>CM046882.1:499212291-499812291 GCA_025667525.1 Glebionis coronaria
CGACCGAGGGTAATTTACTTCCATAGTAGTTATCCTTATTCCTTGTTTTTTATCGATCATTTTTGATTGAGCAATACTAAATAAATACCAAAAATAATCTTCTTCTTGTCTAATTTCTTTTCTTCAATCCTCTAAATTCTCGTCTTTGTAGTGTATGCAATTACGTTCTTCTCGTCTCGTGATTGATTTTAATAGGCTTGAAAATATTCCTCGTAGAAATAGAAATCGTCAACAACGAATAGTGGAACCCGAGCTTCCACCTATTGTTGTAGAGATGGCCGATAACCGAACAATGGAGGAATTGCTCCGTGCACCCACCGAAGGGTATGGGGAAGCAATCGTTGTGCCAGCTATTTTGGCGGATCATTATGAGATTAAGACGGGTCTTTTATCGCTCATTCGTGCCGACCAGTTTCGTGGCAATGAGACCGATAACCCGCATTCTCACATTCGGAATTTTCTTCGAATTACCTCGACTCTCAAGTTTAGAGATGTGCCGAATGACACGATTAAGCTAATGCTTTTTTCGTACTCGCTCGAGGGTAATGCTAAGATTTGGTATGAGAAAGAACCACCGGGTTCGATCTTAACATGGGATGATTTAGTGTCTAAGTTCAGGAATTATTTCTTTCCACCATCTAAGACAACACACTTTAAGAACGAGATCACTAGATTTGAACAAAAAGTGCATGAATCGTTTGGGGTAGCTTGGGAGAGATTTAAAGATTTGTTGAGACAATGCCCACACCACGGTTTCTCGGAATTGCATCAAATTAATACTTTCTATAATGGGCTTAATATGATTGAACAAGATTCTTTAAATGCCGCCGCGGGTGGTAATCTTTTAAGAAAAACTCCGAGAGACGCGTGGGGAATAATTGAGAATAAATCTAGACCACAATATTCACGAAACACACCGGGTGTTTCCAATGTGAATTCATTTAATCCCGAGATTGCTAGATTGGACTCTAAGATTGATAGTGGATTTGCGACTTTGTTGAATGAGCTTAGGAATAATCCTCATGGATCGATTAATAGGTTGAGAATGTTTGTGTATCATGTGGTGGATCACATCCTAATCATGCTTGTTTAACCACGGGGTTTGATCAAGCTAGTTCTTTTGCCGTGACGGGAACTTATGGCTCCAACGGTCAAGTTCCTCGTCAAAATCATGTTGCTCCACCGGGTTTTCACCGTTCAAAATAGGTACAACAATGGAAACAATGGGAATAATTTTAACCGTGGTAACCAAGGGAATTACAATCAAGGAAATGGGTTTAATGCTAATCAAAACAATCAAGGTTTTCAAAGCAATAACCAAAATGATTTGTCAAGCTACATGAAAACGAATGAGGCAAATTTAAAAGCTTTTCAAAACAACATTCAAGGACAAATGGCAACTTTAAAAGATGAGTTTCAAAATACGATTAAAGGGCAAAATAATAAGATTGAGCTTAATCAACAAAGACTTGAACAAAACCAAAACCGTTTTGAGCAAAGATTAGAGCAAAGTCACAATCGTATGCAACAAAGTTTGGAACAAGGTCAAAATAAATCGCTTTTGATGTTTGAGGGATCCATGTCTAAACCGTCATCTTCTTCGGGTTGCTTACCTAGTAATACCATACCAAACCCGAAGGGAGAGCTTAAGGCCATAACCGTTTATGATGATTGTGAGAATTTAGATGAAGTTGAAGTGATTGAGTTTAAGCCTCCACCTAAGGAAACTTTTCTAGAAGTCACTAAGGCTACTTTGAATGTGATTAGTACCTCGGTTTTCTTTGATTTCTTTCCCGAGAAGTATAAAGATCCGGGTCAATTCTTGATACCTTGTGTTTTCAATGAGCTTGGGGTTTGCAAAGGCCTAGCCGATCTAGGAGCTAGCATTAACATAATGCCCCTAGCCCTTTGGAAGACCATTGATTATGCACCACTTAGTACCACTCGTATGATCATTGAGCTTGCTAATGGAACCACCACTCGACCGGTTGGTATAGCGGAAAATGTCATAATGAAAGTGGGGAATTTCTTGTACTTAGCCGATTTTGCTATAGTTGATTATGAGACCAATCCTCGTGTGCCAATTATTTTAGGAAGACCATTTTTTTGCACGGCTCAAATTCAAGTTGATATGAGGAAAGAGGAAATTAAATTGTTTTATGGAGATAAAAGCATTGTTTTTAAACCGAAAAAGATTCCAAGATTTGCTCCTAAGAAAGTTGAAAGTGTAAAACTTGCTGAAACAATTGAAAGTAACAAGAAAGCTCTTTTTGATAAAGGTGTTTTTCCAATTTTGGAAACTCCATTTTGTGACAAAGGAAAGTCAAATTCAAATGAAGAAGCTTGTTTTGTTGAAACATGTTGTAACCTTTACTCATCTACACTCACTCCACACCAGGATGATAGTGCTAAGATTGAAAAACAAATTGATGATTA
This sequence comes from Glebionis coronaria, assembly GCA_025667525.1. Classification (NCBI taxonomy): domain Eukaryota; kingdom Viridiplantae; phylum Streptophyta; class Magnoliopsida; order Asterales; family Asteraceae; genus Glebionis; species Glebionis coronaria. Next base: position 499,214,728 of record CM046882.1, read on the forward strand.
CTTAAGTGAGCCATTTGATGCTAGTGAGTTTAATAATGTGAATTTTGATCCGAGAGTGATATTGCTATAATTGAACAATCTTTGAAAATGGACTCATTTTCACTCTCTTCTAAGGATCATGTTGATGTTCCTAAGGCACAATCTTCAATTGAAGAGCCTTTGATTCCTAGCTTCACACCGAGTGAGGTTAGTGACTATTCATGTGATAAGTTCATCGATGAACTTTTTGCTATCATTGATCCACTTCCAAGGGGAAGTGAAGACGTTACCGATCTCGAGATCGAACGTGATTCTCGTGTTTTACCTACCATTCTCGAGGAATTCGTCGATGAATTTCCTTCAAATGAGAATGATGATCTAGTATCCGAGTGTGATACACTCGATACTTTGTCGGATATTTCTTGTGATGACAAGATTGATGACACTTTTGTGACCTTCTCAAATCCTCTATTTGAAGCTTCATTGAACAATAATCCATTGTTTCAAGAGGATTTTGAGAGCATCATACCTCCTACATCTCACAACCTTTGTGATGATGGTCTTCTTATGAAGGAGGTTGATGAGTTTCTTTATATAGACATTCCTTCGGAATTTGAGGAAGAGTCTAATGATGGTGATGAAGACTCTTGGTTTGATCACCCGATTTATGATGATGACAATGTTGACCCGGAGGGAGAAATTACCTTTTCTCCTATTATCCTTCCCACTCGCTTTGATCTTAATGTGCGGGTTTTTCATGCGTCTCGTTTTGAGTACCATGACCCCTTTGTTCACATTCATAAGAGTGACAAGGTCAACAAAGTCATGCAAGTTGAAACCACTAGTGTTGAGACTTTTGTACCACCATTACTATGTGCTTCATATGATCTAGGATTAGCATGGGGGGACGACACCTTGTTGTCTATTCCTTTCTCCACCGAGGACGAGGTATTCGACCCCGGAATCGTTGATTTAGGGAAATCTCGGCCTTTCACCGATGTAATAATTGAAAGACTTTTTTATCATCTTGATGCGGGTTTATCTCGGGGAGCATGCTTTATCCATACCATTAGTTGTGACTACCATCTCTTTTTAGAGATTTGTGTTGAAGTTTTATCCTTTCGTTTGTCATCCGACAACGAGGATGTAATCTTTGACCTTGGCATCGTGCTTTATGTTGGATTTTATCCTAATATGCCGGTTTTTACCATTTTCCCTAAGGACCAATGAATGCGGGGATCGAGTCGAGCTCATGACTCGGTGAACAAAAACGAGGTGCCTTGTGGGGGAGTCCCATACATTCTATCTTCTTTCTATTTTCTAACACCTAATAAGGCTTGATCTTTCAATCTCGTGCTCGTGTTTTGTTGTGTTGTGAATCTTAGGTATGACCCTTATATTTGAAGACTCTCGTGTTCGGTTTTTGCCGGTCCACTTGATCTTCCATTCTTTGAATGCCAAAAAGGGGCACACTTTTTATCCCTTGATTTTTATCGACTAACGTTTTATCTTGAGGCATAATTAATAAACGGCTTATAGATTTGCGTGCTCTTTCCATGCTAGGATTTTGCATTAGACTCTTCGTGTTTTAGCAAGGGGTGTTACTCTTGAGCTAAGAAACATTGAGGACAATGTTTGGTTTTAGCATGGGGGAGTCAATCGATATAATCGCTTGAAATTGCTTTTGTCGTGTCCAAACGTAGTTGTTTTTCTCATTTTTCAATAAAATTTTAAATTTTTTAGTGTTATTTTTAAATTTTAATAAATAAAATAAGTGCTTTTGACACGAATGTAGGCTTTCCGTTGGTGAAAATAAGAATAGTTTTTGACTCGACTCGGTTTTTAACCTTAGCTTTTCCTTAACGTATTTGAATTAAGTTTTGCTAGGCTATTATGTAGGGAGTTTTAAAACGCGAAAGTCTTAATTCATACGAGTTAAGAACAAGAACTTTTCGCAAGTTCCTATAATTGATCCTAGAAAGTCGTTTATCAAGGGAACTTTAAAACACAAATTCTAAAACTTGAAAAAGTATAAGAAGATGCAAGATCCTATAGATGACTTGAAAACCCAAAACTTTGATTTAATAGGCTAAGTATCCATTGATTTCACATTCTTGAAATTTTAGAATATGGAGAACGAGAGATGATAGAGCCAATTATAAGTTTGGTATTCTTTCGGGAATTTATGTGAGTTAATTATAAGCCTATTCTCCCATCGCTTGCTAATAAATTTATCTGCAATAAATAAGGTTGTACGATTTGAAAAGTTACTTAGCTTCTAGCCCAAGATCATTTAAAAGTTGCTCGGTATGGATTAGAGTTCATAGCAAAGGCATAACTTATTGAAGCGGGATGCGAAGATTGGCGAGTCCAAAAAGGTCTTAACAAGGCATGAGGGCTATATTTTATTGCTAAAGATCTCAAGTGATGTGAAGAATCATTTATCAAAAATCAATATGAAGGATCGAGACACACGACGAAAAGCAAATACTCCCCAAAAGTCATGGAGAAGTCTATTCAAAAAGGCCCTAACAAGGTATGAGGATAAATAAAGCCAAGTCCAAAAAGGAGGCGGATCGTTGTATATCAAAATCCCAAATAAAGATTGGAGAAAAATGAAGAAGTCGTGGTCCAAGTATGAATCTCTCAAAACTTCAAGTGAAGAAATTCCTATATGAAGAGAAGACCATTATTTCATGAACGTCTCTCAAGGTTTGAAGTATAAAGTCGCTGCCAAATATCGGTCCGAGAAAGGTCTCAAATCACGAAGCAAGTTATGCCAAGATATGAACTTTATGAGGTCCCGAGAAGCAGTTTTAAAAGATTTTGTCCTTTAGCTAACTATTGATTAAATCGTTCACTTTATTTTTGGCCTAATAAATTATCGAAATAAGTCAACAATGCATCCTCGTGATCATTCAAGACAACAATAAAATATAAGAGATACACCTAGGAATAAGGGAGTCTAAGTAAGTAATTGGCCCACATAAGTTCGTGTTAGTTTGCTAACTTATAATAACAATGATCTTGTTTTTGCACTTGGCATGGAAAAGTGAAAAGTCGGGGACGATGAATCTATTTGAGTTTTATTATCCTTAAAGTTATTTTTCAATAATGAAAGCAATACATTATGTCTTTGCAAAATAAAAGTCAAAAGTTGAATAATGGTGTAGTTAGAATTTAATTTTATCATTGCGTGAGGACACGACAATTGCTTAGCAAGGGGGAGTTTGATATGAGCCTAAATACTCATATCATTTGTATCAAATAACAATGAAATTATGCATGAAATGTATCAAAAATGCCTTGTATATGTGTATTTCTTGTTTGAATGTGTGTAGGTACCAAGTTCACGAAAATCGGAAAAATCGGCACGAGATTGAAGAAAAAGATTGAAGAAGCCAAAATCGAGCTTGACTTTAGCGGATTTCATCATTTGTCAAGTTTATGGGCCAAGTGGGACCCACAAATGCTTATTGGGCCTGAAAAGCCCAATATTGGATAAATATAGTAACAATAGTCCTGGCCCGAATTCAAACCCAAGACAAGGCCCAACTGGCTAGTTTTGACGGATGGAAAAGTGATAAGGGCCCAAGCCCATGAAAGAACAAATGAAATGAAGCCATGGGCTTTTAGGGTTGAGAATCAAGCGAATATGTTAAGTGTATAAAACATTCATTCAGTCAAGCGTGTATATACATTACACAACTACCACACACGTTTTCCATTTCCACTCAATAATTAAAACCGTCCCACTATCTCACCACAAATAAATAAATAACCGATCCACTCACCCACTCGTTTCACACATACATTAAATAATGTTTCGATAGTTTCTATGTTCCATCTTCTTCACCCTTTCTTCCCCAAAAATAAACCAGGCACAAAAGTTACTATTCACCCAACCCTAGATCAAATAAATCACAAATTAACATGGGGCTTTTACTCGCACGTGTAATTCACGTGAGGGGGAATTAAATCCCCCAATTTATAGGAAGAGAGTATGAGGAACGAGCTTGGCTACGTGGCAACAAATAATTGGTTTTGACACCTCATTCTCCCCATCAACCAATCAAATGGCTACAAAGAAACACAACTAGCACACACGGATGCCACGTTGGCAATCCGTGTGCTAGTTGAGTCATATCAACCATCCGATTAAAGCCAAACATGAGAGAGAAGAAAAAATGATGATCTAATGGCCAAGATGAGAAAGGAATATGCTGTGAAGATGCGAATATCCTTCCTCAGCAAGCCTTGGGATGGCTATAAAAACCCCCCCAAATACTTGTAATCGCATCCTTTTATTTATTTTAAAGTTATTCTGTAGAAATAGTTCTAGGTAAATTCTGTATTTCTTTTTATTAAATCTTGTAATATTTCTGGAAAGTTAATAAAAGATCAGTCGTTTCATTGATATTCGTGTCTAATTTTTATTGTTTGAAGTGATATACGAATTTATTCTTAAAGCTGTTTCATAATAATAATGTTTACAATATTAAATATAAGCTAATCAATAGCTTAGTTTTAATATTAGAAGTAAAGTTTTGGATCCATACTTATCCCCACTGGATAAGTGAAAAGAAATAGAAGCTGCTTGGTTCTAGTTAATATTCGATAATGGTTCGAACGATGGTGTTATGATTTTCGTGATGGTGGTGTTACGGTGATGGAGTTGCTCGCGTATTTAACCAGCTCAGCGCTGCGTTACTGCACAAAGGTTTCTACACAAGGTTTCGCTCTCTTATTCTTAATTTAGTTCGTTTAAGTTTTTAGGAATTTGTTTTAGTTTGGTTGAATATTGTGTACTTGGATGAGTTGCAGCCATTTTTAATGTTATAGAAATGTGCTAGATACTGTTTTTTTGGATTTGTTATGTTTATGTTTATTAGAGTTTAAATAAATCTGCTCATTAGGTTAAGGTTAAGTAAGTTTTGAGTTAGCTTTACCTGTTTAGAGTTTTGAATTATTTGCTTGTTTTAATTATACTGTGAATTTGAGTGATGATATTACTGCTTAATTTGTATGATTTGAAAACTGAATAGATTTGCTACTCAGGTAATCTGAGTCAGGAATTTTGAGTAAACAGTTTTATTTTATTTGAAAACTGATAATGTTCTTTCTGCATTTGCTGAGATTTAGATTTTGTTTGAGCTATTTAAATGTTTTGGATTCTGCTTGCTGATATTAAATCATTGAAAGTAGCTGAGTATTAAGGGGTTTTGGCAATTGATTTTCTTTTAACTGTTCTGCTAGTTTAGCATTGAGATTTATCTGATTTACTTTGGAGTTGATTTTGTCAGTATTTACTGCTTATTATTGTGTTATATCAGTTTGTTCTTTCTTCGTTGCTGAGATTTGCTGAATATTTGTCACTTGTACTGAGAACTTGGATCTGTTTGCTGTGATTTAATGTTACTGATTGTGCTTTTATAAAATGTTGTTTGCTCTACTGATATAATTTCTAGTATTGTATTGCTGCTTGTTGATTTCATTATGTTCTAACAGATTCAATTAATCTGTTATACTCAATATTGATACCCTTATCAGTATTTTTCCATGTTATATGTAAAAAAAATCACTCCTGTGATCTTTCATATCTCATTTGTCCAAAAAGAAAATAATACCCAAAAATATGTCCCGTATGGGAATCGAACTCGTGACATCACGATCACACTACCAACGCGTTAACCATCTCTCCAAGCTTTGCTTTTTATTTTTAACTCCCAATGTTTAATTAATATTGTGTTATTGCACCTGGCAGATTTTGTTTCTAATTGAGTTTTAAGTAAATTACGTTTTTTTAACAACTTTTTAATATTTTTGTTAAAAGTAAGTTTTAGTTTAATAAATAATAAATAAAATAAAATAAATAAAAAATGTTTTTATTAAATTTAAATAGTTTAATTAGTTTATTTTCAATTAATTAGATTTTTATAATGTTAGATTTAAATAAAATTTAGTTTTAAATAGATTTGTTTTAAGTGAATTTCAATAAAGTAATTAGTTTAAAAACTTTAATAGATTTTTTAAAATAGATTAAAAGTTATTTTTTATTAAATAGAATTATTTTTATAGATTTTCAAATTAGTTTAAATTTTAAATAGTTTTTAATTTATAGTAATTGTGTTTTTAGATTTAAATAATAGCGGGGTTTACGATCCATGCACTTTAGGTTAATTTTAAATAGTTTAAAATTGGTAGATTTAATTTCTAGTTTAAAAACCGAAAACTAATTCAAATCAATTGTCCAAATCGAAACGAAACGTCTCAAATTCACTCGATCTTCGTGTACAACGAACTTGGTTCATCACGTGTTTAATTGAATTCGTCATTGGTAATATTAGTCTATTACTTTTTCCTAAAGGTAAATTTCTAATTTACCCTATAACGTATTAAATTATCACTATACTATCAACGACACATCAGTTACCTTAGGAAAAATTTCTTGGAAAGTTAAGTAACTTCTTTGTATATTAACCCTAATCAGAAATACAGGTTATACGTTATGCAATAAATATTTAAAGAACAGTCGGATTTATCAGAAATACGCTAGACAATCAGATTAATCAGTTTATACACAACCAGTAAAATAATACGAGAACACACAAAATGAATTAAGAACAATAATAAACAATAATCAGACAACTCATTTCAAGTCCCTTATTTATGTAGTAACCGTGAAGTCGGAGTAGATCTTTCAGCTTTCATTCTTATTTTATTACTGGACACGAGGTACGGATTTTCCGTCCTTCAGTAAGGATTTCCTTTCTATGCATGATTAGGAATCCCCGTCTGCAGCCAAATGTTTTCCTAGTATATGTTTTAAGTTTTATCAGTAATCATCATAATAACTAAGTTAATTTGCCTGAGCTTTATATACAAGCGTGATCAGTTATGTACTAGTTACAGAGGTACCGTAACCATGACACTTGAGACACCAGTGTCATGACTCCTCTGCGGGGGAGTGATTTCTCGCAGCGTCCCATTTATCAGTGTTATCAGCAGGGCGTATGGGTGCATCCTAGGTTATTAGTTTACAGCTTAACAGGTGAATGTGTGTGCTCTACATCCTTCACATTGGAGTTGATCCCTCCACCAGCATATTATTTAGAGGTCACCCCTCTACAGCATGACGAGGTCACCCCTCTATGTATTCATGCAGACGTTGTTGTAGCACATGACCTTATAAGCTCTTGGCACTTAGAATACAATAAATACATGTTTTCAGATTTAACAGTTATAGTACAGCTTTACCAGTCATAAACCAAACTTTTTAGAACTTACATAGTTTCCCGTTGCATTTTATATATCTCAGTCTTTACAGCTTCAGCGCTTGTCATCTGTTTCATTCCAGTATTACTTATCATGCTCTTATATCCGTTCACTGAGCGTTATGCTTAGCCGTAGTTCCTTCATGTTCTAACAGCATGTACACTAGGACGCTCTTACGATTCTGAGAGTACGTGAATTGGATGGAAGCTATCCAGACTTCTTTACATTATGCACTTAATACATTTAGTTGCCTGTTTGGACATTGTTTAGTCCTTTCTTTTAGTATTTTACTTTTCATGTTTTTAGCTTATGTTTGGATTATCGATGTTTGATTCTGGTATTTCCTTTATGGTCAGTTAGTGTTTTAGGACATTTACCTTATATGCTTTGATGACACGTCATAAATACACGTAACGGTCCACTTATCCAAGTGGGGTGTTCCAATTATGGTATCAGAGCCGCAAGGTTTGACCTGTAGGCTCTAAAACTTGACTTGTGACTAGTGGGTAGTCACCAGGAACTTCTCAGATTTTGGCGTTGTTATCGTTCATGTTTCTCATGCATTCATCAGTCAGTTTTCTTCATTTATCATTCAGTTTTCTTAAAGTCTTTGACTAAGTAAATGGTTGGTACATGACTGGCCATATTTAGCCGCATGTTCTTTTCATTCGAATTTTGTATTGGTGAATTGACCTATAGGTGTTCATCCTTACTCATGTCAGATTCATGTTTACAGTCGAATATTACTTGGTGAACCAGCCCATAGACGTTCACCATTGTTCAGGTCAAATTTCATGTTTTCAGACGATAATTGTTTTGTGAGCCAACCCAAAAGCGTTCACCTTTGTTCATATCACGATGTTTCATTTAAGTTTGACTAGTATGAATTGGACAACAACCATCCACATTTAGTCCCAGATTATAAATTTCTATACATGACAGTTCTCATAAAATTTTGACAAGTATGGATCGAACCAGAATCGCCCATACTTAGTCACATGTTTTCTCCTTTGAATTTTGTGGATTGAACCTAAGCCATCCGCACCAGTTGATGTTAAACCTTGGTTGATTATCCTTTATGTTCCTTGTAACAAACAAGTTTTTATACTCTCACATGGATGTCATCTTCATGCTGATTAAGTTTCATGTCTCCTTATGAAGACTATGTTTTCAGCAAGGTGATGATGTTTTCATGCTAAGATACAGAAGGGTTACAATAAAATCCTATTTTTATGATAAATCAGGTTTGGTCTTCATCAATCATGTCTTTATACTAAACATTGATGAAACTCCGTTTAATCATACTCTTGAGCCTTTATACAACCAGCATTAAGTTTATGCAGGAATTGTAAGCCTATCATGTTACTCGTTTCAGTTCAGTTTGCTAACCGTTTAAATCAATTTGTCTTTTCTTTGATCATGTTAGACGATTGACACCAGTATCAATCATATCAGCAAACTTTCAACGATACTACATGTACAATATTCTATGTGTACTTCATGTAGAGTATTACAGGTGTACCCCATGTACCTTACTCCATGAGTATTCTTAATCGATCCTCAATCATCTCAGGTGTTTCTACTTGTCGATATTCTACCAGGTACTGATGTTGCTCGTGAGTTAAAGATTTTACCAGATACTGATGAAGACCTCACGAATGCTGATGCTTCTGATACTTTGGAGATTCCGCCTGATGCTGATACGGTTTATACCAGGAATACTTTTTAGAGCAAGGACGAAAACTATAAATTTGAAATTCCAGACAAGAATATACTTCAACCATCAGACGCTACCATCTCATTCCATGCTTTTGCTTCCTCAATTAGTTGTCACACGTCACTCAGCTAATCTTTCAGTCACAAGAGTGGGAACTGTTGGGAATAAATCTATGCTTAGTTTGTTTCCCCTGCTAGTTGATTATTTGTACCCCTGCTAGAGTAAGTTCCCCCTGCTAAATAACAAAGGCAGGGGAATTGGTTCCCCTGCTGAAGTCAAAGGCCCTGCTGTCAAAGATAAACATGGAATAGATTTTTACGTGTTTCAGTTATTATTCCTTAATACTTTCCATAGTTTGTTAGTAGTGATCTTGTACGTGAGTCCTTGTGCCTATAAAAGGACTCACTAGGTTAGCATGCAAAGTGTGTCTTTCTCATTTGTCTTTCATTATATTACTTTAAGGTTTTGTAAACCCTAATACCATTTTGGGTATTCGTATATCTTTGATATATTAAAGTTCAACGTTTCAATCACATTTTATTCTTGTGCTAAACATTACATTCCGCATCTTGTTTAGTTACTTTGCTTTGCAAAGTTTCTCTAGTGTTAGATTGAATTCTTTCTCTCTATCACAACCCTTAAACAAGCTATTAAGGTTTAAGATCTGACTTTGGGATCAACAAGTGGTATCAGAGCTTGTTGAGAAACTTTGTCTAAATCAAGAACAAAATCCTCATAGCAAACATGTTTTCAGACTCATCCTCAAACAGCAACAACCACAATAACCTCAAGTTACCCATGTTGGATCCTGAAAACTTTGAATTATGGGAATTCAGAATCCAACAATACCTGAAAATGGAACACTATGTTCTTTGGGAGATCATAGAGTTTGGTGATCAATTCAACAAAATGGTGGCAGTTGAAGAGGGCAAGGAAGAAGGTGAAAGTTCCAAAGGTAAGGACAAGAAGAAATATGATGCTCCGTGTGATAAGGAAATACTGGCTAGAAGGCATGATGTCAGGGCTCACAGCTCATTTCTTTTGGCCCTACCTGATAGACATCAACTCAGATTCATGAAATACAAAACAGCTAAGGATCTATGGGAAGCCATAGGCAAAACCTTTGGAGGAAATGAAGCCACAAAGAAGAAGAAGAAAAATCAAATGCTGAATGATTTTGCTTCTTTCAAAGCAATTGGTGATGAATCAATTGGAACTATTTACAATAGGCTTCAAGACATGGTGGCCCAGTTGGAATTCTTTGATATTGAGGTATCAAAAGAGCAAGTGAATACCAGGTTTCTTAACAGCCTTCAGAAAGAATGGTTTGTCTATAAGGCAATTTGGCAGAATAAGGACGACTTGGACGAAAAAGACATTGATGACATATATAATAACCTAAAGGTTTTTGAACCTGTTGTCAATGAGATGAAGTCAAAAGGAACAATTCCCACCAACTCAAGTGGAATCATTGATTCCCCTGCTAACATGGCATTCATATCACAAAGCAGTGGAATCTCCAAGAACAGTGGAATTGAAGTAGCCCCTGCTACTTATTCCCCTACTACCAGGTCTGGACCTTCCTATGATGAAGAAAGACCAGCTACATTCAGCCTTGATACTGCTTATGCTTTTATAGCATCTCAAGGGCCACAAGGATCCACTGTGTTACATGAAGATCTAAGCCAAATCAGTAAGCAAGGACTAGAAGAAATGGATATCAAGTGGAATATGGCTCTGCTCAGCATGAGAGCCAACAGGTTCTACAAGAAGTATGGGAAGAAGATCTCAATTAATCCCTCTGATGTGGCTGGGTTTGATAAAACAAAAGTTGAATGCTACAATTGTGGCAAAAAGGGTCATTTTGCCAGGGAATGCAGAGGACCTAAGACTGGAAATAGATACAGAAAGGAAACAAGAGATGATGATTCTGGTGCTAAAGCCATGGTAGCCATGCAGGGGATAGATGGAGCAAGTGGATGGGACTGGAGTGCTATGACAGAGAATGTGGAAAGAAATCAAGCTTTGGTTGCTGAGGAAAAGGAAGAAGACTTTGCACTTATGGCTATGTCAAGTTCCAGCTCTGACAATGAGGTATATGATGACTCATACTATACTAAAGCTTGTAGGAAAAATACTGAATCTTTGAATGATCAAATCAGAAAGGTAAAAGCTGACTATATCAATTGTGATAATGATCTTGATAATTATAAACGTGCTTTAGAACAGTTAGAGTCCACCATAAGAGAGTATAGGCAAAGAGAAAGTGATTATAGGGATCACATTGTGATTCTAGAAAGAGATGCTAAGGTGAATAACCAATCTATAAAGGTATTGACTGCTGAACTTGAAACTTTCAAAGCTAACCAAAAGATAGATGAAGAAACTGTTGAAAAATTTGGAAAAGCTTCAAAAGATTTAACCAAAGCAGTTGAAATTGGTCAATCTCCTAGGGACAAAACAGGGTTTGGGATTAAAAATATGCATGCTACCATACCACCACCCCCTGCTAACATCCATGCTCCTTCTCCTAGAAAAGACCTGTCCTGGATTGGTCTCCCTTGTTTTGAAAAACAGGATGACATTAAGTTTGACTTGAGTGCTTATATACCTAATAATCTTGATACAGAAGAGTCTCTAGTTAAAACTAGTGTTATTAGGGATGTTGAAAAGGAACAGGCTGGTTTAAAACAAATTGATAACCCTGTTAGATTTTCAAGAGAAGGAATTGTTGGCAAAAATTCTAGCTCTAAAAATAGCTCCCCTAAGTCTACCATTAAATATGCTGGCATGTACCGGAATATCAGAGGTAATCAAAGAAATTGGAATGACCAAAAGTCTCATCAATTAGGAGAAGACTTTGTGATTAATACCAAGCCCTGCTTCACATGTGGCAGCTTCGAACACACTTATCAAGAGTGTAAGGCACCAATGGAGATGGTGGCTGCAAATCCCTTAAAGGATATGCAACCTAAAACCATTCTTCTAAATGCAGGGGCAAAATCTTTTTCCCCTGCCAAGTATGTTGCCCCTGCCTTGAGAAATAATGTGACTGATAAATATGTTGTTCCTGCCCTTAGGAAGGAGAATGATGCTCACTCAAAGCCCAACACGTCTGTGACCACCCCAACACCTTATACTGCATATAGATCTGGCTCTAGACCTTACCAACATATGACTAGAGGCCAAAACAAAAGGTGGGTTCCCTCTGCTAAGCATAGAGATTCCCCTGCTAAAACTAGGGTTTCCCCTGCTAGAAAAATTGTGTATTCTAGGAACATGGGAAGATGGGGAAAAGCTGTGAAAGCTCAGCTCGTTGGGTTTGGGCACCCAAAAGGGGTACTCAATCCAATGGTGTATCTCTAGTCTTTGATAAGCTATCCTACATTGATACACGAGGTAGATCCAAGTCTGTAATGGCTTGGGTCCCCAAGAAAAACTAATTTGTTTTTCTTTTTGCAGGTGACAAAGAAGACAAGGGATGATAGAGCATATTGGGATAGTGGATGCTCAAGAAGTATGACTGGACAAAAAGCTTACTTGTCTAACTTTGTGCCCCTGCATGACAATGATGGTGTTTCTTTTGGAGATGGGCATGGAACCATAACAGGAAAAGGAACTATTGTCACTAATGGGATGACCTTTGACAATGTGTACTTGGTGAAAGAACTCAAGTACAATCTCTTCAGTGTGTCACAGATGACTGATAACAAGAATTTTGTCTTGTTTACTGACACTGAATGCTTGGTGTTAGGAAAGGAGTTTGTCTTGCCAAAAGACACTCCTATTGTACTCAGAACACCAAGACAGAAGAATATGTACACAATTGATCTCAAGGACATATCTCTCCAAGACAATGAAACATGTTTCATTGCCAAAGCTTCAGCAGATGAATGTAAGAAATGGCATAGAAGACTTGGCCATCTTAATTTCAAGAACATGAACAAACTAGTAAAGTATAATCTGGTTCATGGTCTTCCTTCCAAGTCCTTTGCCAATGAACATACTTGTGCTGCATGTCTGAAAGGGAAGCAACACAGAGCATCTTGCAAATAAAAAACAAGTATGTCCACCACCAAGCCATTGGAACTACTGCATATGGACCTCTTTGGTCCTACTTCTGTGGCAAGCATAATGAAGAAATGGTACTGCTTAGTGATTACTGATGATTTTTCAAGGTTCACATGGACATTCTTCCTATTTGAGAAGAGTGACACAGCTGATGTACTCATTGGGTTCATCAATCAAATTGAACTATCAAAAAGCATGAAGGTGATTACCATGAGATCAAACAATGGTGGTGAGTTCAGAAATCAGAAACTGGACTCTTTCTGCATTAACAAAGGCATCAAGAGGCAATTCAGCATAGCAAGAACACCTCAACAAAATGGAGTGGCAGAAAGAAGGAATAGGACACTCATTGAAGCTGCTAGAACTATGCTATCTGATTCCAAACTTCCAGTTATCTTTTGGGCTGAAGCTGTATCCACTGCTTGTTATGTACAAAACAGGTCCTTGGTAATTAAGGCACACAACAAGACCCCTTATCAGCTGTTCAATGGAAGACCTCTTTTAATTGACTTTTTCAGACCTTTTGGATGTCATGTGATCATCTTGAACACTATTGACAATCTAGGTAAATTCAGTGAAAAGGGTGATGATGGATACTTTGTGGGTTATTCATTAAACAGCAAGGGATATAGGGTCTTCAACAAGAAGACAAGCAAAATCACAGAAAATCTTCATGTGAACTTTCTTGAAGACAAACCTGAAGATGTTCAAACAGGTCCTGACTGGTTCTTTGATATAGATGTACTTTCAAAGTCTATGAATTATGTACCTATTGCTTTGCAGAACACTAACATTTCAGGTACTCAAGAAACAACTGGTGCAGAAAAGTCACCCCTGAGGTACATGAATGTACCCTCATTGTTTCCTATTGAAGCTGATGTTCAAGAAGATAATTCTTCTCTAGGAAAAGAACAACCAATCTCATCCCCTGCTATGGCTGAAGGCAGCGGAATGGCTGAAAGTAGTGGAATCCAGGATTCCCCTGCTAGACCAATTGCTTCCACTTCCACAAAGGATCATGTTGCTAATGAGACTATTGATGCAGAAAGAGAATCCCCACTCATTTCATCATCTACACCCATAAATGATGGTCCTCTTATATCCAGCAGTGGAAGCAGAATCATCAAGAGTGGAGGTCCTAGTTACTCAGAGCTTCATTCTGCTCACCAGCACCCATCTCTAGGTCATGCTGTATCATTTGGAAGTTCCTTTGAGGACTTCTTTCCTAATCAAAATATCCCCATCAATTCTGATTTGGAAGAAGATGAAACAGAAGTCATCATGCAGCCTACCTACAGAATCAATAAGGATCATCCTATCTCTCAGATCATTGGTAATCCTGAAGCCCCCAGACATACAAGGTATACAGCAAAAGAGCACATCTTCATTGCTAACATCACCATGAAGTTCAATCATGACAACATGCAATGTTGTCTGTTTACTGCATTTTTGTCACAAGAAGAGCCAAAGAAGATTTTTCAGGCTTTAAATGACCCAAGTTGGGTTGAAGCCATGCAAGAGGAGCTCTTACAATTTGACATACAAGAGGTTTGGATTCTGGTTGATTGTCCCAAATGGACAAGGCCTATTGGGACAAAGTGGGTACTCAGGAACAAAAAGGATGAAAGGGGAATAGTTGTCAGGAACAAAGCAAGACTAGTGGCACAAGGATATACTCAGGAAGAAGGTATTGATTATGAAGAGGTGTTTGCTCCAGTAGCCAGGATTGAAGCTATTAGATTATTTCTTGCTTATGCCTCATTCATGGACTTCACTGTCTTCCAGATGGATGTGAAAAGTGCCTTCCTATATAGAACCATTGATGAAGAAGTCTATGTCATGCAACCACCAGGGTTTGAAGACCCAGAACATCCTGACAAAGTATACAAAGTGAAAAAGGCCATGTATGGACTTCACCAAGCTCCCAGAGCTTTGTATGGTACTCTCTCTAAATATCTCTTAGACAATGGATTCAGCAGGGGGAAGATTGATCAGACCCTGTTTACTAAGAAACAAAAGGGTGACCTTCTGCTAGTACAAGTCTATGTGGATGACATCATTTTTGGATCAACTAACTCTATACTTAGCAAAGAGTTTGCCAAATTGATGTAGGATAAATTCCAAATGAGTGCCATGGGAGAACTAAACTTCTTTTTGGGGTTACAAGTTCAGCAGCAGAAAGATGGGATATTTATCTCACAAGACAAATATGTGGCTGAGATTGTGAAGAAGTTTGGCATGTCTGATGGAAAGAAGGTGTCCACTCCAATGGACAAGGATCATCCATGGGGTAAGGATGGTCCTGGAAAGCCTATAGATGTCAGGAATTATAGGTCTATGATTGGGTCTCTAATGTATCTCAATGCTTCAAGACCTGACATCTTGTTTGCAGTCTGCTTATGTGCAAGATACCAGGTGTCACCAACAGAGTGTCACTTATTTGTTGTGAAAAGGATTTTTAGGTATCTGAAATGTCATCCCACCTTAGGAATCTGGTATCCAAAGGAGTCACCATTTGAGCTGATAGCTTATTCAGATAGTGATTATGCTGGTGACAACAATGATAGGAAGTCTACAACAGGGGGATGCCAATTTTTGGGAAGCAGGCTTATATCTTGGCAATGTAAGAAGCAGACTATCATGGCAACATCCACGACTGAAGCTGAGTATGTAGCAGCTGCTGCATGCTGTGGTCAAGTTCTTTGGGTGCAAAATCAGCTGCTTGATTATGGGTATAACTTTCTTAAAACCAAGATATTCATTGACAACAACAACACTATTTGCATTATAAAGAACCCTGTTTTTCATAGCAAAACTAAACACATTAAAATTAGACATCACTTTATCAGAGATTGTTTTGAAAAAGGACTGATTGTTCCTGAGAAAATTGATACAGAACTTAATGTTTATGATCTTTTAACAAAAGCTTTTGAAGTAGGGAGGTTTAAGTATCTGGTTGCAGGTGTTGGAATGGTTACTCCTTAAAATCTGATGTCTATTTTGTCATATATGATCAGGGTTGCTTCACTGCTGTTGTTGTATAACTGTTAGTCAATTTTTCCATCTCTTTCATTCCACTGCTTTTTAACACAGATTCCCCTGCTGGGGGTTCATTCCCCTGCCAAGAGAATTTTTCTC
This sequence comes from Glebionis coronaria, assembly GCA_025667525.1. NCBI lineage: Eukaryota > Viridiplantae > Streptophyta > Magnoliopsida > Asterales > Asteraceae > Glebionis > Glebionis coronaria. Next base: position 499,230,908 of record CM046882.1, read on the forward strand.
TTAAGCTGGGTGTGTTCTTTTTGCAAAAGTGGTTCTATGTGGTTTTAGACTAACAATGCAGAGGTTCATATGGTGCATACTATTCTCATTGGTGGATCAGGTATATACTCTATGTTTCAGGGGAGGTTAGGTCACACCTTTAGGACTCAGGGTATCCTTAGGATACTCATATATGATCCTAGATCATATCCACTGGTGAGTGAGGGTTCAGGGTAATGATGACTTGCTGCAAAGCTTGTCAGAACTCTGAAACCTTGAGGCACTATAGTGTGTGCTTACATTTCTCTATTAAAACAGAGGTGTGGCACACATTGCCAAGACTGACTGACCATAGGTAAGGGACAAGGTTGGGATGGTGACTGGGGTATGCATGTTTTCTTGGGATAACCTGGTGTAGGGGGACTTATGTATTGACTTTTTGTATTGGGACCATTGCTGAATAGAGCACTCTTGAGTTTCTATGTATCTATCTTGTGTATACAAGTGTGTGCAATTAGAGCAGAGCTAGTTAGCATTAGTCTCTCCATGACTAGTCCAATACCCCTAGGAAAGTTTCCCCTGCTTTTATCTTTTCATTCCCCTGCTATCATAACATTCCCCTGTTTGACCGTTGACCGACAATACCGTTACCCTGATCATAGCCGTTGGGCCTGCTTGCTTTAATTTTGGTTAGGGAATATTTTATTGTTTTTAAAAGATATTTAAGGCGCTTTCTTCGCTGATTGGTAATCTTTTCCTTTTATTTCAAATAAATTAATTTTTTATCAAGATTTATCTTTGATATTTTTGCAATTGAAAATTTTGGTCCAATCACAGCTCTTCAATTCGCCTATAAAAACTTAATTCCCTTCACCAGCAGGTCCATCTTTCTCCCTCGACTTAATCCCACTTACCTCTCATCTCTATAAACCTTCAAACTATTTTCAAAATTCATCATGACTCTTAAAATTGCTCCTAATCATAATCAAATCGCTTTGCTTCATGATGAACCAGCCGAGTTTGCTGATGCTGTGGCCTTTCTAAAGTCTTCGTACTTCAGAGTGGCCCTTCTCATCAATCCTCGAATCTATACCTCACACATTCAACAGTTCTGGTCTAAAGCCATGACCAAAACAGTGAATGGAGAGGTTATAATTCAAAGCAAGGTTGATGGTCATTCCAAGGTGATTACACTTGCCTCCATCAGGGAGAATCTTCTCCTTGATGATGAGGATGGGATAACCAACTTTTCTGAGGCTGAAATTTTTGCAGGTCTTGTTAAATTGGGGTACAAACTTTCTAAAAATCAAAATGTAAGTTTGCTAAAGGCCAGTTTGCCCCTCATTGGAAATATTTGATTCATACAATTATGCAATGTTTGTCACCAAAAACCACTGCTTTTAATGAAGTTGGTAGTGAGATAGCTTCTGCCCTGATCTGCTTTGCAACAGGGAGGAAATATTGTTTTTCTCAAATGATTTTTAAAGGTAGGGTTAAAAATGTTTCAAGTACCTCAAAGTTTTGTATGTATCCAAGGTTTATAGAAATTCTGCTAAATATGAGTGATCATGGTCCCATTAAACACAAAAACTATTTTTCAGCAACCCAACACACCACCAAACTCTTCACCACACTACTTGCACCATCACCTTTGTTTTCTGGCAAAAACATTCCACTCACTTCAATTATGATGGACCAAATCAGACGGGAAGAAGCCAAAAATCAAACAGTCACACCTCAACCTTCTGATTCCCCTGCCAAGAACCTACCACCTGCTGATCCACAACATGAAAGGCGTTCAAAATCCAGGTTTGCCAGGTCTCCCTTGCCTGGTGAATCTTCACAAGCAGCAGAAAGGAGAGTCTCCAAGAGTTTGGAGCAACCTGGGGGTTTGGCTGCCACTACTGTCTCATCCTCAAGGGGTGAGCAGGATAGTGACACCATCAATAAGTCCTCTCCCCCACTCCATGATATCCAAAAAGAGGAGAAATTCCCTTCTAGGATTGAGAGCAGTCTGTAACCTTTGACTAATTTGGAATTGACGAAAATGTGTATGAGTCTGAAAAGGCAGAATGCACAACTGGTACAAGATGTCAAAAGGTAAGGTCTGGTTATCACTCACTTGGAAACCAGACTTGCTACTCTTGAGGGGAGGAGAAATCCCAGACTGATTCTTTCAACAAATGAGGATGCTTCCAAAGGGGAGGAAGTTCCACATATAGAGGGGTCTACTGAGTACTATTCATATCCTGGAGGGGTACATGGAAAGATAACAAGTGCCCAGAAAGGGATGGAGAAAGGGAGTACTGATAAGGAAAGTGACAAGGGGAGTGCAACCAAAGATATTGCTCAAACATTGCTCACCATGGGCAATCCAGAAGAAGCCCCTGCTTCAAAAGTTTCCTCTGCCGTTGCTGATTCCACTGCTGTAAGTCAATCCCCTTCTAAGAGTATTACTCAATACTTTGTTAGAAAGAATAGAAAGCAGCCAGCTCAGAAGGGGATTACAATCAAAGAACCTGCATCTAAAGCAAAACCAGCACCAGCAGTGGATCCAAAAGACAAAGGAAAGGGAATCATGGTGCAACAGCCCAAGAGAAAATACAAGCATCTAACTCCTGAACAGCAAAGGGCTCAAGAAGCACATGATGCACAAGTAGCTCTCAGGCTACAACAAGAGGAGATGGATATGCAGGACCAAAGAATGCAACAGATGAGGCCCAAAGACATGCTCAAGCAGGTTGAGATTATGCATAGAGAACTAGATGACAGGGTACCTCATGTTGGAGAGTTTCTTGATCAATGGGAGAAGGAGTTGATAAATTCTCCTTTGGAAGACAGGTATGAGTTGACTTGCCTTGTTTACAAATATCAATCTGAGTATCTGGAAAGAAGGGCAATTCAAATTCAGAGTGAGAAGTATCTAACTTCAGAGAAAGGGCAACTTGATCACTACAAAGTTCTGCTTAAGAGACATAGAAAGTGGAAGGATGGTTACTTCAGTGATATGAGTTTGAAGCCATAAAAAGAGTAGTCAGACCAGTTCTAAAATTGTATGATGTGGAGGATTGGATGACTATCAACACTCCTGAGGAAGCTGAGTATCTTAGGAGACAAAGTGAAATGCTACAGAAAGCTAGAGAATCAAAGAAAAGAAAAGCTGAAGAGACAACTTTGGAAACTACACAAGCAGGTGCATCATCCCAAGCAGGTGCATCATCACAAGCAGGGGCATCACATCAAGCAGGTGGAAGTTTTCCAGAAGTACTTGAGAAGTCTGTACTTAATGTACAAAGAGCAGCAAAGAGACTCAAGAGAATGGAGAAAGTGGGCACAGTTACTAAAGAGTCTCAAAGGCCTTCAAATGATGAGATTGATAAACAGCTAATTCTGCAGGAAAATGATGAAATCTCACCTAGTGAACTTGGAAAGAAGTTTGCTATCATAGAGTATGCTGTTTATGAACACAAAGGGAGGACTTGGTGGAAGCTTACAAGAGCTGACAATACAACACAGACATTTCTAAGTCTAGATGTCATGTTTCAAATTTTGGATAGTGAAGACTTAGAAGATCTGTGGAAAATATTGAAGAAGACGTTTGCTGCAAAACCTCCTACCATGGATGGTGTGGAGAAGGATTAGGTAATCTAGGAGTGCATGCATAGGATGTATGAGCATGAGTTATTTGATCCCATATTTGATGCAGTGAATAAAGAAGATTTGTTGTATTGGAAGCTGTTTACCAATTCTGGGGTTTATGAGGTAGTGATGGAAGGTGTGAGTGTGTACTTGCTCAATCATAGGTATTATCCCTTCTCTCAGGACACCTTGAAGAAACTGACACAGGCTAACCTAATTGTAGATGCTAAAAAGCCTGTTGCTTATGATCTGGTAAGAATGGTTCATAGTCAGATTTGGCCAGAAAGTTTGTAAGCATCCTCATAAACTAGTATTTATTCAGAAACTTGTCTTTAGGGAAAAGCACAAGTTTAGGGGAGGATTGTTGGGAATAAATCTATGCTTAGTTTGTTTCCCCTGCTAGTTGATTATTTGTACCCCTGCTAGAGTAAGTTCCCCCTGCTAAATAACAAAGGCAGGGGGATTGGTTCCCCTGCTGAAGTCAAAGGCCCTGCTGTCAAAGATAAACATGGAATAGATTTTTACACGTTTCAATTATTATTCCTTAATACTTTCCATAGTTTGTTAGTAGTGATCTTGTACGTGAGTCCTTGTGCCTATAAAAGGACTCACTAGGTTAGCATGCAAAGTGTGTCTTTCTCATTTGTCTTTCATTATATTACTTTAAGGTTTTGTAAACCCTAATACCATTTTGGGTATTCGTATATCTTTGATATATTAAAGTTCAACGTTTCAATCACATTTTATTCTTGTGCTAAACATTACATTCCGCATCTTGTTTAGTTACTTTGCTTTGCAAAGTTTCTCTAGTGTTAGATTGAATTCTTTCTCTCTATCACAACCCTTAAACAAGCTATTAAGGTTTAAGATCTGACTTTGGGATCAACAGGAACCGGTACCCATCCGACACTCAGCAGAATAGTTACATGAATCACGGTCATGATAATGACCGTCTTGAGACTGACAGATAAGGCGGTAGTGACAACCACCGTGCTAATAATTAATCAGTCAGTAACCATCAGAACTCAGGAACGGATGTGACCAGAAATACAGAGGTCAGTAGTCTAACCGGTCTGCCAACCATAGCAGTTACCAAAATCTTTCAGCCTTGTTCAGATTCACCTACTTAAACACATGTCAAGACATCAGTCAAGACACGGGTCTCTAGTTTCCTTTAGGAAGACACCTTTCAGGAGACCAACTACGATACATGTCATACGAATATCTTCTCAAGGAACAAGTCAAGACTCATAGCTCCAGTATGTTTTCTAAACCATGCCCTCGGTAGTTTAGGGTACCCTCTAAAAGGGGTATACCGTTCTGTTATGCCACGTATAAATCAGACCATTAAAAATTCAGTTACCTCCACAGGAGTATTGTCCATATTAGACACACAGTGTTCATTCTGTGAGGTTACAGACGAACACATTCAGTGAAAAGTCGCCACGTCTACTTCAGGTATTCTTATGTCAGCTTTATCTTAAATCAGGTAGTTACCTACCTCTTAGCCAAAACAGACTCCACAGTATCACCATATTTATAAAGGCTTTTCCTTCCAGTTAAAGACGAGATTCGTCTTACTAACTCCTGAATATGTTCATTATACTCCCTGCCATAAAAATGTTAGTATAAATTGTTTCTGCCTTACAAGCGCGTGACTTACCAGTCCAAGCTATGAAGACTTTTAGCTACCAGTTATAAATTCACTTCTGAAGTCCCTTAAATTCATGATCAGCAGATTATTCTAGAGTTTCCAGATGTAATTCCAGAAGGTTTTCCTGAAATTCCTTTCTAACCACGAGACAGAGGTTAACATCGATCTTGTCTCGAGAACGGAACCTATTTTCAAAACTTCTTATCGCAGGGCTTCAGCTGAGTTAAAAGAGTTGTAGGACTAACTTCAAGAGTTACTGGAACAAGGCTTTATTCGCCCTATTGCACTACCAGGAGGTGCACCGTTTTTGTTTGTCAGGAAGAAGGCCGATAACATGAGATCATGTATCGACCATCGAAAATTTTTACAAGATCACCATCCTAAATTGATGTTCATCTCACGTATAGAAGGTCTATCTGATCTGCTACGATGTCTTAAACATTTTTTCAGAACAGTTTCCGATCATGCTACCATCAGTGGTGAGAGGAAGAACAATATGTTCCAAGATTGCTTTTACGCGCGTTATGGTCTATCTAAAATTTTGAGTTATACTTCTGAGCTCCCAAATGCTCCAGCTATAGTATGAAATTGTTGAACAAAATTTCCATGAATTTTCAGACAAAATCGTCAGTATAATCATTGATAACATTTTTATCTACTAAACTCTAGAGAAGAACACGAGAATCATCTTCTCACAGTGGTACGGATTCTCCAATAGGAGAAGATTATATACGCAGCTTCCCAGATGTAAATCCCAGTTGAACAAGGTGGCGTTTCTGAGCCACCCTATTTCAGCAGAAAGAAATTTCAGAAATCCTACGAAGGTGAAGGCCATCACCAGATGGTTAAAACCGATGTCAGAAACTAAAGTACAGAATCGCTAGAATTCAGTGACTACTACCGCAGAAAGTGCTGACAGTTCTCACGATTAGCTTTCCATGACTAAGCTTACGCATAAAGGAGATGACCTACACTAAATTTTTTATTCCATAAGATCCTACGTTAGGAGAGATCTAATTTACCGAGACTCAAAATTCTTTCATGACTATTCACCAGATTTCACCAGAACGTACCATAATCCTAGACAGAATTTTGATAAAAGCAGTAAAAAACATTGATGCAGCTATGTTCATATCTAGATGGCTGACATACCGCAGATTCAAGATAGAACACCGTCATGCTAGCGAGTTATTACAACCATTAGAAATTCTGAACAAAAATGAAATAAGATTCCATGGAGGTTGTTATCAATTATCACAGACTCAGAAGTGGTATAATACGATCTAAGTCATTATCGACCATTTAACCAGCCTACACGTGTTCTTTCATCTGAAATGAATACGCAGTAGCAGATCTGCAGGAAATTCAGCAAAAGATCGTACGATTTCTCAGTATTCCATCAATAATCATATCAGACAGAAATTCATGTTCACAATCACGTTCACCTTCATTTTCATGTTTACGCTTAATTTCATGGTTACGTCTCATGTTCACAATTATGATGTTGCCTCAGTCCATATTTTATGCTATCTCATGATTTCAGCTCACGTCCGCATTCATGACTTTGTTCACGTTCATATTCGTTTTCCATCTCACGATATACGTTTCATAGCTTGTTACTGAATACGGTTACAGAAAGTTTAAGAAACCAGACTCAAGTGTAGTAAAGCTTTTCCATACCCAGGCAGACGTTTCTCGTCTCAGGCCGTGTTGGTTGGCATTCTTTCCTTAGTCAGCATACGTTCATGATATGTTCTAGTATCACGTTCACAATATGTTTCACGTATCATATTCACGATATAATTCATGCACAACGTTCCTCATATAATCGCGAACCACGTTCACAATTGCTTACGTAGCACGTTCACAATTGTTCACGTAGTTTGTCCCAATATATTTTCAACAGCTTGCTCAGAGATATAAATGTTATCTTTCCAGGATATTTGTACGTACCGTTCCATGTATCCTACATGCTATAGCTTATTCATTCTATCAAATTCAGAAAATACATCTCAAGTATGAACCAGAAACTATTAAGCATCCTCAGGAGAGGGTCATAAGGACCATAATTTTCTTTGTGTTTAGATCTTGAAGGAGTCGTTTAGAGCGGGAAGCCACTCGGAACGAAGGAGTCCATCCGGACCTCTCATACGTTTTCCTTCAAAAATTCAGTTAAGTTACTTCAGTCACGTTACGTTCCATGTCCTCTTCGGCCATGTCACGTTCCATGTCCTCTTCAGCCATGTCACGTTCCATGTTCACTTCAGTCGTGTCACGTTTATACCTCAACAACATTATGTTCTATTCGAGGCCGAATTATCCTTTCAGCTTACATGTCTTCTCATCTTACGTGTTCTTTCAGTCTGATAAACTTCATCAGCTTATTACCTTTAATTCGAGGACGAATTTTTCCTTTTTAGAGGGGAAGAATTGTAAAACCACAACATTATCGTATCCTTAATTCGAGGACGAATTATTTTTTTAGAGGGGAAGAATTGTAAAACCCATATTTAAAATCCTCGAATATTAAATACATGTAGCCTCAATTTTAATTAAACATTAATATAAAAATACCCAGTCTCAGTTTCATTTAAATATTACAAAAATTTAATTATTCAGAAAATAATTAAATAAATGTCAGAAAGATTACGTAAATATTATATGTAAGTAATTATTCAGAAATATAGATTACAAATCTCGAGCACGAACGTTCAAATTATTAAACGAAACAAAAAAATATAAAACCATCTATATACTTAAGAGGGTCGGCGGTTTAATAAGAAACAAGATAGAGTTTTGGGATTTGGAGCCCGGCCCACCCTAAAAAAAAACATACGAGGAGTTAACTCCATTCCCTTGTCACGAACAGTGACAAAAAAATAAAAGAAAAAAAGGATTAGGGTTGCTAAAAAAACTGCCGCCAGCTATAATCAAGAAACAATGGTGTCGGGTTGATTTCTTCAAGTGATTTGGTGTGTTCAACACTTCATCCTTAATACAGAAACGGTAATGATATTACTCCTTTTCCTTATATCACAAATCAGTTATTCAAATCAAGAACAAATGGGTTATAAACATCCACATAAATCTGCCCATTTCTTGGTGTCGGGTTTTACTGTTTTTACACGAACCAAGACCAACAGGGAGTCTCGGTGTGTACTGCCTTGGCCAGCCGCGACCCAAGTGAGGTACGGTGGTGGTTGTGGTTGTGACAGCAGCGACCAAAAACAACCAAACAAGGGGTAACGGGCTACAAGGGGGTGTTTGTTTTGATGCACAGTGGGTAGAAGTAGATCAGCAGGGTTGTTTGACTTTTCGAACAACAAAAGATCTAAACATGGGTGTTTGTTTAAGCAGTAGGGACAAGAAACATAAACAGTGGTAACTTACATAAAACAGAGAGAACAAGACATTAACAGCGGGGACTAGCAACGAACAGTGGGAAAATAATATAAACGGTGGGAACCTGACACGGGCAGTGGGAACTCAAGGAGCAGCGGGGGCTGCTGCTGGGTTGACGACTGAAAAAGGGCCACAGCCTTAAGGCTGTGGTGGGTTTTGGTTTAGCTCGGCCCGAGACAAAGTGTCTCGGGAAGTTTTGACTCGGGTTTCGAGTATACTTTAGCAAAATATAAACGAGGTTTTATTTACATTATATTAAATCATTTTACCAAGTGAAATATAGCAGAGTTTAACCAAATTAAATATGTTTCATTAATTTAATTAGTAAATTTAATTAAAATGATTTAATTATTTTATTAATTTAAAATGCTTGGTTTTATTTAAATGATTTATTTTTCATGGAAACTATTTTTAGAAACCTTTTCATTTAGGAAACTTTCTAATTATGGCAGGTAACTATTTATAGTAACATTATATACCAGAATACAGTATAATACCATATCAGAATACAATATATTATACAGTAATCAGAAATATAGGTTACACATTATGCAGTAAATATTTAAAGAACAATCAGATTTATCAGAAATACGCCAGACAATCAGATTAATCAGTTTATACGCAACTAGTAAAATAATACGAGAACACACAAAATGAATTAAGAACAATAACAAACAGTATATAGTAAACAGTAATCAGACAACTCATTTCACGTCCCTTACTTATGTAGTAACCGTGAAGTTGGAGTAGATCTTTTAGCTTTCATTCTTATTTCATTATTGGACACGAGGTACGGATTTTCCGTCCTTCAGTAAGGATTTCCTTTCTATGCATGATTAGGATTCCCCGTACACAGCCAAATGTTTTCCCAGTATATGTTCTAAGTTTTATCAGTAATCATCTTAATAACTAAGTTAATTGGCCTCATCTTTATATACAAGCATGATGAGTTATGTACTAGTTACGGAGGTACCGTAACCATGACACTTGAGGCACCGGTGTCATGACTCCTCTACGGGGGATTAATTTCTCGTAGCGTCCCATTTATTTCAGCTTGGCCATTTATCAGTATTCTCAGCGGGGCGTATGGGTGCATCCTAGGTTATCAGTTTACAGCTTATCAGGCGAATGTGATGTGTGCTTTACATCCTTCACATTGGAGCTGATCCTTCCACCCATCATATTATTTAGGGGTCATCCCTCTACAACATGACGAGGCCATCCTTCTATGTATTCATGCAGACGTTGTTATAACACATGACCTATATAAGCTCTTGGCACTTAAAATACAGTAAATACATATTTTTAGATTTAACAGTTATAGTACATGTTTACCAGTCATAAACCAGACTTTTTAGAACTTACATAGTGTCCCGTTGCATTTTATATATCTCAGTCTTTACAGCTTCAGCGTTTGTCATCTGTTTCATTCCAGTATTACTTATCATGCTCTTATATCCGTTCACTGAGCGTTATGCTCAGCCGTAGTTCCTTCATGTTCTAACGGCATGTACACCATGACGCTCTTATGATTTTGAGAGTACGTGCATTGGATGGAAGCTATCCAGACTTCTTTACTTTATGCACTTCATACATTTAGTTTCCTGTTTGGACATTGTTCATTCATTTCTTTCAGTATTTTACTTTTCATGTTTTGAGTGTATGTTTGGATTACCGATGTTTGATTCAGGTATTTCCTTTATAGTCAGTTAATGTTTTAGGACATTTACCTTATATGCTTTGATGACACGCTATAAATACACGTAACGGTCTACTTATCCAAGTGGGGTGTTACAATGTGTGTGTGTTTGTGTGTGTTTTAGAGAGAAGAAGAAGAAAAAAAAGTATTGATCCATATCTGTGATTGGGGAGAGTGGTAAGTGGTGTTAGGTGGGAGGGTTAAAATGACAAAAATACCCCTCCGCTTTTTTTAATTAAAAAATAAGGATTAATCTGGGCCTTTGATTAATATTAGATGGAAGGTGGGGATTGGTCCCCTTGTATACAAAGGATACAAGGTATCCAATATAACTCTTCACATATACAAAATGAGAAGTAGGTTATAAAAGTTTAAACTATTTAAATTTAAGTAAATAATATTACTAAATATAAATAAATCATTTAATAAAATAATGTAATAAAAAATAATAAACTGATGTTTATGATAATTATAACAAGATAATCATAATTAGTATAAATTATAATAATAATAAAAGGATTAGCTTTGTTATAGCTAAAGGAGTGGGTGCCCGGATAATATCTCGATTTTTTACTAATTTTTTGTAAATCCTATTAATCTAATGAAGTGATGTTTTATAATAAAATAATAATAATAATAATAAAAGTAATAATGCAAGAAAATAAATAAAATAAAATAATAACAATAACAACAACATCAATGATAGTAATAATAGTAGTTTCATGAAAGTAATCTTCTTTTTTTGTTATGAAATGTTGAATTTCACATATACGAGATTTTAAGAGATTCTCATTTTATTTCGGTTGTCAACCAAACACACTGAGCAATAAAATTCCAACTTCTAATTCCTTGAATAGTTGAATCTGTCAACTAAACGCATTATATGAAATGGAGTCTAATTCCAATTCCATCATAATCTAGCTGAATCCGCGAACCAAACAGCACACGTCACATTTTCTAACATTCCAACCGTTGTACATTTAAATAAAAATGATTTTTTATAATTAAACTCTTTTAACTTTACAAATACTTGATACATTTTATCATTTTATACATAAATTCAAATTACTTTTATATTATACTTCTTATACTTATTTACAATGTCTCACGATTTGATTTTCGCTTGAAAATATCGTCAAAAGGCCAAAACGATGGACAACCATGATAACCAATCATCTTCAAAACCATGAACCTCATCGGCAAAAGAAACGCTATGAAGATTTAAGGTTTGGTTGGGGGGTATCGCGTACTTTGAGAAAGACACAAGGATAAGATCTGAGGTTACGATGCTATCAGGGCCGGTTTTGAGGTTTTCGATGCCTTAAGCGAACCGACAAAAAAATGCCCCATGCTATCAAATAACACTAGTTTTAATGGATTGTAACTAAGTGATTTTAGTTAATATGTTGATTTTTACACTAGTATTTCTTCAATATATAATGTGTTGAATGTAAACTTGAAGTTACAATTTCAAAATAAATCATCTGAAACGATACATCATCGTCATCTTACGTTTTATAAAGTACAAAGATCAATTCTCTTATCGTAGTAAACATTTTCTATAAGATATCACTTGATCAACCAAAGATGTAAAAAATAAGCTATTAATGAAACAATGTCGAACGGATAATAACATTTATGCGTAATATAATAACACAATGGATAACAATTTATGCTTTTGAAAAAATTAAAAACATGACCGATAACTTGTTAAAAAAATTACAACTAATATTAGAGCATCTCTAATGGATAAACCAACTAATAGCTTTTTATTATTTTATAAAATCTTTTTAGAAAGTTTTTTGCATTGGAGTAAAAGTTTTTCACAAAGATTTTCCAAAAGACTTTGAGTTTACAAAGTCTTTCATCAAACTCTTGCTTATTAAATAGATGGTGCATTCAATGCATTCAGTGCAAAAAGCTACGAAGAGGTTTTCCCATTGAAGATACTCTTAAGAAACGTTTTATTCTATATGATATTACAAATTAATCCTACTCTATTGGTCAACACCCATGTCGGTCCTACTCAATAAATACACAACAATTTTTTTTTCAATATATGTCATCTTTTACATCTATTTCTTCCTCCATTAAAGCATCACAACAATTTTTCATTTTCATAGTTGGTTTCTGTTATATATATAACACTAAATATGATGCCCTAGGCCATCGTCCACCTCGCCCGGTACCAAGGCCGACCCTGGATGCTATCATCATCAAATGAAACTATGGTTCGTCCTAGTATTGATGCATTTTATGTTGTTTATGATAATGTCCAATGGATAACACTATGAATGGATCATGTAATGTAACCACATTGCGTCTTAAATAAGTTAGCAGAGTATTTAGCAACCCAAATGACTGACACCTTTTTAAGATAAAAACTTAAATTACACAAACTATAAAGAACCTTAAATATATATTATTTAGAAGTTCTAAGTAGAGTTAAGCATCGTGTCCATGTCGAACTGGAAGATCGAAATGGTCCAAAACTCCAAAATCGGATATCGTACCTGTTAATGCAAAGCAATGCCTAAAAACATTGTTAGTATTAATTAATCTTTCTTAGTTTTGATCACGAAAAATTACAAAGACATTTATTGTCAAACACAATCATAAAACGAATTGTCTAACAAACACTATCATTAAGGTAATAATCATTACACTAACATATATTACTCAAGCTTAGTGATCATAAAAGTGATTACCCTTAAAACTCACTTTTGTCAAATGTAACAAAAGATTTTTAATAGATTTTATTTTTAAGAAAATGTTCTATTAAAATTAAAATGTAAATTTGAATATGGCATATTCCAAATGCCATAAGAATATCCTTTGAAGGTTTAAACAACCTTAGATATTTCAAATTCACTAAAAGACAAAAAGGAGCGGAATCTACACTCCGCGGTTCCTTAAGTGCCTACGCGGTTCCCTATCGATAAGGAACCACCTGGGTAGCTAAGGAACCACCCCCAACTAGCCGTTGGGATTTGTCTTCTATAAATAGTGGATCAAATCTGCATTTTCATTAACCCTTTTTGGACATCTCTTTCAGCCTTCTTTCTCCTATCTAATCCTATTCATTTGTAAATGATCACTTAATATGTTAAGTATTTTTACTTATGATTATCCTCTTGATCTCCTTTTTTACCTTGTCAAAAGAGAAGATCAATTACACACTTGTGATGTGATTAAAGATTAAGCCTTGATGAAGATCATCCTCTCCTAAAGATCTAGTCATGTTCATCATTTGTTTATTTGTGTCTTGTGTAGATCCAATGTATTTGTGAATACTTGGACTAGTTGTGTTCATCCAAGCTATGTGTGAATACTTGGATTAGAGTTGTGTAAATCCTTTGCATATGTGTAGGCTTGGATTTGTGTTGTGTAGATCCAAGCTACTTGTGTGTACTTAGATATGTTTAGTTGAGTTGTAATAAGTTGTGTTAGTTCTTACTAAACTATAAAGTGATGTGGTTGTGTCTTGTGAGTTCTCACTAAACTATAAAGTGATGTGTAGTTGTGTTGTGTGAATTTCTCACTTAGCTTCAAAGTGAAGAGTCATGAAGATTGGTTCTAGCTTTGGATTAGAACTCGACATCTAGCCTTGTGTCGGAAAATGGTGAATTAGGCAACGTTGTGAAGATTGGTTCTAGCTTTGGATTAGAACTCGACATCTAGCCTTGTGTCATAAAATGGTGAAGTGGGTGATGTTGTGTAGATTGGTCCCAGCTAAGACTATGTCTCGATATTTAGCTTAGTGTCAGAAAATAATGTAAGCGACGTTGTAAGGTTTTCTCCGCCAAGAAGGGAGCTTGTGGATATAGTGGAAATCTCGAGTAACGTGTACTCGAGGAGTGGAGTAGGAACCAAGATAGAGCCTCGTTGCCGAACCACTATAAATCTTGGTGTCTTCCTACTAGGTTGTTTCTTTCCTTACTCATTACTTACATTCAACCATCATTACACTTATTACTTATTGTTAGTGCATTAGAATTGAACCTAGTCATTATGCTACTAGCTTTTAAGTAAAAGATAGTTTTGGCACTCACCTAATTGAAAGGAATTTTAATTAGGTGATAAATCGATTAGAAACTATTCAACCGCCCCCCTTCTAGTTTCTACAATTGGTATCAGAGCGATGGTGACACAAGATCTTTGAAGTATATTGTACTTCAAAACTTAGATCGATCCATTGTCTCCTCAAATTAGAAGGTTAAGTTGTACTAAAGTTTTTCTTTGGTTAAAACTATTTTTTTTATTGAAAATAAGCCTTTTAATTGATAATATTGCATCTCATTTAGATTAGTAGTATTAATGCATTTTAGATTTACTCTTGAAATGTATCTACTAGTTTGCATCTTGTTATGTGTAGGTACTCATGAAGATCAATCATTCAATTGATTATGGATTGAGTTACTTATACTTGTAGAAGACTCGTCTTCTTTGATTTCCAACATCATTTAATGATGATATCAAGATGGATAGGAGTGATACTAGTCCTTGAAGACTTAGTAGTCACTATTAGTCATAGTTGGGCTTTGCATTGGTTCCTTGTAAGCTTGGAATGCAATCTGTGGCCAAGGTACGCTTTCGTTCTTCCACACGCCCTATTGATCATTCTTTTGATCATTAAATGACTATATGTTTGTTCTTGGCATCCTTGCCTTGACATTTATTTGTGGTTTGTGATTCTTCCCTTTTTCCCTCTCAAACCTTCATTGCGTGGATACTTGACTCACCATGGAGATGTAGAGTGAGTTAGTAGAAGCTTAAAGTATCAAGCATGATTCCCATGGTTTGCACCCTTATGGTTTGTAGGCCCAATATCATGTGTAACTTGTGAAATTAATCTCGTCTCTAGGATGATTGATGAATCCCTTGAGATACCAAACTACTTCATTAAGTTTTAGGTGAATTTTACACATTTGGAATTGAAATATTTCAAGGATATTGTTATTGTAAATCCTAGCAATAATTATCTGATCATGTGGGAGAGAAAGTGAATCTATACCTTGCTCATATTTTAAAATAGAATAAGACTACTCTTGAAAATGATCTTATTCTATGTATCAAAGTTGCTTGGTATAGTTCATTACCAAAGCCGTTTAAATTTTCGCCGGAAAGGTACGTCTTAAACCACTATATATGACACAAGCTCTTCGTCTCCTCGATTTGAAGAATGCCATTTGTCTCTTGAGCAATTTTCTTGGTCTTGATTCACTTCTCTTGACTCCTCTCCCATTTGCTTCCTTGCTACGAGTAGTCGTTTGTCCGTTTCGGTCTTTTCCTATCTCGATTCAACTCGTAATCCTTCAATTAAGCATTATTACCTAGGGTTGTGGTGGTCTAATGATTTTCTAAAGGCTTAAGACATATTTTAAGGTTTTTAGAAAAATTTCGTTTTGAAAATTTCTTTGATTTTCCTGGATTATAACATGCCACTGTAGGCGGTTCCTTATTGACGCGGTTCAAACAGGCGGTTCCTTATCGATAAGGAACCGCGTCTAGTACCCGAGACTAAAGAGTCAGTTTTTATTAAATATCAATTTTTCAAAAACTCCTTCTCTCTCTTCTCCAACATAGTGACGAGAATACCCATTTTTCCACCATTGTTGTTTTTCCAAAACCTTCCATTACTAAAGATTAATTGATTTCGATTTGTGGGTTTCACTCATCCTTCATCCAAGATCAATTATCTGTAAGTCATTTATTTCAATTTCATCTAATTTGTTCTAGGGCTCATACATTCATAATTGGGGATTTTTAAAATTGACATTGAATTAGAACCTTACTAGGAATAAGAGTTGACATAGTATTGTTACTATGATTCCTTAGGTTCATATTCATTGAGATTTCACTAAACCCACTTGTATAACAAATCCGAATTTTGACTAAATAATTTTGGTTGATTGATGGAATTGATATGAACCCATGAACAAGTTGGTAATGGCATTGTTAAATGCTTGCCTAAAAACCTTATTTTGAAAAACCAATGTTCAAGTTCATTGTTGATCTTACATGATCAATGTGTTATTGTCAATGATGAACTAGGTACATTGTGAGTATGAGAATGATAAGGATTAAACCCTTCTTTGTCAAGAGATTGATGAAACACATTCTCATATTTTTAATTTTTGGTTTATATGTAACATATGAGTAATTGGGGAAATATGTTTGTGTTTATTTATGTACTAATCATGCCTTCGTAATTTTAACAAGACCATCAATACACTAGACAATATATGCCAAATCTTACCGAAATGTGTGCTTCTCCTCAACTTACAAACACCTATTCCTCACTCCAAAAACGTTGCTTTCACGAGGGTAGAGTTGTCGAAGAGGATATTGAGGAATATATATATATATATATATATATATATATATATATATATATATATATATATATATATATATATATATATATATATATATATATATAGGAGTGGGGTAAAATAAAACAAAATTTAAAATAAAATAAATGAGGTGGAACCACATGCTGCCATGTGTCCCCTTCTTTTTTAAAAAAAATGGTGTACTTTTGTAATTTTAGAAACTTCAGGGGCATTTTTTCAATTTTTACCGAAATTATATATAGTTCTTTTTCATTTAATTTTTTTAGTCCTTCTTCTTCTTCGGTTTATCTTAAACTGATAAACCCTAACCACCAATAACCACCAATCGGAACTATCGTCGAGAACCACCGTCACCAACCACCGTAACCAACTTCCGTCATCACCGTAACTGTAACCACCGTAACTCTAACCACTGGTTATTGATTCATTATGTTTACTGAATCTTCGTTCAGTAGTGTTGCGTCGTCATCATCATCATCATCTTCTGGTGTTTTTTGTAAGTTTTTATCATGGCGTTTTTAATACTCTTTATATTAGCTGCATTGTAGTTTAGTTACTTTTAAACTCTTTAGTTCGTACCGCATTATATGTATGTTTTACTGAATTACATTTTTAAGGTTGATTATATCAGATATTGATTAGAATTCAGATTGATCATAATAGAGATTGATATGTTATTGATGCACATAGGCTTGATTTTAAGTCAAGGTTGTTTTACTGCATAATAGGTATTTTTACTGAATTACTGTTTTTAAGCTGATTATATCAGATATTTATTAGAATAGAGATTGGTTAAACTTGAGATTGATCAGAATAGAGATTGATATGTTATTTGATGTACATAGGCTTGATTTTATAGTGGATGTTGTTTTTACTGCATAATAGGTATGTTTTACTGAATTACAGTTTTTAAGCTTTTTGTTTCAGATATTTATTAGAATAGATATTTATTAGATTTGAGATTGATCAGATTAGAGATTGATATGTGATTGATGCACATAGGCTTGATTTTATAGTGGAGGTTGTTTTACTGCATAATAGGTATTTTTTACTGAATTACTGTTTTTAAGCTGATTATATCAGATATTTATTAGAATAGAGATTGGTTAAAATTGAGATTGATCAGAATAGAGATTGATATGTTATTTGATGTACATAGGCTTGATTTTATAGTGGATGTTGTTTTTACTGCATAATAGGTATGTTTTACTGAATTACAGTTTTTAAGCTTTTTTATTTCAGATATTTATTAGAATAGATATTTATTAGATTTGAGATTGATCAGATTAGATATTGATATGTGATTGATGCACATAGGCTTGATTTTATAGTGGAGGTTGTTTTACTGCATAATAGGTATTTTTTACTGAATTACTGTTTTTAAGCTGATTATATCAGATATTTATTAGAATAGAGATTGGTTAAAATTGAGATTGATCATAATAGAGATTGATATATTATTTGATGTACATAGGCTTGATTTTATAGTGGATGTTGTTTTTACTGCATAATAGGTATGTTTTACTGAATTACTTTTTTTAGGTTGATTATATCATGAATTTATTAATATAGAGATTGATTAAAATTGAGATTTATCAGAATAGAGATTGATATGTGATTTGATGTTCATAGGCTTGATTATATAGTCAAGGTTGTTTTACTGCATTATAGGTATTGTTTATTGAATTATGGTTTTAGGTTTTGTTAAAAGTTTTATATTTGACTGAATCCTTAATAGTTTTTTTTTATTTTTCAACATTTTATGGTTTTTTTTGTTTTTATTTCTTATTTAACTTATATCATTTATCTAGCTTACTTTTTTATTATTTTTTATTTTTGCAGCGGCAGATGATTATGAAACAATTACCGTAAGAGATCATGTAGGTTACTATAAAGTTGGTATAGATGGCACTAGGACTTGGTTTCCTGATGAGTTACCACATGGTCAAGTACCTATAGTAGGATGTCAATTTGTTTCAATTGATCAAGCGTACAATTTCTATGTAGCTTATGGGAAAAAGGTTGGGTTTGATGTTAGGAGAGGTGGAGAGTACAAGGCAGTAGGTTATGATATTCCGACAACAAAGTATTTACTTTGTAGTAGAGAAGGTTTTCTTCAACCTAAAGATAAAGCTAGTGTTGATAATGTAGATGTTGATTTACCAGAAAATGGTGTAGTTGAAGATGGCGGTGGTAGTGGTGATTTTCAAAGGTTTAGAGATATTAAGAAAAAGCAAATTAGGAGGAAGCCTACGTTTAGGTGTGGGTGTTTGGCGTCAATTCTTATTAAGAAAAAAGGATAAATCTTTGAGGTTATTAGTTTCACAGAGGGTCATAATCACCCTCTTGTAGCTGAAAGAGACATGATTTTTATGAAGAATTCGAGGAATGTGGGTTATACAAAGCAGCATTTCCTCTATCAAGTTTCGAATGCAAATTTTGGTCCTGCTATAGGGTTTAGATTGATGAAACAGCTTCACGGTGGGTTTGATAACGTTGGTGTAACAGTTGATGACTGCAAGAATGAAAAAAAGAAGATTACTGTTTTTATTCGTGATCAAGACGCTCAGATGGCTGTAGAGAAGCTGATTAGTCGAAAACTTCACTCCCCTGGTTTTTTTGTCAAACATTTTAAAGGTGGTTATTTCTTCTATTATCTAAGTTTTTTTCTAGTAAATTAATCTTTTTAGATTTTACTGCATCATGTTTTATAACTTAAAACATAAACCTTGATGTTTCATTTTTTTACTGAATTAACCATATATTTTAATGCATTTAGATATTATCAAGTAGTTTTTATAATTAGTTTCTAATTTTTTTAGGTCCTGATAATCGCTTGGCTGGTCTATTCTGGGCTGATGAAGAAGGTATTAGAAACTTTGCTACGTTCGGTGACATAGTTTCTTTTGATGCGACTTTTCGATCTAACAAGTATTTCTGACATTGTGTGGACAGACCAAATTACGCCTGAGGTTTTTGAAAGAGAATTGAATTGTATGATAAATGAATTTGATCTTGGCGAGAACAAGTGGTTGGCTGACATGTTTGATCTGAGGCAAAGTTGGATACCTGCATATTTGAGGCATGTTCCTATGGCTGGTCTAATGCGTACAACTTCAAGATCGGAAAGTGAAAATCATTTCTTTGGAAAATGGACCAACCCACGTCTTACTCTTATTGAATTCTTAAGCCATTATGACACTGCTATCGAGTATCAAAGGTATATTGAAAGGAAAAATGATCATGATTCAAGATATAAAACGCTAGCTTTCAAAACAAACCTTCAAATGGAGAAAGAAGCTTGCAAGTTATTTACTAGAACCATTTTCTTCGATGTGCAAGATGAAATGTTTAATTCATACAAGTATTGTATTGCTATGTCTGTTGTGGTAAATGGCAACACTGAAAGATATTCTATTCGTGATAGCCAATATCATATCTTTAAGGGTTCAGATGAGTTTCCTATTTATCAGGTATGTTCATCTTTACTGCATTTCAGTGTATTTGTTTTCTGCAAATGTATCATTTTACTGCATTTCAGTGTATTTGTTTTCTGCAAATGTATTATTTTACTGCATTTTAGTTTATTTGTTTTCTGCAAATGTATTATTTTACTGCATTTCAGTTTATATATGATTGCAAAACAGTATATATGACTGCTAATACTTTTTTTTTATTATTATAGGTTGAGTTTTGTAAGTCTGAGATAAAGCTTGAGTGTAGCTGTAACCGTTACGAGTCGTACGGTCTTCTTTGTCGTCATGCATTCTATGTTCTCAGAATGAATGATGTAAAGGAGCTTCCACGAAAGTACTTACATAAACGGTGGTTAAAGAATGTAAAGCCTTCAAGTTCTGCTCGTCGCATGGTCAGTGGTGTATCAGATGCAGTGCAGACTGAAGTCATAGAATTGTATCATATTTTTGAATCTACTATTGATCGGTTGGTGCACAAGGTTGATAATTTGCATATTTTCAAAGATAAGATGAAAGAGTTGCTCAAGCAAGCAGAAATTGATGTACCAGTGGTCCCAAAAATGAATAACAAAGCTGCGATTTGTGCATTGCTGGGTGTCAATGAGCCTGAAAATGAGAATGATAAAGTTCTAAATCCAAATCTTAGGAGAGCGAGAGGTCGAGGATGCTTTTCTAGGTTGAAGCTTGTAACTGAAGTCACACCTGAAGAACTTAGTAAGAGGAGGACTTGTGGTGTATGTGGTGAAAAAGCAGGACACAATAAAAGAACTTGCACATGTTTGTCTGAGAGAGAGCCAATCTTCAAGCTACTCCGAATCAACACATTTCTCCCAACAATCAAGCTGTTTTCCCTAGAAGATATGGGTTGAGATCAAATACTCCAAAATAAGTACTCTATTTTTTTTTTAATATTTTTCATTTTAATAAATACTTCGGATCAAATTCTTCAAAATAAATTGTAAAAAAAATGAGAATCAGATACAGGAAGTCTAGAAATAAATGCAAAGGTTTAGGTTTTTTCAAAAGTGTATTGTAATGTAGTTACTTTTACATTTTGATGCAATGACTTTTAATACTTGATGATTTACATTGTGATGTAGTTATTTTACATATAATTTATCTATTATACTACATTTCAGTATAATTTAATGCATTAAAACTAATGTATTATAGATAACTATGATGCAGTAAAAATATACAATATGATATCGTATGATACAGTTATATCTTTTACTGCATTGTGATGCAGTTAACGTCTACCGCATTTCAGTAGAGTTTTACCAAATCATATAGATAAATTTTTAATAAAATGTTGTATTTTTTGTAATTTATCAAGTAATGCTATAAAATTTCAAATATTAATGCAGTAAAAATAAATACTCACGACAACTTCCACTCCATTCATATGCTATAACTTTTATTTTAACTTTACTGCATCTGATGTATTATAGCTAAACTATGATGTAGTAAAATATGCTCAGTAATGCATTAAAAATATACATTATGATATCTTATGATACACTTAAATTTAACTTTACTGCATTTTAGTAGAATTTTATCAAATGATATAGAAAAACTGTAATAAAATTTCAAATTTTAATACATTAAAAGTAATCCCTCATGACAACTGCCACTCAATACATATTCCATAACTTTTTTATATAACTAAAATATGCAAAGTAATGCAGTAAAATATACACAGTAATGCAGTAAAAATATTCATTATGATATGGTAATTGGTAAAGAAAAACCTTCATGTTTACAAGTTATTGGAAGAAAAAACAATTAGAAATTCAATTCAAAAGATTTAAAACTGAGATCTCTATTTATTAAGTTTCTCGACGGTAGTATTGAATTTCTTCCACAAGGCTTTATCATATCTGACATCATGCTCCTTTATAATCTTTGAAATTTTTGGCTTCTTCCTGAAGTATGCTTGTGCTTCTTTCAACAAACTTGCTTTTTTGACATTAATGTCCATCAGAAGGATTTTGGCCAAGTACTTGGCACGAAGCATCTTCAATTGTGCTTTCTGAATTGTTCCTTCTTTCTTCAAAGGTTGTAAAAAATTTCCTTTACCTAGATATGTTTCTAAATGCCTCATAACGAATACACCACAATCGACATTATTGGATTTTGTTTTCCAATCAAAATCAATAATGCTAGGCTCAGAAACTAGAAAGTCAGCGCATTTTAGATGATGTTGTGTCTCCAAGTAATTTATAAAAGAATCAATTTGTGAAAATTTAAAATAAAATGTATGAGATACAGCATTGTAATGCACTATTTTAAAAAAAATGAAGCAGTAAAATTATCAATATTATTCACAAGGTATAGGAAACAAAAAAGTTTGATGTTTAAAAATAGCACCATAATGCTTTAAGTATTAGATAAAAGTAGACTTACCAGAGCATATGGGAAAGAACCATATATTGTTTCTATATCATCGATGCCATAATCTATGTTATCAATTATGTCTATTTCAGCGGTCTTCATATTGAAACAGATTACATAGAAATGGTTTGATGAATCTTCCGATATCTTTATTGCAGGAAAGAATACCTGTAGATATTTTTGTTATCATTAATCAACTTCATTCTATAGAACATCACAATTATATCATTTTATTCTCATAATTAATCTACTTACCAAATGAACATCGTTAAAATTCTTCCGTTTTGCTTCAGTTAAAACCAAACGAATATTTTGATCAAAAACTTCCATTCTTTCTTCAATAGTCTTCCCCGAATCAACAGTGTAATTAGACTGTTTTTAGTAAATGCAAAACGTTATGTATATCATAATGTAAAACGTTACGTATAAAAAAAATTATATAATTGAATTACTTACAAGCATTCCTGTATGACAATATACATTTCCATCGTCTGATAGCTTGTCTCTGTGTTGTTCCTCGTGATTTTGAACAATAGACCATAAGTCTAATATGAGTGAAGCAATTTCTATTTCAGGGTACAGGCTCAAGAAAAAAACACCTTCAACTCCAACTCTTTTATTCATCTTGAAAATATTCTCACTGTACAATATTTCAGACAAGGTAATATATATAATGCTGTGATACCAAACCTACTGAATCAAACCTACGGAATCATCTAGAATCAGACAAATTAATCAGCGAATCTAGATGGTTTGTATGTTTAGTTTTTTTATTAATGCTCATATGAGTGATTTATTTTAGTTATTGGTCAAAGTTTAGATATTGTTCAAATTTTGTTTTAAAATTGATTTTTTATGTTTGATAAACACTGCTATGTGTTAAAAATGCAATATAATGCTCTAGATTTACACTTAAGTTCATATTTAAGATTAAATAAATAACTAACTGGTCTTAAGTTTTAATTAATGCTATGTGTTAAATATAAACTATAATTCTCTAGAATTAGAATTAAGTTCATATAATGCTATGTGTTAAGAATGCACTATAATGCTCTAGAATTAGATTTAAGTTTCATATTTTAAGTTCATATAAGGCTATATGTTAAAAATGCAATATAATGTTCTAAAATAAGACTTAAGTTCATATAATTCTATAGGTTAGCTGTTGATCAAAGTTTGTTTTAAAAGTGACTTTTTATGCTTCAAAAATAACTACTATGTGATATAATTTAAATATAATTGATGCAGTAAATATATAATATTGATGCTGTGAAACAAATATGTATGTAATAATTAAGAACTTACCCTTCAGGTGTCTTATTACCCCATATGTATTCAGCAATCTTCTTTCCATCTTCTGATAGTGGTTGGCCCAATATGATTTTCCGTTGATAATATGGAGACACTAAAGAAGGAGGCAGCTTTACTTGACGTTTATCGTTTTCCATATCAACTGGTGGAGCAATACAGCTAATTGGTGATGCATGCATAATCATTTTTCTTGTTACAGGCTCAGGCTTATCTTTTTCTATCTTATTTCTTTCAGCAATTAACAGATCTCCTTCTTTGTTGCCTTTATCTTCATAATTTGATTTTTCCTTCATGCGTTGCAACTTTCCGACATTCTTTTTCATTAATTTATCCCTTATATCATCAAAAGTTGTTTGGTTTCCTTCAGTTCGTAGTTGACCAGATATCGGAATCTCTTTATATTCTTCATGTTGTTCGGCAACAAACAATGGTGTTTTACCTTTAACCTCTCTTGCGTTGTTTTTCGGTAACCGCAATTTCATACTATGTAAACTTTTTATAATTCCCTTTTTCTGAATCTGTAGACATTTTGGTGGCTCGGCAATTAAGAAAATTTTTGACACACTCTCTTCTGATTCAGCTAAGAAAGGTAGTTTCGAAACAGAGTAGTCAAAATACTCTTTGTTCACTTCTTCAATTGAAGGAAAATCGGTCATTAAACTCTTGATATTTTCCATTCCAATTGTAGGAAAGCCAGCTTCTTTGAGATTTTTAGAACCTGTTATTAAAAGAAGAAATTAAACAACAGTTTTTTTGGAAAAAAATAGAATAACTTGGTTTACTACAGCATAGTTACTTCTTACTGCATCATAGTGTTTTTTATCTAATCATGCATTATAGTTAAACAGTGCATTACTAGTTTTAAATCACTATGATGCAGTGAAATTAATAATCAATATAAGAAACTGTTTGTTTTTCATTTACTTTCATATGCTCCCAGGTTTTCATCTGGTAATTCAACATCTTGCATTCCACCTTCAGTGTCAAGTTCCATCTCTGCTTCTTCACTATCAACTTCCATCTCTTCTTCTTCACTTTCAAACAATAGCGTTTGTGATTGATTTTCAAGGAGTGAATTGTCATAAATGACAATAGATCTCTCGTTGACATCTTTATCGCACACTTCAGAACATATTTCAGCATTTAAACAATCTGTTTTGACAGAAAATCAAATTAAAAAAAGAAAATAGCTGATTTAATATATTCTTTATAATCTAGTTTGCACTCTTTAGTTAAGTAGTATATCATAGAATATAATTCTATTTAGTGTATAAACATTATGATGCGATGAAATTGTTGCATAAAATGTAGTTATTACATATTACTTAAATATGTAACTAGATTAGAATATACTACAGACATTCAAGTTTTAAAGGTGTTCTAGTTATATTACAGACATTCAATATCCGAAACATACGATATAAGATAAAATATTAGTAGAAACCAGAGAAGTGTCATTGTTCATTTACTTTTAGAGGTTTTTCCTGCTTTAGTGGGCGATGCTTCTCCTGCTTTTCCTTTTGCTGTTTTTTAGGGGCAATAGGTGGTTTATTTTTTCCCCCTTTAGCAGGTGATGCTGTTGCTGCTTTATCTTTGATTGTTGACCTTGTCCGCCTTTCATATTCTGGTGTTGAGTGTGGCGTAGAATTCCCTTCATCCGTTGCTACAGGCTCAACATTACCAGATTCATTGGCGTCTATACCTTCATTCATTCCAACTTCCACATTCCCAACAGGCGCATTAATATTTGTCTCATCGGCGTCGTCACCTTCATTCATACCTTCTTCTACAGATTCATTCAAACCAACTTCATCCAATACATTATCTCTATCTGCATCAGTCTTATCTTGATGATTCAAAGGATCATCATCGTTATACATTCTCTTTAGGAATGTATTTCTTTTTTGAACAATCTCCTTGAAGTCATCGTCAACTGGGTATTCATTCAATGCTATTTTTAGCTTCTCGTCATGATCTTCAAACATTTGAATAAGCTTTATGAGCTTATGATTCAAGAAAACCTTCATATCCTGTGTGTTTTGAAAAAAAAAATTAGTAAAACATAACTTTGATGCATTAAACTTTTTAACATATTTTAAATTATATATGCTTGTATTATTTTGAGAAATATAATATAATATATAATTAAATAAAATATATATATAAGCTATGATATGTTGAAATTTTAATCTTTATTGCAGTAAGATATGCTATTTTTAGGATTACAAACATTTCAATAAGCTTTATGAGGTTATCATTTTAGAAATCCTTCATATCCTGTTTGTTTTTCAAAAAGAAAGATAAATTGTTAGCTAAAGATAACTTTGATGCATTAAACTTTTTCTGTTTTTTTAAAAAAAATATTTATATAGATAAAAAATGAGTTTGATGCATTAAACTTTTTAACTTTTATTCAGTAAAAATATGATGATTTATTTTTTGCAAAATAGTCTATGTTAACTAAAATTTAACTTTGATTCATTAAAATTTCTAAACTAATGCATCAAGATATGGAACTTATATTTTAACTTAATAATACAAAAGCGACTTGATGATTACCTGACTAGTTTTTTCTTTGAACTGTTGTAGATTCTCTTCTCGGCTAGTACTTCCACCCTCTGTTAACACAATGATCATTCCTAATATTAGAAATCATCATATGATTCCATATATCTATATTTTTTTAATATAAGATTATAACTTACCTGGTAGATTATTTTGTTCTTTCCTTTTCTTCAATTTGATCTTTGGTGGTTGAATATATTCAAATTCTTTGAATATAGGAAGTTTACCAAAGCCTCCACTCCTTATTTCTTGTGCTTCTCTTTTTTTAGCAAGTCTGTACTCCAACCTTTGAATACAGGTGATGTTCTTTCCACTTTTAGATCAGGCGAATCTGTTGAACTGCAGTATATAAGCTAAAAAAAGAAAAAAATATATATTAGCATTATATTTCAAAATTTATTGCATCATATTTAAGAAATAATACATTATTAGTTAATGCTGTAAAAAAACATACCGCCAATACTACTGTGGAAGCAGCAAAGGTTTTTCCTGGTTCCTAATCCTGGATCTCTGATCGAATACAGTCAAAAATATACTCGCACCAATCAAATTGTTGAAATTCTTCCATTCGTTTTACCGATGGTATGACTTTGATTTGCAG
The DNA here is from genome assembly GCA_025667525.1 of Glebionis coronaria. NCBI lineage: Eukaryota > Viridiplantae > Streptophyta > Magnoliopsida > Asterales > Asteraceae > Glebionis > Glebionis coronaria. The sequence goes on from CM046882.1 coordinate 499,257,984, forward strand.
TGCCATCTTTGTTCCCTTCAGCTAGACAAGAGAAGAAAATAACCAAAAAGCCGGCTTGGAAAGACCAATCTGTTTCGGTCAATCTAGCAACATGATCTTCAAGAAATGAAATATTTATCCTGTCTGCATCCTCTCCTGCAAAGGGTGTGGTTGCTCTCCAATCTGTAGTTGTCTTATCTTCAGACGTTGTGCTAGGTAGAGAGATAACTTTCTTTTCACCCATCAGAACACCCAAAATGTCATAAATTAATTCCTTGGTTACTTTAATTCTTCTTTCATCCTCCATCTTTATAGTGTCCGTTTCAAGATCATAGTTTTGTACAATCCAAAATGTCATCTTGGTTGGCACCGACATATACTCAAAATTATTGATGAAATGTCCCAAACCCATTTCTTCTATAACCTTAAGCTGTCTTGTTGTGCATGCTTTTAACAAAAGATTCAAATGACGCACTGCCATTCTTGGGACGATATTGGGAAATAATGCTTTGCCTTTTTTAGAAACTTTTTTTCAGCATCTTCTTTTCCATCCACATTCTGTACAACTTTCTTCGATTTAATCCTTCGAATTCTCATCATCTTACCTTTTTCAGCTACCTTCTCTACAACTTCCTTCCCTATCACAGCAGTTGGAGCATCTGTCTTTGATGTCTCAACATTTTCTGATTGAAATTGTTCAGCATCGTCAAGTACCTCAGTTGAAACTGTAATATTTACTGCTTTGCCTTTTTTAGCAATTTCTTTTTCAGCAACTTCTTTTTCAGCTACCTTCTCTACCACTTTCTTCCCATTAATCCTCCGATTTTTCATCATCTTACCTTTTTCAGCTACCTTCTCTACCTCTACCTTCTCTACCACAGCAGTTGGAGCATATGTCTTTGATGTATAAACATTGTCTGATTGAATTTGTTCAGCATCGACAAGTACCTCAGTTGAATCTGGAATATCAACTGTTGCAACCTTTTTCTTTTTTTTTGTTTTGGCTTCTTCCTTCATCAGTTGGGATGTCATCAGCAACTGCTCTTTTACCAGTAACTTTGTTTTTAGCACATATTTTTTTTCGTTTGGAAGATACTTCATTTGTATTAAATCCCTCTGGTTCTGAGAGTCTTTCATTGCTTTTACCTGTAAATAATTAACAATGTTATCCAACTTTTAAGAATTTAATGAATCATTACACGTCCATTTCATATATTGATACAGTAAAATATTAATACATCCCAGTGATTTTCAAACATTAAAAGTCACATTTAATCAAATATTGGACAACAACCAACCTTAATAATGCATACAAACGTAACTCGGAATATAGAGCATTAGAGTTCAAATTTTAACACATGACACTGATTTTTAAGCATATAAACAATCATTTAATCAAAATTTGAACAATATCTATCCTAAATCATTCATATACAACATTAGAGTACAAATTTTAACACATCGCAGTGATTTTCAAGCATGATAACTCACATTTAATCATACTTTAGACAATGGCTAACATAAACCATTCAAATGAACCTAAATCACATTCTAGAGCATTAGAGTATAATTTTAATCACATCAAACTGATTTTCAAGCATATATACAATCATTTTATCAATATTTATGAACAATTTGTAACCTTATTCATTCATATGTACCTAACTCGGATTTTAGAGCATTAGAGTGCAAATTTTAACACATCAGAGTGATTTTCAAGTATGAAATCTCACATTTAATCATACTTTAGAGAATGGCTAACTTAAATCATTCATATGAATCTAACTAGCATTTTAGAGCATTAGAGTTCAAATTTTAACACATTATAGTGTTTTTCAAGCATGATAACTCACATTTAATCATAATTTAGGCAACAGCTAACCTAAATCATTCATATCATCATAACTTAGCTTTTAGAGCATTAGATTGCAAATTTTAACACATCACAGTGATTTTCAAGTATGAAATCTCACATTTAATCATACTTTAGACAACGGCTAACTTAAGTCATTCATATGAATCTAACTAGCATTTTTAGAGCATTAGAGTTCAAATTTTAACACATTATAGTGTTTTTCAAGCATGAAAACTCACATTTAATCATAATTTAGGCAACAGCTAACCTAAATCATTCATATCATCATAACTTGGCTTTTAGAGCATTAGATTGCAAATTTTAACACATCACAGTGATTTTCAAGTATGAAATCTCACATTTAATCATACTTTATACAACGGCTAACTTAAGTCATTCATATGAATCTAAGTAGCATTTTAGAGCATTAGAGTTCAAATTTTAACACATTATAGTGTTTTTCAAGCATGATAACTCACATTTAATCATACTTTAGACAATGGCTAACATAAACCATTCAAATAAACCTAAATCACATTCTAGAGCATTAGAGTATAATTTTAATCACATCAAACTGATTTTCAAGCATATGAACAATCATTTTATCAATATTTATGAACAATTTGTAACCTAATTCATTCATATGTACCTAACTCGGATTTTAGAACATTATAGTACAAATTTTAACACATTGTAGTGATTTTCAAGCATGAAAACTCACATTTAATCATAATTTAGGCAACAACTAACCTAAATCATTCATATCAACATAACTTGGATTTTACAGCATTAGAGTGCAAGTTTTAACACATCATATTGATTTTCAAGTATGAAATCTCACATTTAATCATACTTTAGACAACGGCTAACTTAAATCATTCATATGAATCTAACTAGCATTTTAGAGCATTAGACTTCAAATTTTAACACATTATAGTGTTTTTCAAGCATGATAACTAACATTATTCATACTTTAGACAATGGCTAACATAAACCATTCAAATGAACCTAAATCACATTCTAGAGCATTAGAGTATAATTTTAATCACATCAAACTGATTTTCAAGCATATAAACAATCATTTATACAAAATATTTACAATATGTAACCTAATTCATTCATATGAATCTAACTAGCATTTTAGAGCATTATAGTTCAAATTTTAACATATTATAGTGTTTTTCAAGCATGAAAACTCACATTTAATCATACTTTAAACAATGGTTAACATAAACCATTCATATGAACATAAATCACATTCTAGAGCATTAGAGTATAAATTTAATCACATCAAACTGATTTTAAAGCATATAAACAATCATTTATACAAAATATTTACAATGTGTAACCTAATTCATTAATATCAACCTAACTCGGATTTTAGAGCATTATAGTACGAATTTTAACAAATTTCAGTTATTTTCAAGCATGAAAACTCAAATTTAACACATTTCATTGAAATAAAGATGTAGAATAATTCACTTACTGCTTGATATAGTTATAGATTTTTCCGGCGACTTTTTTTTACCGTTTCCATAATCTACTCTTTGTTTTATCATCAGCCTAACACTTTTCCTATTTTCTAGATAGATGAAATGATAGTTGGAATCAGATTGTTATAAACATAAATAATATCGAAAATAAATAAATAGAGGTATTAATTTGCTTACGAGGAGGAGTAAAGGATTTCAGATTGTTATTCACCATCTTTTTAGATTGATGCATTTCAAATTTTATGCATCGATCTGGTTTTGATCTTGTTTTGATCTACTGTGTGTAAACTTGGGGAGAGAGAAATATTGGAGATATTTTTAGTAAGTGATGAATTTAAGAGATACGTGGCTGTTTATTCACCATAAATGAGACGCTCTCGGTTGGTTATTTACTAGTTTGCCCCTAAAGTTTGTAATATATACCAAATCAATATACAATTTTAATAGATTTTTCCAAATCAATATTTAATTTTAACAGATTAATACGTAGGTAGTCGTTTATTCATCATAAATGAGACATTCTAGAAAGGTTATAACTAATATTTTACCAAATCAATATACAACTTTATCATATTTTACCAAATCAATATACAACTTTATCATACTTTAGCAAATCAATATATAAATTTATCATATTTTATCAAATCAATATACCATTTTAACAGATTTCTTTAAAAAAATATTAAATATAAAGGTATAATGCTTAAAAATCTTCTTATTTCCATTAGAAGTTTACCAAATCATAAAGGTAATTACTGCATTACAGGAGAGGATAACCAAAATAATATTAGGTAAATAGAGTGGCATTTACAATGTACTTAGGCCAAGCTGAAATAAAATTACAACAGAAACAAACTTTATGTTTTGGGTAAACTTTACATAAAAAAATTCTTCAAAAGTTTATACATAATTTCATTAAACTTCATCCAAAGACTTCCTTCTTTATTCTTGCTTCAAACTTTCTCATGAGCCCAATATTAACTTTCACATTGAAACCACTTATAATCTTTTGTTTCTTTTGTTGCTTCTTCCAATGTTGGCCCACCGCTTTGAGTAACTCATTTCTCCAAAGGTTACAAGGCAACAGCAGAATCTTTGCTAAGTACTTTGCTCTGAGAGTGTGAATAGTTGATTTTTGATATCTATTTTCATCTGACATTGTCATCAACCATATTTCTTTACCGACGTACATCTCCATATGCCTCATAGCAAATAGACCACAGTCGACAGCATTTTTTTTGTCCTCCAAGTCATCTTCAAGACTCTTGGGACGGCCTTCATGAATGCAACATGTTTTGGATGATTTACACTTTCTAGGTAAGCAATGAATAATTTGATCTGTGGAAAAAATACAAGATTGCTGTTAATGCTGTAAAATAATATGTAATGCAATAAAAAAAAATTACCTGTTATATCTAAAAATAATAATTTATAACAAAATTTTGAAGGTTATAAAAAACTAATAATTTATAAAAAACTAGTATTTATTAATACATATCTATTTAGCCAAAATGAGATTCATAAATCAAAAAATTACCGTTGTCATGGCATAAGGGCCATATCTGTCATCAAGATCCTCAGAATCATCATCAAGGTTGTCCATGATTTCTATTTCAGCAGATATCATATTGAAGCATAATAAGTAGTAATTGTTTACAACACCTATCATCTAAATGCAAGGAATCATAACCTGTAGATAATTCAATAAAAAATTATTAACTAAAACATAGTAATGCTGTAAAAATTTAACTGTAATGCTGTAAATAATTTTTAAATAGTATTAGTAATAGATGTTATTTATGACTTACCATACTAATGTTATCCAAATTTGTTTTCTTTGAATTCTGTAAAACAGATTCAAAGTTATCATCAAAAACTTTTCTTAGGTGTTCTTCATCCACTTTCTGTTCAACCAGAACGGGAGGCTGTATATAATCACAAAAAAAAATATAAAATATTTCAACCTATAGAAATTCAATTTTTTAAGTATATATATAGACAAAAAAACTCACCAGCATTCCTGTACTGCAGTACAAATTTGAGTTAAATGAGGCGCTCGATTGGAATGTCTCCTCATACGCCAGAACTAGACTCCATAAGTCAAGAATATTTGATGAAATTAGGATGTTTGGATAAAGACTCAAGAACCATATACATTCAATTATTACTCCCAATCCACTGAATATAAATTCCCTGCGCATTATAAAAATAATTCAGTTTTTTTTACCAAATCACAAAAAAAAATATATCTATAATATGCAATTCAGTTACTTTATTAAAGGTTAATGCAGTAAAAACTAACCCTTCAGGACAACTGCCACTCCATACGTATTCTATAACCTTTATTTCATCTTCAGTAAATGGTATGGTTGGATGAATTTTCCTCTCGTGATATGCTGACAACTTTTCACTTAAGTCTATTCTATAAACCGCATCTTCTAATACTTCAGCGCCTCTTTTCATACTTCTGATAGGCTTTTTAAAATCACTTTCATTTGAGGGTTCTGGAACTGCAATACTAACCACTTTCTCTTTGCCTTTTTCTGAATTCTTATCTGTAACACTACTTGTGAACATTGGCGTCTTAGTGTCTGTGTTTTGGACTGCATTAACAAGTATTGAAGCCATTCCAGCAATTTCAAGAATTTCAGTTGCTTCAGCCACTTCATTAGCTTCAACAGATGTTTTTGGAGGCAATTCAGCAACTTCATGAGCTTCAACACTTTTTTCTATGGCACTTGTATTTCCTTCATCCATTTTTCTTGCCTCAAAATGTCCTTCATTGTTTCGTACTAGGCTTAATTTCATATTTCTTGATTTAGGACGAAAGAAAGGAGTGTTGAGATTTTGAAAAACATCTGAGGTACAAGTCCAAACATTATCGGTCATATTGTCAACCAAATCAAATGCATCCAACCCTGGTTGACCTACATCAAAATCAACAACTCTAGCACCCATGATACCCAAATCATCTACAACATCAATCTTTCTTCGTTTGTTGATTTGATATCCTTTTTCGTCTTCCTTCGTTTGTGATAAAGGTTCTATTGTGGGAAGTCTAGTGTTTAGATAACTCAACAAACTTTCATCACTATCTTCTAAAGGTTCTTCTATGACATAAGCTATCCGAGCATTTTTATCAGTTTCATTTGAAGATTGTGTTTCTGGAGGAGTTGACTGAGTGAAATAAGTATAATCAAATGGTACAATTCCCATATTTTGCCCTGCAATCAGATTTTGAGGCCCCTCTCCAGCATTTTTACAATCATGCTCATCTTTCTTTTCCGCATTTACATCGTCATCACCTTTTTTATTCTTTTTTTCATCATCGCCATTATCTGCATATTTTTACATTGTTAGAATTTTTAAATTGCAAACCTTACCAAATTAACGTAATAATGTTATAGCATTGTAGTTATATTATTTCCAAAAAAAATTTTAGTAGAACATAGAAAAATATAATTTGAAGGTTATAGACATACCATCATGTTGATCCTCAACATTTCCTTTTTTTGCATCATCATGTTGATCATCAACATTTGCCTTTACTGCATCATTATCATCATCTAATGCATCATCATCGTCATCTTCTTCGTCATCATCTAATCCATCATCATTGTCAGTTTCGTCATCAATATCTTCATCCTCATCTCCATTCCCGTCTTCGCTACCATCAATTTCATCATCCTCATCTCCATTCCCCTTTTCACTATCATCATTTTCATCTTCCATATCACCTTGCTTATGTTTATAATAAACCATGAAAACCTTATTTCTATCATTTACAAGTCTTTTTAACCTTTTGGACTCGGGATAGTATCTAAAAGCAAGATCCAATTTTCTATCAGAATCTTCCATCAGCTTAATTGCTTGCTGTAGATTACCTTTTACAGTATTGCACATTCCCTATAATATAAAAAATCATTTAAAGTTTAATACATTAAATTGTTTTTTTCCAAATCACTTTCATAACTTTTAAAAAATAACATCATAACTATCATTTTCAAACAACCGAGTTCTCAATCCTCATTACAAAGAAGGAGTCTTCCCAATATGGGGAATCAAAAGGCTCCCACTAGGTTTTCGAGCTTGTTCCTAGTGAGCCACATGCATCAAATATTTTTTGATTGTGTGAGCCTTAAGACCGGAAAATTTACTGAATTTTAGTTAATTTTTTAACCAAATCATCTTACATAACATATATTTCATTCAAAATTATTACCTTAAAAGTTTTAGATGAAAAATCTTTAGCTTCTTCAAGTTCTTCTTCTGAAAACTCTTCTTCATCTTCTACAACATCAACAAAATAAATTATTATATAATAACAAAATTTCAAGAATATATTTATTTTATATTTTATGCATACCTGATAAATTCACTAATTTCTTTTTTTTGGTATCTTTCTTCTTTGGCTCAATCCATTCTAAACCATCAATGATTTCTAAACGTCCAAAACCTCCTTTCTTAAGTTCAAGAGATTCTCTAGCTTTCATCAATTGATGATTCCATGCTTTGAACGCAGGGACTGTTTTTTCGACCTTTACCTTTTTACACACAGTTGAATTGCAATACACAAGCTGCACCAAAAAAATATTTTTTAGTAGTTAGCTGTTGAAAATTTATGTAAAATTTAATAAACTAAAAAGTAAATTTTTACAGCATTTTAAGTAAAAATTTTACAGCAGTTAAGACTAAAATTTACAGCATTTAAGTTTAAACTAGTACTTACTGTGAGTAAAACCAATGGTCCACTAAATGTGCTACTTGAATCAAAACTGGTGCATTCCCTCACCAAACATTCTAATACATATGAGCACCAATCCATTTTTTCAATCCTATCAGTGTTATTCCCAATAAATGGAATAAGCCTCTCATTTATCGTTCCATCTTTGTTACCTTCTCCGATTATTGAGAAGAACAGTGATAGGAAACCAACATCGAATACCCAATTGGCTTTTTCGTATTCAGACAAAAATGATTCCAATTTTGATACTCCGATTTTTTTATCATTACCGACAATATGCTTCACCTTTCTTCTCCATCTATGAGTCGTAGGCTCTAATAGATTTTTTTTCTTTTAGAGTTTCAACAGGGATATCACCCATTGGTATCCCAAGCATATCATGCACAAGTTGTTTGGTAAACTTTATCTTCCTACCATCTCCCATTCCTAGAGTGCGTGTTTCTGAATCAAAATTGGTAGCTAAAAACAGACCTAAGGTTGATGGGATATAATATATGTTGAAGTTTTCAGGAAAATCACCAAATCCCATTTCTCGAACACGCTTGTCTTGTTGAGGGCTTAAGTTGTTTAGGACCTTTTGGAGATTTCTTGGTGACATTCTGTATTTTATGGTTTCCTGATCAGCCTTTTTTGGCTTCTTTTGTTGAATTGCTTGTGGATAACAAACAATCATATTATCTTTTGTTTTTGCCTTCTTTTTTGACTGAAAAAATACATCAGAATCTTTTCTTACTGCAAGCCTTTTCCCCTTATCTTCCTTTTTTTTTCTATCTTATATTTATCGAAAGTACTTTCTTCAAAATCCGAATCACTGTTTTCCGTTGGATTTTTATTTTTTTTCTCATTGGTCTTTTTAACTGATGGAGATATACCTGAAAAAATCACACACTATATTCATTTACAGACAGTCTATATAAATCTTTCATTTGAACCTAACATAGAATCAAGAGCATTAGAATACAAATTTTAACACATCACTCTGATTTTCAAACATATAAACTCACATTTAATCAAACTATAAACAACATCTAACAGGAAACATTCATATGAACCTAACTTGGATTCTATAGCATTAGAATACAAATTTTAACACATCATAGTGATTTTTAAGTATGAAATCTCACATTTAATCATACTTTAGACAACGGCTAACTAAAATCATTCATATGAATCTAACTCGTATTTTAGATCATTAGAGTTCAAATTTTAACACATTATAGTGTTTTTCAAGCATGATATCTCACATTTAAGCAAACTTTAAACAACATCTAACAGGAAACATTCATAAGAACCTAACTCGGATTTTAGAACATTAGAATACAAATTTTAACACATCATACTGATTTTCAATCATATAAACTTACATTTAATCAAATTTTGAACAACATTAAAACTAAATCATTCAATTATACTTAACTCAGATTTTAGAGCATAAGAGTCAAAATTTTAACACATCGCATTGTTTTTCAGGCATGAAAACTCCCATTTAATCATACTTTAGACAACAGATAACCTAAATCATTCATATCAACATAAGTTGGATTTTAAAGCATTAGAGTACAAATTCTAACACATCACTCTGATTTTCAAACATATAAACTCACATTTAATGAAATTATAAAAAACAGTTAACATAAATCATTCATATCAACATAACTTGGATTTTAGAGCATTAGAGTGCAAATTTTAACACATCACAGTTAAGTAAGGCTTATAAGCTTATTATATATCTATACTACAATATAAAGCATTTGAGATTTCCTAAAAATAGAAAAACTGTAAATTCAGATTTTTTTACCTACAATCTATATTATCTATACTACAATATAAAACATTTGGGACTTTCTAAAAATAAAAAGCTTGAAAATTCAAACTTTTATACCTACTAAATAAAGCAAGTTGATATTTTCATCAAAATTTTATACTATAACATGTTCTAACAACCTTTTGTAACAAACTTTTGTAACAAACTTTTGTAACAACAATTTTTCTTTTAAATTGAAAAATCTTTTTATTTATTTTTTATTTTTATAATCTAATTTCACTATATTTTTTGGATTTTTGTGCTTTTTAATTCGATATCCACTTTTATATATATTTTTATTAACTTTTAGTCTTTTTCAGTTTTAGTGGGTTTTTTTAATTCGACTTTTTAGAACATTACAATGAGTAAAAAATTAATATTTGTTAGTCTCAAAATTTGTTATTAGGTATTCGCCGCTGTATTGCGCGAGTACCATTCTATAGTAAATTATAAATAACTTATATAAAATTATATAATCCTATACATAAGCTTAACCAAACACCCCTGAAATTAAATACAATAATTATCTCGTCATCACATTTTACCTTACCGTTATATCATCATTCGACATATGACACGTCACTCTACTCAATTTTAACGCTCAAATGGTCATCACTCCCTCGAATTTTAACTCTTTCTTCTAACAAATTTATAGAGGTGGCAAAATGGGCGGGCGGGCGGGCACATGCGGCAGGCTAAATAGGCAACGGGTTAAACGGGCGGCGGGCTAAACGGGCGCGGGCTAAACGGACACGGGCGAAATGGGCGGGCGAAACGGACGGACGAAGCGAGCGCAAGCTAAAATGAGAAAAAAACATATAAAAACGTAGAATTAATAAATAAAAATACTTGTTTAAAAGCCGGGATGAAAAACTAAATATAAAATATCCACCGAGTAGCCTAATTAGTGTTTTACATGTGCGCCCATTAAACCCATAAGTTTCTTACATATGCGCTCGTTTACCCCATTAATAATAAAGAATGGGTAAAAAGTGCCCCATACTTTTTTGAAAATAGACAAAAAGTGACCATATTTATCAAAATGTTCAAGATTTGCCACCACTACAATTTTAACTAAAAATTCAATAAGCTTTTATTCAAAATTAAATTGTTTAGTATATAAATGGTTAATTTTTCATAAGTGTAATACATAAATTGATCGGCTAGGCCTTCACATACTTCGAAGTTATTTATTTAATGAATTTTATGGGGCATTTCAATAATTTGAAACTCGTTTTTTAAATTGACCAATTCAAGTCAAACCAGGTTGATTCAAGTCAATCCGAGTTAACTCGTTTAAAAAAAAACTCATATTTTTAACAATGAACAAAAATTATATATAAAAATCATTAAAATATTCGTATATTAAAAATATAAATTATTTACCAATCAATAGAATATGTTCGGATAGCACGGTACCAGTATCGTACCGAGTTAGTGGTACCGATTTTTTCCCGAGCATAAACTAATGGTACCGGTAGAATGAGATTCGGATATCGATACCGGTACCGGTACCGGTAACGGTACCAAGAAATCGGGATTTTCCCGTTTTTCGAGAATTTCCCGATTTGGCACCGGTCGTGGTACCGAATTTTTTTCTTCTTATTTCGTAGTATCAGTACCCTATCGAACGGGATTGGGGTACCGAAAATCGATACGGTTCTGGTATGGTTCCGGTTCGGTTTCGGGACGAAATGCTCATTCTATAATACGTAAAAAAAATATATCGTAAATACGTAAAATTTACATATTTAAAAAAAACCCAAAAAATCAAAATCCGCCCGGTTCTCGAAAACCGGGTTGACCCGGGTCACCCAAATCCGGCGAGTCTAACCGGATTCGAAAATGTAAAACTCGAGTTAATATGACCTATTTTTCGATCAGAAGCGAGTTGACCCGAGTTTGAAAACATTGGTTTTTTCTTACACTATGTTTGTCAAAAAATTGTTTTGAGAATTGAAAATTAAAATGATTGTCAGGCTGAGGTTCATCACTACACGTAGGCTTAAGCACCTAGTTTTATAAGTATGACATCTTGGTTTGCAACTTTCATTTGTATTCTATCTATATATCTATACTAGGTTCATTGCTCGCGCTCCGCTGCGGGGAGCACGGACGATGTGACGACGGTGTATAGGTTTAGCTGTAGGTATGATGTTCGCGCTCCGCCGCGGGGAGTTTGTTACTATGGTTAGTATGTGAACATTGGAGTGAAGATAAAATATCATCAACTGATAGCGTTTGGGTTAATTAAACTCTGTTTTTGTGTTGAATGTTGAATCACTGTGAAAACCATAGATAGATACTACAAAGATAAACTGAATGAAAAGGACTTTCGTAAGAGTACAAATTTATTACAGACATAGAACCTGTTTGGTCTATCTAAATGTACATATAAACAACACTAATGCTGCAACTATTTTCTTTAACAACTGGAATGAAAAGTTGCTTTACGGTTCACTTCGGGTAGGAGAAGGGCTGTTTGGCACCTGGTTTACCAGCAAAATGACTGTTTGGCAGCTGGTTTACCAGCAGAAGGGCTGTTTCGCAGTTGGTTTAACAGCAGAAGGGTTGTTTTGCAGCAGAAGGGCTGTTTGGCAGCAGGTTTAACAGTAGAAGGGCTGTTTGGCACAGGAAAAAAAATAACTCCAGATGTAAGAGTGTAATCATGGGCTGTTAATAAAAACAAACATGCTAATAATGAACTCCAGACATACTTATAATGTTGCATATTTTTACCGGAATATCACTGCATATGTTAAAAATTTCGAGCAAACCTTACCATTGCTCCCAATGTAAGAGTCCTTTATATTTTTCACGTGTGACCTTGCGGCCCTCCTTTTTTGCAACCTGATGATGGACGGTGAACGTTTAAGAGGAAAATAGATACTGCGATGTCGCAAGAAAAACATTTTCAACTCATATTAGCATACCAAAATAGCCCGTCAAACTGATGACAAAGCAACTGCTACAAAACATACTACTATTAGAGACCGTAACTGAAGTTTTCGTGGAGAACAATTGCTACAGGATATCCACAGGTAGAGTAAGGGGTTGTTTGATTAGTGCTTAATTGAAAGGTCTGGTACTCGATGCTTAATCGTACAATATTAAGTGTGTTTGATAAAAATGAAAAGTGACCTACGGATGAAGATTTCAACACTGACTGATTCCTCAACAAGTTCGTGCAAAATCATTCAGCGCCATATTTTATATTGACTCCTTTGACTTTTTCTTTCACCACTATAGACCAATACCTGATGATGTGAATTGTGATATTACTATTATATGTGTATATTAGCATTTGCATTTGTATACTATACTTTAACACATAACTGGCCATAATATAATAGATAAACGTTTGTGTACTACTTTGAAATTTCAAGATTAATGGAATGTTTTGATTCCTGTAGTTCCCTAATATTAATAGAAAATAACGATTCAATGCAACACCAAAATTATTTGAACACAAAGGTGACCTTTTTTAATTGCAAATAATGAAAATTGATATGGTAATTTTTCTCACTCAGATTATCCATTCAGATCAGTATTCAAACAACAAAAAGAGATTGATACAAAGTCTTTTAATCATTCAAATATATGAATCGTTCAGTGCTAAATGGTTATGTTTTTTCAAACAGCCCCTAACACTATTATAGACCCGTTAATCCAGTATAATGCTAGGTTTGTAATAACATCTCTAACTAATAGTATAATACCTGAGTAAGCTTCAAATAGCAACAATTTGAGCTCGAGTATGACCTTTATAATCGTAAGCCGGGTTGCATATACAGTTCGAGCTAAAAATCTGGAACCTTGGTTGTTTCAGGATATACATAAATTTGGGGTTGTACAAACTGATATCCTACTTCAATCTCAAGAGCAATAAATACGTTCCCCGTTATCTATGTGTTACGATCTTCATCTGCGTCATCTATGATCTTTTCTCCCAAACAAAGCCCCGTCCATCTCTCTGCATAAAGAGATTTCTGTAAAGCTTGCGTGAAGTAAGATGGTATTACTAAACAAATGCCAAACAAAATTGCAAAGTCACCTGAACCCAGCTTAGACCTAAACAAACCGATTCGCCCTCTCCTTTGATCTTCACATGTTTGATCTTCAAGATAATTACATTATATGAAGCTCGAAACTCGAGTTGCCAAAAAAGATCAGAACCCGTGCACCTGCAAAATAATCAGTTTAACAAAAAGAAGCAAAAAAACTGAGCATTTTCATACGTTGACTTCTTTATTACATTTGTACCTTCAAGCGATTCGACCATCAAGTTGATAAAAGTGACTATAAAGTTAAGTTTTTTAAACTTAAATTAAGTTCTTTCTTTACCTGCGAAAGAAGGGGCGGATAATGTGATTTTAAGTTATTATGTGTGCAAAACATACACGCTGCGTACTATAATAAAGGATACCTTTCGTGCTTTTTTTACTTTGCTCTAGCTTTAAAAGAAACTCAAAATTGTTTAAAACCTGCAATCACGGTTACCAATTTTTTTTTTTTAAAAAAAGGTGAACTCGAGTTACTTTTTTATAAGTGTCTGGTGTGTTTGGATTTCATGTCCAACCACCCCCTAAACATACAAAAATAACAAACTTCCAAAGGAAGTCCTATATATTCCTATAATCATATAAGCAAAACACCCCCTAAAGGATGATAAGAAAAAGTCTTGAAAATTTCTGTTCATCGGGTTGCCAAACACCCCTTTAAAAACGTAAAAAGCTAGATAAGCAAAAAAAAGTTGTTATAAGACACAGTAAGCTAAAACAGATGATAGTAAGTATGAAAGGATGTTTTGACACTAAAAGTTTAAAGCTTTCTCTGCTAAGCAATCAACTGCAAAAACATAATTACTCGCTTTTGAAGTTTAGAAGTTTGATTATGCCATTATATGACAAAAAACATAAAGGTAATACTATTTGGTTAATTGTTGTATATTTATATATATATAACATTAACAACCTGACCTCAACTCGTTTCTAGGAACATAAGCCCAACGGTCACCTGAACAATTTAATTTTTAAAACATGCACACATACAGAACTATTAGCAATCCATAAAAAGGATGCTTTACATCAAGTCTGTACAGATAGCCAATTAACCCTTTTTCTATGTGATCTGCAATTAATATCTAAAGTGAAAAAGGTAAATTTGTTCATCTGAGGAGAGAGAGAGAGAGAGAGAGAGAGAGAGAGAGAGAGAGAGAGAGAGAGAGAGAGAGAGAGAGAGAGAGAGAGAGAGAGAGAGAGAGGCTCATCTCATTCCCACAGCGTATCACACAGTTTATGACAGTTAACGAACCAAATGCTCGTTCCCACATGTACATTTGTTCATATTGTACTGTGTTTGTGCTTTTCACCTAAACTGAATGGCACCACATTATGTAAGTATATAACAGTAGGCTGGTCAAAAGAACTTACAATGCAAACTTTATGTAAATGGGAGATTGTACATCTATGCGGAGCGACATCAAAGAGCCTTAGATACAACATCTTTAAAAGTAACATGCACCGTGAACAAAAATCTTAGGTAGTAAGAACTTTCAAAGTAATAGAAATCGAGAAAAAACACAGTCTAACATGGTAAATCTATGAGGCTCGGGTCTAGAAGTATGGAAGCGGCACCTAGAACCCACCATGGCTGCAACCACGTGGTCGCCCCGCCAAGGTACGAATTCTGGCGAACTACACTTGCCAAATCGATCTCATCATCGCCTAATTTGTATGCACCCAACCAAAAAAAAGCAAACTACTTGTTCAATTTTATTACACAACAGAACATAAGACCATCGATATAAACATTTGTTATACAATGTGGCAATCTATCTGTAAAGAGAAACGTTCCACGTGTATTTACTTACACGCCATCGTTAAAAGTAACAGAATCTGAGAATGACATAGGGTTTGACCCCATAAAGCTATGAGGCTCAGGTGTAGGAGCATGGAAGCGGTACCTAAAAGCCGCCATGGCTGTAACCACATGGGTGTCGCGCCAAGATACGGGCTCTGGTAAACTCTTCTTACCAAAGCGACCCACCGACACGCGTCTCGTCGTACCCGTGTTTCTGTTATCATTTCACGCAAAAAAGAAATCACTAAAAGAACAATACAATGTTAAATTATGTATTATCCATCCAATTTCAGTCTTTCTGTCCATGAGTTATACTCATGTTTCATGGTATGTGGGCCTCGAAGAAGCATAAGGCATAGCCGCGTAGGTATAAAAGGGACATCGACCCGCCATGGCTGCAAACACATTACAGTGCTGCCCCGCCAAGATACAAGCTGATTTGACACGACCATTGTTAAATAACGCACATTATACACAACCACCCAAACTGTGATCAAATCAGTTTAGGTATGGTGAATTGCTTCTTCCTTGAGCCTAACATATGACACAATTTGTCGAAGTCAAGAACCGTTTGTGTAGCCACAGGATAAGTCATGTTGGTATGCCAAGGTACCAGCGTACCGTCAAACTCCGGACACAAATGTAACCACATGACAGGCCAGGTTGCTATGGCGTCGCCCAAAAGCGGAAAAGGCCCTTTTTCTATGTGATTTGTAATTAATATCTAAAGTGAAAAAGGTAAATTTGTTCATCTGAGGTGAGAGAGAGAGAGAGAGAGAGAGAGAGAGGGGATTAGGCTCACCTCGTTCGCACAACGTATCACACAGTTTATGACAGTTAACGAACCAAATGCTCGTTCCCACAGGTACATTTGTTCATATTGTACTGTGTTTGCGCTTTTCACCTGAACTGAATGACACCACATTATGTAAGTATATAACAGTAGGCTGGTCAAAAGAACTTACAATGCAAACTTTATGTAAATGGGAGATTGTACATCTATGCGGAGCGACATCAAAGAGCCTTAGATACAACATCTTTAAAAGTAACATGCACCGGGAACAAAAATCTTAGGCAGTAAGAACTTTCAAAGTAATAGAAATCGAGAACACAACACAGTCTAAGATGGTAAATCTATGAGGCTCAGGTCTAGAAGTATGGAAGCGGCACCTAGAACCCGCCATGGCTGCAACCACGTGGTCGCCCCGCCAAGGTACGAATTCTGGCGAACTGCACTTGCCAAATCGATCTCATCATCGCCTAATTTGTATGCACCCAACAAAAAAAAAGCAAACTACTTGTTCAATTTTATGACACAACGGAACATAAGACCATTGATATAAACATTTTTTATACAATGTGGCAATCTATCTGTAAAGAGAAACGTTCCACGTGTATTTTATTTACACGCCATTGTTAAAAGTAACAGAATCTGAGAATGACATAGGGTTTGACCTCATAAAGCTATGAGGCTCAGGTGTAGGAGCATGGAAGCGGTACCTAAAAGTCGCCATGGCTGTAACCACATGGGTGTCGTGACAAGATACGGGCTCTGGTAAACTCTTCTTACCAAAGCGACCCACCGACACGGGTCTCGTCGTACCCGTGTTTCTGTTATCATTTCACGCAAAAAAGAAATCACTAAAAGAACAATAAAATGTTAAATTATGTATTATCCATCCAATTTCAGTCTTTCGGTCTATGAGTTATACTCATGTTTCATGGTATGTGGGCCTCGAAGAAGCATAAGGCATAGCCGCGTAGGTATAAAAGGGACATCGACCCGCCATGGCTGCAAACACATTCCAGTGCTGCCCCGCCAAGATACATGCCGATTTGACACGACCATTGTTAAATAACGCACATTACACACAACCACCCAAACTGTGATCAAATCAGTTTAGGTATGGTGAATTGCTTCTTCCTTGAGCCTAACAGATGACACAATTTGTCGAAGTCAAGAACTGTTTGTGTAGCCACAGGATACGTCATGTTGGTATGCCAAGGTACCAGCGTACCGTCAAACTCCGGGCACAACTGTAACCACATGACAGGCCAGGTTGTTATGGCGTCGCCCAAAAGCGAAAATGGCTGCAATCATGGGCCAAATAAGGTTAACATCAATGAAAGACCCCCTTTATATGGCTTCATAGTAACTCCGTATCTCATGTTTCATACTCGCCTACAACGGAACACAATAAAATAATTAAATAAGAAATTAAATTACAAAGTTCGGAATGCAAAGAGAATAAAACCTGCGATCTGAGCTTCCATCCATGATTAATGATGGGAGATCTGAACTTCATTACGAGTGACCCCATCTTTTAATTGTTGTAAAAAATGTATTGTGGTTTCATCCTCACTTATTCGATTTCTGGTTTCGGGACAACAAATATATGAAGTAAACAATAATACTTCTCCCAGATAGACAACGGCTTATCCAGAGATGACTGGGTCGTGAATCAAATATCATCCAAACCCTGCATGTAACAATTCGAATTTATAAAGAAAAAGCATGCCAAAACCAAATAATACAGAGCATATAACAACTATAAATCAAAACCTGCGAAAGAGGTAAAGTGAACTGATTCTCAATTTTTACAATTTCGATTAACAACATAAGCTTCTTAAGAAAATATTAAAAAGTGAGTATACATCGGTTAATTATTCAAACAAAATCGTTTGGACATTTAAATAAGAATACAAATAATGAATATGCATAAAATTAAGTCAATACCTTGTTTATGTTGTAGATTTTTTAAAATGACTAATCCAAATAACCTACTTATCGAAGCTAAAATAAAAAACCCACACAATAACATAAATTGCATACTATAGTAATAAAAACACCTTATTTATATATCTTTTTAAATAATCCAAGAAATCATGAAAAAAATTTATCACATTAATATTAAGCTTACTGCTTACCTCAACGATTGCAATTAAATCTTGAATCTTCAATCTTCGAAAATCATATTTGACCTATATTCTCCATACTTAATCAATATTTGATAGATCATCCAACCCCGATCACCCGCAAAAGGAAACACCTATCTAACTTCAGGGACGCCGCCTACCGACCATCAATGCCGCCTACCATAAATGGCGGCAACGAAGAAGCTGGTGGCAACGAACCCCGTTAAAAATGATGGTTCCCAGCAAAACCCTAAAAGTCTCGATCGCACATGATAACAACCGTAATCAAACAAAACATACAAACCCCCTCGATAATATTTCAAGATCTACACAAACCCCCTCGATAATATTTCAAGATCTGGGTTTTTTTATTTTTGTGAGAGAGAGAGGGGGTGAGTAATTTGTGTGATCAATAAACAATGATCAATTATAACACCTCTAGGGTTCCGGTAGCCAATCAATCACCAAGGGGCACATAAACAGTAAAGGGAAAACTCCCAATTAATGAAAACGGGGCACCATTAATGAAACAAAAATAATGAAACGGAAGATGTAGGTGCCAGTGTGTGTTTTGGTTGTGAGAGGGAATTTTGGTTGTGAGAGAGGGGGATAGTATTAATAAAATGAGTTTGTGAGGAGAATCACTGCTCCTATGGATGCGTGATTCTCCTCCTTTATATAAAGGTTAATATCTATATATATACATACATATATATATATATATATATATATATATATATATATATATATATATATATATATATATATATATATATATATATATATATATATATATATATATATATATATATATATATATATATATATATATATATATATATATATATATATATATATATATATATATATATATATATATATATTTATATCTATAATATATATAAATGATGCATATAAACATTCTAACTTCAAACCTAACTCCAAACCTAACTCTAAACTAAAAATAAAATAATAACATATTAATAATTTAACTATTAGATCATTTTTAATCAAAACATAACTATAAATATTGACCATCAATTTATTTTGTAACAATTTGTTATTATTAAAAACTACTTTTATTTTTAAATTGAAATATCTTGTAACTCATTTATTTTTTTCATAATATCATTTCACCATATTTTTTATTATTTTATTCTTTTTAATTCAACATCTATTTTGATATATTTACAATTTTTTGTTTTATTTTCATTTTAGTGATTTTATTTATTTTAATTCAATTTTTTACATTTTAACGCTAAATCGATTGCTAAAAAATAGTCAGTTATTACCCGTAGCTGCATTGCGCGTGTACCATGCTAGTATATATATAAAAGGTGTATATGTTGATCCTAACTCTAAACCTAACTTCAAACAAAAAATCATATATTCACAATCCAACTCCAAACCAAAAATTAAGACTCCAAACCAAAAACTAAGATAAGGATAGTAAATCTCAACCATTAGATAATTTTTAATTAAGATAGGAGTTGTAATCTTGATCATCCACCTATTTTATAACAACTTTTTGTAACAAACTTTTTAACTACCTATTTGAAAGTTACATTTATTTTTAAATTAATATATCTCTTAATCTATTTATTTTTTTAACATCTAATTTTAGCGTATTTTTTAAAATTTTGTGCTCTTTAATTTAACATTCATTTTGATATATTTTACGAATTTTATTTTATTTTATTTTAAGTGAGTTTAATTTATTTTGATATAATTTCATAAAAAATAGAGATATTCGTCGTCGTATTACGCGGGTACCATGCTTAGTTTTCTTAAAAATCAGAATCAAAGAAACTCGTCATTTCAATTAGGAATGTAAACGTGAAAAGCCAACTTGCAACCTATTCAATATCGACCAAAAATTTACTCAAAATTGGTACGATTTAAACGAGCGAACACGAGTTCGATTAATTGAAATGTATTTTCGAGTCGAGCTCAAGCTCCAAAAAAATAAGGCTTGTGAATCTCGTAAGCCTTATTAATCTTTAATTAAAATATATTTTTACCCGTTTATATACACATATTTATTTAGTTTCATAAAAAATCAAGTCGAGATAAGCTTAATATGCAAAGTATTTATGGAGTTCGAGTCTTAAATGTGAAAACTATTGGGATTTTGAACCTAGTTAAACCATTAACTATGAGTACGCAGCAGAATGGATCTAGTATAAAAAACATGATTAACACATAATAAAAACAATATTAAAACCAACATTTTAATTAATTGAATAAATCAATCAATGATCTTGATCTTGAAGTTATAACAGTAAAGTAACCGTCCTCTAACGATTGCTCACACGACACGTCAAACGAACACACCACGATGCTAGTGGTAACTTCACTTTAATAGATCTTGCAACTTAAAACCCTAAGATCCAAAACCCTAAGATCCAAAACCCTAAGTGGGATTACGTAAGGATCAATTTTGTAGACGTTACAAGACTCTTGGAAAAAATCACTAGAAAACCCTAATTAGGGTTTATAACAAATCGAACCACAAGGGACAACTAAAACCTAGATTTAGAGATCTAGGGTTTAGTTTAAGAGCTTAAGACTTTATAAGAAAACCACCAAGAAGGATTGATCTTATAAAGGTTAATCGTTCGGTTTGGTGTTGGGGGTGGGTCGATCGGACGCAACAAAGCAAAGGGGAGAGACAAAAATTTGTAAAAGGTTTAGGATTGTATTTATACTAATCCTTGCACCTCCTCAAAATCTTTAAGGCCCAACCCATACTTAAATTAAGTAAGTAATTACTTAATTAAAAAAACAAACAATCCTTCTAGAAACCCCTAAGGGTATTCGGCCGCCTATAGGTTACCGGGAGGTTCTAGAAGTCGATTTCCTTCCAAAATTTAAATAACGCACTCGTATTAAATTAACTAAAACCTGTTAATTAATTTAACCATCGTTAATTAAATAAAACGTGAAGTTTTATTAAACGTTTAATTATAAACAATAAAACATAAATAAACGTGTGTTCTCCATATTGAGTGTGTGCCCCCGATAGGCTCACGTATTTACCGATGGCTAAACGATTGCATATCTCAACAACTCCCACTTGTGAGAGTTTAGACATATAACGTTTATAATGAAGCATCTAGCAACACTTCATTATAATAGGAAAATGTTGAGTTAGATTGTTTCAAGAATAAGATCTTAAAAGCTAGTAATGGTGTATGATTATTTGAGCTTGCTGATAATCATCCCTTCATTTCAATGTACCGGTTAAACCATGGATATGGATCCTAACTCATTTCATATAGTTTAACTTTAATTCCTCGTGGTCGAATTAATTTAGGTAGTCCAAATTGTAACAAGCATCATCTTGATTAAACTTTGGGTACGGCCATACAATTACCTAATTAATTCTGGAGGGGATCCAGGGTACTTCACTGCACTATATCAGAGTGGAGGAACGAATTCTATATTGACTGCAAGTGTCTGTGGATGCTGCTTCACAACACTTCCAATTAGAGTCGTTATAGCTAGTTCTGGCGAACTAGCGTTGGACATAAAATCAAGAAGCGATATCCACACATGCACAACTTGTTTGCATCTCAAGTCTAAGGATGACCTAATCCTCACCATTTATATATTCGAATTTACTCATGACAACGGATCCAAAAGTAACCATTCGAAAGTTCGGGGTGTCCATTATTCATATCAATGAATAACATATGAGTTTGGTTGGAACCGTCCACCATATATACTAGTATATTACCAACACTCATACTTGCCTTAATGTAAAAATACTCCCATATTGTTTAACCAACAATGGACATGTTTAGAATAATTAAATATTCAAGGATTTAAACATACAAACATAGGGCAACAATAATTATATGAAGATAACAAACATCAGATATCTTTATTCATCAGAAAGTAATTATTTGTCTTACAATCCCAAATTATCCAAATACTACGATAACACAGATTACATGAGACTATTAGCTGGAAGCAAACCAATTCCATGAGTTAACATGGAATGCCTTTTGAGGTCTAACACCTTTGTGAAGGGGTCAACTAAATTGTCGTCTGTGTGAACCTTCTCCAGACTAACATCACCCAGTTCAATCACTTCTCTGAGGTAGTGAACTTTGGAACGATAATGTTTCGCACCTTTAGTGGTTCCTGGTTCATTAGCTATAGTAATGGCTCCGGTATTGTCACAATACATTGTCATAGGTTCATTATTTATGGGAACAACACCAAGCCCAGAAATAAACTTCCTAATCCAAACTGCCTCTTTAGCAGCCTCCGAAGCGGCTATATACTCAGCCTCTGTAGATGAGTTTGCATGGATGGTCTGTTTTGCGCTTTTCCTGCTAACAACACCTCCATTCAACATGAAAACATATCCCGTCTGAGACTTCGTGTCATCAGCATCCGTAAGATATCCAACATCAGTGTAGCAAGCAACCCTAAGCTCTTTTTTCATATCTCCTCCATAAACAAGAAACATGTCTTTGGTATGCCTAAGATACCTCAGAATGTTCTTAACATCAGTCCAGTGAGAATCACCAGGATTTTGCTGTAATCGGCTTGTCATGTTCTGAGAGAACGCAACATCTGGTCTCGTACATCTAACAGCATACATGATTGATCCTATTGTCGAAGCATAAGGAACTCTCTGCATGCATCTCACCTCATCAGGTGTTGATGCTCCTTGAGTCTTAGATAATTTTGATTTAGTTTGCATGGGAATAAAGCCACGTTTGGAATTATCCATGTTATACTTCTTCAAAATCTTATCTATGTAAGCACTTTGACATAAACCAATTAACCGTCTAGGTCTATCACGTATGATATTGATTCCAAGGATATACGCAGCATCTCCTAAATCCTTCATGGAAAAACACCTTCCAAGGTAAGCTTTTACACTTTGCAACATTGGAATGTCTTTTCCCATCAACAATATTTCATCGACATACAGGACACGAAACACTACGCTACTCCCACTAGCTTTGATATATACACATGGCTCATCAGGATTTTGATTGAAACCAAATTTCTTCATTTCATCATCAAACCTCTTGTTCCATTGCCTTGATGCTTGCTTAAGTCCATAAATGGATCTTTGAAGCTTGCATACACGGTTTGGATACTTTAGATTGACAAAACCTTCAGGTTTCTTCATATAGACTTCTTCGTAAAGCAGTCCATTGAGGAATGCGGTTTTCACATCCATTTGCCAAATCTCATAGTCATAGAACGTGGCTATGACTAAGAGAATCCTTATAGCTTTGATATCCATAACATGAGAGAAGGTCGCTTCATAATCAACCCCGAAGGTTTGAGTGAAGCCCCTCGCTACATATCGAGCTTTAAAGGTGTGTATATTGCCATCCATGTCGGTCTTCTTCTTGTACAACCACTTGCCGCTAACGGTTCTAGCGTTAAGGGAAGGTCAACTAAGATCCAGACATCATTGTCTTTCATGGATTGCATCTCCACATTCATAGCATCCAACCATTTGTCAGATTCAGGATCTGATAATGCAGCCTTGTAGTTAGTGTGTTCATTATGATCCCCTAAGTCATGTTCCTCAACCTCAATATATAAACACATATTGTTGGGTATAAATCTATGCTTAGTTGTTTCCCCTGCTAGTTGATTATTCGTACCCCTGCTAGAGTAAGTTCCCCCTACTAAATTACAAAGGCAGGGGGATTGGTTCCCCTGCTGAAGTCAAAGGCCCTGCTGTCAAAGATAAACATGGAATAGATTTTTACGCGTTTTAGTTATTATTCCTTAATACTTTCCATAGTTTGTTAGTAGTGATCTTGTACGTGAGTCCTTGTGGCTATAAAAGGACTCACTAGGTTAACATGCAAAGTGTGTCTTTTCTCATTTGTCTTTCATTATAGTACTTTAAGGTTTTGTAAACCCTAATACCATTTTAGGGTATTCGTATATCTTTGATATATTAATGTTCAACGTTTCAATCACATTTGTTCTTGTGCTAAACATTATTTTTCGCATCTTGTTTAGTTACTTTGATTTGCAAAGTTTCTCTAGTGTTAGATTGAATTCTTTCTCTCTATCACAACCCTTAAACAAGCTATTAAGGTTTAAGATCTGACTTTGGGATCAACAAGTGGTATCAGAGCTTGTTGAGAAACTTTGTCTAAATCAAGAACAAAATCCTCATAGCAAACATGTCTTCAGACTCATCCTCAAACAGCAACAACCACAATAACCTCAAGTTACCCATGTTGGATCCTGAAAACTTTGAATTATGGGAATTCAGAATCCAACAATACCTGAAAATGGAACACTATGTTCTTTGGGAGATTATAGAGTTTGGTGATCAATTCACCAAAACAATGGTGGTTGATGATGGCAAGGAAGAAGAAAAAGGTGAAAGTTCCAAAGGTAAGGACAAGAAGAAATCTGCTGCTTTGTGTGATAAGGAGATACTAGCTAGAAGGCATGATGTCAGGGCTCACAGCTCATTGCTGTTGGCTCTACCTGATAGACATCATCTCAGATTCAGGAAATACAAAACAGCTAAGGATCTATGGGAAGCCATAGGCAAAACCTTTGGAGGAAATGAAGCCACAAAGAAGAAGAAGAAAAATCAAATGCTGAATGATTTTGCTTATTTCAAAGCAATTGGAGATGAATCAATTGGAGCTATTTACAATAGGCTTCAAGATATGGTGGCTCAGTTGGAATTCTTTGATATTGAGGTATCAAAAGAGCAGGTGAATACCAGGTTTCTTAACAGCCTCTAGAAAGAATGGTTTGTCTATAAGGAAATTTGGCAGAATAAGGATGACTTGGACGAAAAAGACATTGATGACATATATAATAACTTAAAAGTTTTTGAACCTGTTGTCAATGAGATGAAGTCAAAAGGAACAATTCCCACCAACTCAAGTGGATTCATTGATTCCACTGGTAACATGGCATTCATATCACAAAGCAGTGGAATCTCCAAGAACAGTGGAATTGAAGCAGCCCCTGCTACTTATTCCCCTGCTACCAGGTCTGGACCTTCCTATGATGAAGAAAGACTAGCTACATTCAGCCTTGATACTGCTTGTGCTTTTATAGCATCTCAAGGGCCACAAGGATCTACTGTGTTACATGAAGATCTAAGTCAAATCAGTAAGCAAGGGCTAGAAGAGATGGATATCAAGTGGAATATGGCTCTGCTCAGCATGAGAGCCAACAGGTTCTACAAGAAGTATGGGAAGAAGATCTCAATTAATCCCTCTAATGTGGCTGGGTTTGATAAAACAAAAGTTGAATGCTACAATTGTGGCAAGAAGGGTCATTTTGCTAGGGAATGCAGAGGACTTAAGACTGGAAATAGCTACAGAAAGGAAACAAGAGATGATGATTCTGGTGCTAAAGCCATGGTAGCCATGCAGGGGATAGATGGAGCAAGTGGATGGGACTGGAGTGCTATGACAGAGAATGTGGAAAGAAATCAAGCTTTGATTGCTGAGGAAAAAGACTTTGCACTTATGGCCATGTCAAGTTCTAGCTCTGACAATGAGGTATATGATGACTCATATTGTACTAAAGCTTGTAGGAAAAATACTGAATCTTTGAATGATCAAATCAGAAAGATAAAATCTGACTATATCAATTGTGATAATGATCTTGATAATTATAAATGTGCTTTAGAACAATTAGAGTCCACCATAAGAGAGTATAAGCAAAGAGAAAGTAATTATAGGGATCACATTGTGATTCTAGAAAGAGATGCTAAGGAGAATAACCAATCTATAAAGACATTGACTGCTGAACTTGAAATTTTCAAAGCTAACCAAAAGATAGATGAGGAAACTGTTGAGAAATTTGGAAAAGCTTCAAAAGATTTAACCAAAGCAGTTGAGGTTGGTCAATCTCCTAGGGACAAAACAGGGTTTGGGATTAAAAATATGCATGCTACCATACCACCACCCCCTGCTAACATCCATGCTCCCTTTCTTAGAAAAGACCTATCCTGGACTGGTCTTCCTTGTTTTGAAAAACAGGATGACATTGAGTTTGACTTAAGTGCTTATATACCTAATAATCTTGATACAGAAGAGTCTCTAGTTAAAACCAGTGTTATTAGGGATATTGAAAAAGAACAGGTTGGTTTAAAACAAATTGATAACCCTGTTCGATTCTCAAGAGAAGGAATTTTTGGCTGTAATTCTAGTTCTAAGAGTAGCTCTTCCAAATCTAAGACCAGGTCACAGTCCCCTAAGTCCACCATTAAATATGCTGGTATGTACAGGAATATCAGAGGTAATCAAAGAAATTGGAATGACCAAAAGTCTCATCAATTAGGAGAAGACTTTGTGATTAATACCAAGCCCTGCTTCACATGTGGCAGCTTTAAGCACACTTATCAAGAGTGTAAGGCACCAATGGAGATGGTGGCTGCAAATCCCTTAAAGGATATGCAACCTAAAACCATTCTTCTAAATGCAGGGGCAAAATCTTTTTCCCCTGCCAAGTACGTTGCCCCTGCCTTGAGAAATAGGGTGACTGATAAATATGTTGTTCCTGCCCTTAGGAAGGAGAATGATGTTCACTCAAAGTCCAACACTTCTGTGACCACCCCAACACCTTATCCTGCATATAGATCTGGCTCAAGACCTTACCAACACATGAATAGAGGCCAAAACAAAAGGTGGGTTCCCTCTGCTAAGCATAGAGATTCCCCTGCTAAAACTGGGGTATCCCCTGCTAGCAAAATTTTGCATTCTAGGAACATGGGAAGATGGGGAAAAGTTGTGAAAGCCTCAGCTCGTTGGGTTTGGGCACCCAAAAGGGGTACTCAATCTAATGGTGTATCTCTAGTCTTTGATAAGCTATCCTACATTGATACACGAGGTAGATCCAAGTCTGTAATGGCTTGGGTCCCCAAGAAAAACTAATTTGTTTTTCTTTTTGCAGGTGACAAAGAAGACAAGGGATGATAGAGCATATTGGGATAGTGGATGCTCAAGGAGTATGACTGGACAAAAAGCTTACTTGTCTAATTTTGTTCCCCTGCATGACAATGATGGTGTTTCTTTTGGAGATGGGCATGGAACTATAACAGGAAAAGGAACTATTGTCACGAATGGGATGACCTTTGACAATGTCTACTTGGTGAAAGAACTCAAGTACAATCTCTTCAGTGTGTCACAGATGACTGATAACAAGAATTTTGTCTTGTTTACTGACACTGAATGCTTGGTGTTAGGAAAGGAGTTTGTCTTGCCAAAAGATACTCCTATTGTACTCAGAACACCAAGACAGAAGAATATGTACACAATTGATCCAAGGACATATCTCTCCAAGACAATGAAACATGTTTCATTGCCAAAGCTTCAGTAGATGAATGTAAGAAATGGCATAGAAGACTTGGTCATCTCAATTTCAAGAACATGAACAAACTAGTCAAGTATAATCTGGTTCATGGTCTTCCTTCCAAATCCTTTGCCAATGAACATACTTGTGCTGCATGTCTGAAAGGGAAGCAACACAGAGCATCTTGCAAATCAAAGACAAGTATGTCCACCACCAAGCCATTGGAACTACTGCATATGGATCTCTTTGGTCCTACTTCTGTGGCAAGCATAATGAAGAAATGGTACTGCCTAGTGATTACTGATGATTTTTCAAGGTTCACATGGACATTCTTTTTATTTGAGAAGAGTGACACAGCTGATGTACTAATTGGGTTCATCAATCAAATTGAACTATCAAAAAGCATGAAGGTAGTCACCATAAGATCAGACAATGGTGGTGAGTTCAGAAATCAGAAACTGGACTCTTTCTGCATAAACAAAGGCATCAAGAGGCAATTCAGCATTGCTAGAACACCTCAACAGAATGGAGTGGCAGAAAGAAGGAATAGGACACTCATTGAAGCTGCAAGAACTATGCTGTCTGATTCCAAACTTCCAGTTATCTTTTGGGCTGAAGCTGTATCCACTGCTTGTTATGTACAAAACAGGGCCTTGGTTGTTAAGGCACACAACAAGACCCCTTATCAGCTGTTTAATGGAAGACCTCCCTTAATTGACTTTTTCAGACCTTTTGGATGTCATGTGATCATCTTGAACACCATTGACAATCTAGGTAAGTTTAGTGAAAAGGGTGATGATGGATACTTTGTGGGTTATTCATTAAACAGCAAGGGATATAGGGTCTTCAACAAGAAGACAAGCAAAATCACAGAAAATCTTCATGTGAACTTTCTTGAAGACAAACCTGAAGATGTTCAAACAGGTCCTGACTGGTTCTTTGATATAGAAGTACTTTCAAAGTCTATGAATTATGTACCCGTTGCTTTGCAGAACACTAACATTTCAGGTACTCAAGAAACAACTGGTGCAGAGAAGTCACCCCTGAGGTACATGAATGTACCCTCATTGTTTCCTATTGAAGCTGATGTTCAAGAAGATAATTCTTCTCTAGGAAAAGAAAAGCCAATCTCATCCCCTGCTATGACCGAAGGCAGTGGAATGGCTGAAAACAGTGGAATCCAGGATTCCCCTGCTCGACCAATTGCTTCCTCTTCCACAAAGGATCCTATTGCTAATGAGGCTAATGATGCAGAAAGAGAATCCCCACTCATTTCATCATCTACACCCATAACTGATGGTCCTATTATATCTAGCAGTGGAAGCAGAATCATCAAGAGTGGAGGTCCTAGTTACTCAGAGCTTCATTCTGCTCACCAACACCCATCTCTA
Organism: Glebionis coronaria; assembly: GCA_025667525.1. Classification (NCBI taxonomy): domain Eukaryota; kingdom Viridiplantae; phylum Streptophyta; class Magnoliopsida; order Asterales; family Asteraceae; genus Glebionis; species Glebionis coronaria. The sequence goes on from CM046882.1 coordinate 499,287,349, forward strand.
GGTCATGCTGTCTCATTTGGAAGCTCCTTTGAGGACTTCTTTTCTAATCAAAATAGCCCCATCAATTCTGATTTGGAAGAAGATGAAACAGAAGTCATCATGCAGCCTACCTACAGAATCAATAAGGATCACCCTATCTCTCAAATCATTGGTAATCCTGAAGCTCCTAGGCATACAAGGTATACAGCAAAGGAGCACAACTTCATTGCTAACATCACCATGAAGTTCAATCATGACAACATGCAATGTTGTCTGTTTACTGCATTTTTGTCACAAGAAGAGCCAAAGAAGATTTTTCAGGCTTTAAATGACCCAAGCTGGGTTGAAGCCATGCAAGAGGAGCTCTTAAAATTTGACATACAAGAGGTTTGGATTCTGGTAGATTGTCCCAAATGGGCAAGGCCTATTGGGACAAAGTGGGTCCTCAGGAACAAAAAGGATGAAAGGGGAATAGTTGTCAGGAACAAAGCAAGACTAGTGGCACAAGGGTATACTCAGGAAGAAGGAATTGATTATGAAGAGGTATTTGCTCTAGTTGCCAGGATTGAGGCCATTAGATTATTCCTTGCTTATGCTTCATTCATGGACTTCACTGTTTTTCAAATGGATGTGAAAAGTGCCTTTATATATGGAACCATTGATGAAGAAGTCTATGTTATGCAACCTCCAGGGTTTAAAGATCCAGAACATCCTAACAAAGTATACAAGGTAAAAAAGGCTATGTATGGACTTCACCAAGCTCCCAGAGCCTGGTATGGTACTCTCTCTAAATATCTCTTAGACAATGGATTCAGCAGGGGGAAGATTGATCAGACCCTGTTTACTAAGAAACACAAGGGTGACCTTCTGCTAGTACAAGTCTATGTTGATGACATTATTTTTGTATCCACTAACTCTATGCTTAGCAAAGGGTTCGCCAAATTGATGCAGGATAAATTTCAAATGAGTGCCATGGGAGAACTAAACTTCTTTTTGGGGTTACAAGTTCAGCAGCGGAAAGATGGGATATTTATCTCACAAGACAAATATGTGGCTGAGATTGTGAAGAAGTTTGGCATGTCTGATGGAAAGAAGGTGTCCACTCCAATGGACAAGGATCATCCATGGGGTAAGGATGGTCCTGGAAAGCCTATAGATGTCAGGAATTACAGGTCTATGATTGGGTCTCTTATGTATCTCACTGCTTCAAGACCTGACATCATGTTTGCAGTCTGCTTATGTGCAAGATACCAGGTGTCACCAACAGAGTGTCACTTATTTGCTGTGAAAAGGATTTTTAGGTATCTAAAATGTCATACCACCTTAGGACTCTGGTATCCAAAGGAGTCACCATTTGAGCTGATAGCCTATTCAGATAGTGATTATGCTGGTGACAACAATGATAGGAAGTCTACAACAGGGGATGCTAATTTTTGGGAAGCATGCTTATATCTTGGCAATGTAAGAAGCAGACCATCATGGCAACATCCACAACTGAAGCTGAGTATGTAGCAGCTGCTGCATGCTGTGGTCAAGTTCTTTGGGTGCAAAATCAACTGCTTGATTATGGGTATAACTTTCTTAAAACCAAGATATTCATTGACAACAACAGCACCATTTGCATTATAAAGAACCCTGTTTTTCATAGCAAGACTAAACACATTGAAATTAGACATCACTTTATAAGAGATTTTTTTGAAAAAGGACTAATTGTCCCTGAGAAAATTGATACAGAACTTAATGTTTCTGATCTTTTAACAAAAGCTTTTGAAGTAGGGAGGTTTCAGTATCTGGTTGCAGGTATTCGAATGGTTACTCCTTAAAATCTGATGTCTATTTTGTCATGTATGATCAGGGTTGTTTCACTGCTGTTGTTGTATAACTGTTAGTCCATTTTTCCATCACTTTTATTCCACTGCTTTTTAACACAGATTCCCCTGCTAGGGTTCATTCCCCTGCTAAGAGAATTTTTCTCTTATGTTGGGTGTGTTCTTTTTACAAAATTGGTTTTATGTGGTTTTAGACTAACAATGCAGAGGTTCATATGGTGCATACTATTCTCATTGGTGGATCAGGTATATACTCTATGTTTCAGGGGAGGTTAGGTCACACCTTTAGGACTCAGGGTATCCTTAGGATACTCATATATGATCTTAGATCATATCCACTGGTGAGTGAGGGTTCATGGTAATGAGGACCTGCTGCAAAGCTTGTCAGAACTTTGAAACCTTGAGGCACTGTAATGTGTGCTTACATTTCTCTATTAAAACAGCTTGCTGTGTAAATACAGATGTGTGGCACACATTGCCAAGACTGACTGACCATAGGTAAGGGACAAGGTAGGGATGGTGACTGGGGTATGCATGTTTTCTTGGGTTAACCTGGTGTAGGGGGACTTATGTATTGACTCTTTGTATTGGGACCACTGCTGAATAGAGGAATCTTGAGTCTCTATGTATCTATCTTGTGTATACAAGTGTGTGCATTAGAGCAGAGCTAGTTAGCATTGGTCTCCCCATGACTAGTCCAATACCCCTAGGAAAGTTTCCCCTGTTGGAGTCTTTTCATACCCCTGCTTTCACAACATTCCCCTGTTTGACCGTTGACCGACAATACCGTTACCCTGTTCATAGCAGTTGGGCCTGCTTGCACAAATTTTGGTTAGGGAATATTTTATTGTTTTTAAAAGATATTTAAGGCGCTTTCTTCGCTGATTGGTAATCTTTTCTTTATTATTTCAACTAAATTACTTCTTTATCAAGATTTATCTTTGATTTTTTTGCAATTTGAAAATTTCGGTCGAATCAAAGCTCTTCAATTCGCCTATAAAAACTTAATTCCCTTCACCAGCAGGTCCATCTCTCTCTCTCGACTTAATCCCACCTACCTCTCATCTTTTATAAGCCTTCAAACTATTTTCAAACTTTAACATGACTCTCAAAATTGCTGCCAATCATAACCAAATCGCTTTGTTACATGATGAACCAATCGAGTTTGCTGATGTTGTGGCCTTTCTAAAGTCCTCGTACTTTAGAGTGGCCCTCCTCATCAATCCTCGAATATATACCTCACACATTCAGCAGTTCTGATCTAAAGCCATGACCAAAACAGTGAATGGAGAGGTTACAATTCAAAGCACTGTTGATGGTCATCCTAAGGTAATTACACTTGCCTCCATCAGGGAGACTCTTCTCCTTGATGATGAGGATGGGATAACCAACTTTTCTGAGGCTGAAATTTTTGCAGGTCTTGTTAAACTGGGGTACAAACTTTCTAAAAATAAAAAATATAAGTTTGCTAAAGGCCAGTTTGCCCCTCATTGGAAATATTTGATTCATACAATTATGCAATGTTTGTCACCAAAAACCACTGCTTTTAATGAAGTTGGTAGTGAGATAGCTTCTGCCCTGATCTGCTTTGCAACAGGAAGGAAGTATTGTTTTTCTCAAATGATTTTTAAAGGAATGGTTAAAAATGTTTCAAGCACCTCAAAATTTTGTATGTATCCAAGGTTTATAGAACTTCTGCTGAATATGAGTGATCATGGTCCAATTAAACACAAAAACTATTTTTCAGCAACCCAACACACCACCAAACTCTTCACCACACTACTTGCACCATCACCCCTGTTTTCTGGCAAAAAACATTCCACTCACTTCAATTATGATGGACCAAATCAGACGGGAAGAAGCCAAGAATCAAACAGCCAAACACCAACCTACTGATTCCCCTGCCAAGAACCTACCACCTGCTGATCCACAACAAGAAAGGCGTTCAAAATCCAGGTTTGCCAGGTCTCCCTTGCCTGGTGAATCTTCACAAGCAGCAGAGAGGAGAGTCTCCAAGAGTTTGGAGCAACCTGAGGGTTTGGTTGCCACTACTGTCTCATCCTCAAGGGGTGAGCAGGACAGTGACACCATCAATAAGTCCTCTCCCTCACTCCATGATATCCAAAAAGGGGCGAAATTCCCTTCTAGGATTGAGAGCAGTATGCAACCTTTGACTAATTTGGAATTGACGAAAATGTGTATGAGTCTGAAAAGGCATAATGCACAACTGGTACAAGATGTCAAAAAGCAAGGCCTGGTTATCACTCACTTGGAAACCAAACTTGCTACTCTTGAGGGGAGGAGAAAGCCCATACTGATTCTTTCAACAGATGAGGATGCTTCCAAAGGGGAGGAAGTTCCAAATACAGAGGGGTCTACTGAGTACTATTCATATCCTGGTGGGGTACATGGAAAGATAGCAAGTGCTCAGAAAGGGATGGAGAAAGGAAGTGCTGATAAGGGAAGTGACAAGGGGAGTGCAACCAAAGATATTGCTCAAACATTGCTCACCATGGGCAATCCAGAAGAAGCCCCTGCTTCAAAAGTTTCCCCTGCCATTGCTGATCCCACTGCTGTAAGTCAATCCCCTGCTAAGAGTATTACTCAAACTTTTGTTAGAAAGAACAGAAAGCAACCAGCTCAGAAGGGGATTACAATAAAAGAACCTGCATCTAAAGCAAAACCAGCACCAGCAGTGGATCCAAAAGACAAAGGAAAAGGAATCATGGTGGAACAGCCCAAGAGAAAATACAAGCATCTAACTCCTGAACAGCAAAGAGCTCAAGAAGCACATGATGCACAAGTAGCTCTCAGGCTACAACAAGAGGAGATGGATATGCAGGACCAAAGAATGCAAAAGATGAGGCCCAAAGATATGCTCAAGCAGGTTAAGATTATGCATAGAGAACTAGATGACAGGGTACCTCATGTTGGAGAGTTTCTGGATCAATGGGAGAAGGAGTAGATAAATGCTCCGTTGGAAGACAGGTATGAGTTGACTTGCCTTGTTTATAAATATCAAACTGAGTATCTGGAATAAAGGGCAATTCAAATTCAGAGTGAGAAGTATCTAACTTCAGAGAAAGGGCAACTTGAATACTATAAAGTTCTGCTTAAGAGACATAGAAAGTGGAAGGATGGTGACTTCAGTGATATGAGTTTTGAAGCCATAAAAAGAGCAGTCAAACCAGTTATAAAATTGTATGATGTGGAGGATTGGATGACTATCAACACTCCTGAGGAAGCTGAGTATCTTAGGAGACAAAGTGAAATGCTACAGAAAGCTAGAGAATCAAAGAAAAGAAAAGCTGGAGAGACAACTTTGGAAACTACACAAGCAGGTGCATCATCCCAAGCAGGTGCATTATCACAAGCAGGGGCACCACATCAAGCAGGTGGAAGTTTTCCAGAAGTACTTGAGAAGTCTGTACTTAATGTACAAAGAGCAACAAAGAGACTAAAGAGAATGGAGAAAGTGGGCACAGTTACTAAAGAGTCTCAAAGGCCTTCAAATGATGAGATTGATAAACAGCTAATTCTGCAGGAAAGTGATGATATCTCACCTAGTGAACTTAGAAAGAAGTTTGCTATCATAGAGTATGCTGTTTATGAACACAAAGGGAGGACTTGGTGGAAGCTTACAAGAGCTGACAATACAACACAGACATTTCTACGTCTAGATGTCATGTTTCAAATTTTGGATAGTGAAGACTTAGAAGATCTGTGGAAAATATTGAAGAAGACGTTTGCTGCAAAACCTCCTACCATGGATGGTGTGGAGAAGGATTGGGTAATCTGGGAGTGCATGCATAGGATGTATGAGCATGAGTTATTTGATCCCATATTTGATGCAGTGAATAAAGGAGATTTGTTGTATTGGAAGTTGTTTACCAATTCTGGGGTTTATGAGGTAGTGATGGAAGGTGTGAGTGTGTACTTGCTCAATCATAGGTATTATCCCTTCTCTCAGGACACCTTGAAGAAACTGGCACAGGCTAACCTAATTGTAGATTCTAAAGAGCCTGTTGCTTATGATCTGGTAAGAATGGTTCATAGTCAGATTTGGCCAGAAAGTTTGTAAGCATCCTCATCAACTAGTATTTATTCAGAAACTTGTCTTTAGGGGAAAGCAAAAGTTTAGGGGAGGATTGTTGGGAATAAATCTATGCTTAGTTGTTTCCCCTGCTAGTTGATTATTCGTACCCCTGCTAGAGTAAGTTCCCCCTGCTAAATTACAAAGGCAGGGGGATTGGTTCCCCTGCTGAAGTCAAAGGCCCTGCTGTCAAAGATAAACATGGAATAGATTTTTACGCGTTTCAGTTATTATTCCTTAATACTTTCCATAGTTTGTTAGTAGTGATCTTGTACGTGAGTCCTTGTGGCTATAAAAGGACTCACTAGGTTAACATGCAAAGTGTGTCTTTTCTCATTTGTCTTTCATTATAGTACTTTAAGGTTTTGTAAACCCTAATACCATTTTAGGGTATTCGTATATCTTTGATATATTAAAGTTCAACGTTTCAATCACATTTGTTCTTGTGCTAAACATTATTTTCCGCATCTTGTTTAGTTACTTTGCTTTGCAAAGTTTCTATAGTGTTAGATTGAATTCTTTCTCTCTATCACAACCCTTAAACAAGCTATTAAGGTTTAAGATCTGACTTTGGGATCAACACATATGGTCAGGAGCACGCCTAGTCCTCGTAGACTTTCGAATAGTAGCTATATCACTTATAGGTTCATCAGTTTCTTGATCATCCTCTTCATGATTGCCAGTGTTTTCAGAAGGATGTATATCTTCATCTTGAATTACTTCAAGATCTTCTATACTCCCACTTTCTTCTTGATTCATAAGATTGCTCTCTAGGAATTCAGCATTACGAGCAACAAAAACTTTGTTCTCGGGTGGGTAGTAGAAGGAGTAACCCATCGTTTCCTTTGGGTAAACTACAAATATACACTTAACAGATCGGGGCTCTAGTTTGTCCAGTTTGATAAGCGTGTCACGCTTAACAAGAGCCTCACATCCCCAGACCTTTAAGTAAGACAACTTAGGGGCTTGTCCATACCATACTTCGTATGGAGTCTTTTCAACCTTCTTAGTTGGAACCATATTGAGTATGCGAGCAGCAGACTCAAGAGCATAATCCCAAAAGGATTTTGGAAGAGTTGTTTGGGCCATCATGGAATGAACCATATCAAGTAGGGTTCTATTTCTCCTCTCAGACACACCATTATGTTGTGGTGTATATGGAGGAGTTCTTTTGGAAGCTATTGCATGTTCCTTAAGATGCTCCAGAAATTCATAACTCATAAATTCACCTCCATGATCCGAACGTAGTGCCTTTATGGTTTTACCGAGTTGATTTTCTACTTCCTTTTGAAACACCTTAAATGTTTCAAACACTTCATGTTTATGCTTTATCAAGTAAACATAACCATAACGACTAAAGTCGTCAGTGAAAGTGACGAAGTAACTCGCACCTTGTCTTGACACGGTTCTAAATGGACCACATACATCGGTGTGGATTAGTCCAAGTAGATCTTTAGCCCTCTCCACTTGATGTGAATAAGGTTTACGTGCCATCTTTACAGATAAACATGAAACACACTTGTCAAAGGAATCATCATCGTTTGACTTAAGAAATCCATCAGATTGTAATTGCTTAATGCGCTTTTTGCTTATGTGGCCAAGGCGACAATGTCATAGCAATGTAGAGTCCAAATTAGATTTAGCCCGTGTGTTGCTTACAACATACATAGAACTATTGTTTGCATTAGAATCACACATATCAATTTCATAAATACCATTACTAAGAATAGCACTAAAATAAAACATATTATTTTTAGAAACCGAAATACTTGCATTATTCTCAAAACGATTCACAAAACCATCTTCATACAAACATGAAACTGAGACGATCCCTCTAGAAATAGAAGGTGCGTAATGACAATTATTCAACATAACAACTAGTCCACTCGGGAGTAATAATTGAACAACACCAATGGCTTCAACAACTGCACGATGACCATTGCCTACGTACAGATTCAAAGCTCCTGGCTTCAGCTTCTTACTTATCCTTAGACCCTGAGTAGTATTACAGATGTGAGTACCACAACCAGTGTCATAAACCCAAGATTTATTAGGAAAAGTAAAGAGTTCTATCGTGAAGACACCTGAAGTGCTAGCTCCTTGAGAGAACTTATTTTTCTTCCATAACTTAGTGATATACTCTGGATCAGTTTATCTTCCAATGACCAATAGCACCGCATTGGTGACAAATGGCATCCTTAGCATGATTGTCTCTTCTTGGTGGAGGGGGAATCTTGGTTCGGGGAGTAAAGTTAGCTACTTTCTTCCCTTTACCACGATTCTTACCCTTCTCAGCATTAGACGGTTTAGCCTTATTAGGCTTTTGGATCCTTCCTGCCCTAATAGCATTAATGGTATTAGCAGTAGCAGGTGCAACCTTCTTTGGCAACGTTTTCTCCTGTAGCTTTAGCATGGCATGCAATTCAGGTATTGTCTTCCCCAGGCCATGCATATTGTAATCTTGCACGAACCTATCATAGTCCTTGTTCAGTGAGGCTAAAATTAGTCCTTGTTCAGGTATTGATCTTGAAGCTATAAGGTAAAGTAACCGTCCTCTAACGATTGCTCACACGACACGTCAAACGAACACACCACGATGCTAGTGGTAACTTCACTTTAATAGATCTTGCAACTTAAAACCCTAAGATCCAAAACCCTAAGTGGGATTACGTAAGGATCAGTTTTGTAGACGTTACAAGACTCTTATAAAAAATCACCGGAAAACCCTAATTAGGGTTTATAAGAAATCGAACCACAAGGGAGAACTAAAACCTAGATTTAGAGATCTAAGGTTTAGTTAAAGAGCTTAAGACTTTATAAGAAAACCACTAAGAAGGATTGATCTTATAAAGGTTAAACCTTTATGTGTGATTTTAGGTTAAAGGGAAAAATCGTTCGGTTTTGGTGTTGGGGGTGGATCGATCGGACGCAACAAAGCAAAAGGGAGAGACAAAAATTTAAAAGGTTTAGGATTATATTTATACTAATCCTTGCACCTCCTCAAAATCTTTAAGGCCCAACCCATACTTAAATTAAGTAAGTAATTACTTAATTAACAAAACCAAAAATCCTTCTAGAAACCCCTAAAGGTATTCGGCCGCCTATAGGGTACCGGGAGGTTCTAGAAGTCGATTTCCTTCCAAAATTTAAATAACGCACTCGTATTAAATTAACTAAAACCCGTTAATTAATTTAACCATCGTTAATTAAATAAAACGCGAAGTTTTTATTAAACGTTTAATTATAAATAATAAAACGTAAATAAACGTGTGTTCTCCGTATTGAGCCCCCGATAGGCTCACGTATTTACCGATGGCTAAACGATCGCATATCTCAACAAAAACAATCGAGTTTAAAGCGAGCTTCATACTAGAGCTTTATATGACAACCTCGACTTCGAGCTCGAAATCTAAAGCTTATTTTATACTTCATTAGTAATTGAAGCACCCTCTAGTTATAAGTGCAACCATAGTGTTTACTAAGTTAAGTGGCTCCATCTATAGGTCTTAATTAGCCACTTATTAAAGAGACTCTAGTTTAATGAGTCCCTCAAATATTCATTTAAGATAACTAAAGGTTAAATCCACTCATTAAGTGAAAACAAAAGAAAAATAAACACCCCAACATCTTCTTAAAGTTTTACATGGTTCTTAGTTGTTAGGCAGCGCACTTAGCTATGCGCTTGAATTTGTCAATTTCAAAACGTGCATAGCTGATATGCGTTTGGATAGGGATGTGTGCTTGGATTTTTGCAAAGACTAAATGAGATGCGCGCAAGGTGAAGCTTGTTCATCACAATCTTATGTACGACGAGTTTACGCCACCTTTGTTTGTTTGACACTCGTCAAAGAAATACGTATGAGGTGCGTTTGGATTTGTTAATGTGTGCATATGTTATCTAATAAAAGGAGGCACACCTAGTTAAACAAAGAAAACACGCTTATTTCGCGCGTGTTCATTTCTAATTTCTTAACATTTCTAATTGCTACCATCAAAGTTGTTAGCAGCTTCACTCTCTTTTGGAAAAAGGAAAAAAAAAATGTGGGAAAAAACCCAAAAGGGGTTTCTTAAAATATTTCAAGAGATCACATTTGATTAATTTTCTTGACCACAATAGGATGATTTTGAAGAAAATGATAAGGAAGTCTATTACCAACTTAAATGCCTATAAAATAATTCATCGTCACATAATTATAATTATATTTTGTCTTTGGGTTATTCAATAATCGTTTACTTAAAAAATAGGTTAAAAGTTTCGATTAAGTTTATGATATCACACTTACTTGAGGATATGGTTACAAACTTTGAAGAAATGGTAAGTCCATTGCTTAAAGATAAAATTGTCATTTTTTAAAAAGTACAAAATAATTTTTTTATAAGAATGATGTTTTTTCTTAAATTATGTTTTTTGTCGATAAAATATAATTTTGAGAAGAGGGAGTACCCAACTTGTTCTACATAAAACCAATGCAACAATCAAAAAAGGGTTAACCTCTATTTAACACGAGCATTTTCTTTTCTCCAACTCCTAAAAATACAAGTATTATAAGTTTTTTTCTTCTATTTACTACCCTTTTATACATTTAGAAGTTGGTAAAAGCTATATATTACTCACTTATTATCTGTTTTGTCCATGATTAATCAAAGGACTCAAGAAAATACATGTTTAACCAATGTAATTGCAAAATTTGGGTTAAATTAACCAATATTGCAACCAACTACTGTTTTAATTTCCACGTCTATTTTTAATTATTTCCACGTGTGTATACGTCTACTAACTGTTATATACTCCACACTAACCCTAACTAAACACAAAAACCTAAAACATAAAAAAACACACACACGGTGTCATCTAAAATTGAAGCCCTAATTTTGCATCAATTAGTTTGAATCACCCAACAATGTCTTAAGGTAAAACTCTTATTATTTTTAATTTTGCATCAATTAGTTTGTAATTATACCCAACAATGTCAATTTTAAAAAGCCCTAATTTTTAATTGAGACCCTAATTTTGTAGATAAGCATAAATCAAAGTAATTGAAGGTGTTTACTGTTAATTTATATCACAATGGGGTATTTATACTTACTCCATTGAACTATGTTCAAGGTGACCTAAAACAATTAACAAATATTGATTTTGAAGGTATGTCACTTGAACATCTGATTGATATTGTTAAGAGACTAGCGTTAGGGCTTGTTAAAACATTGTATTACTGTAAGACTGGTAAGAAGCTAGGGATAGGTATACAAGAGCTAAAAGATAACTCTAATGTAGAAGCTTTTTTAAAAGCTTGGATATGAAATGGGTTTATGGCTGACTTGTATGTTGAACACTTTAGATATGATGTCATCGAGTACTTGAATTATGATAATGACCAACTTGAGAATACTTACTCTAGTGATGATGACTATTATAGTGATGTTATGAAGGAAATAGAGAATGTAGAGGCTATAACACTAGTGAAGAGGATGTAGTTGTTAGAAACATCACAACACATGATGATTTCTTAAATAACCTTTGTACTAAACTGGTTTGTATAAAGGTTGTAACCCTAAAGCATTAGCTAGACTAGTGAACATCTTTGAAGAAGATCCTCATGCACATACAATAGACCCTCAGTATAAGGTTAGGATAGGTGTATTATATCCAGTTTTTAACCCTGACATACATTGGAACCAAATGGAACCAATCTTTGGTATGAGGTATGAAGACCCCAATCAATTGAAATTGGGCTTGTGTAACTACGGAGTTGCACATGGATACCGATTGTGGTTCATGAAAAATGACTGGAAATGCTTGTTAGTTTATTGTGGTAGAAATATTAACGAGGGTACGTCTGCATGGAAGACAGGTAACAATGATATGATTTTTAACAAGAACAAAAAAAAGAAGTATGGTTTGCCTGAGACATCTAAAGATGGTTCCAAGTTTAAGAAGTTCAATAAGAAAAGGTTGTTTACTAAGAAGTATAATTTTAAAAATCTAGGTTTGGATTACAGTGGTGTTGGAACAAGCAAATCCCATGTTCTAAGTCCTAGTCATAGCCCTAGTAAGAAATGGACAAGGAAAGCAATTTTAAATGAAAAAAACTAACTGTCCTTTTAGGTTGAATGCATCTTGGATGTCCATAGAAAACTCATTCCAAATAAATTCCCTAATCACTGACCTCAAATGCTCTAGGAACTACAATTTTGGCACACTTGTTACCTATATATGGATAGCTACACAATGTGCCACAAAGATTATAAAATACCCATTCATTCCATTGAGGAAAATGGAAGAAAATATAAGGCATAAGTACATGTGTAACATCCCGCCTACTCAGACCATAATATTGTCCGCTTTGCCCACAGGCTCATGGATTTGCTTTGTAGCCCTCATGTGAGTACCTTCTCGGCTGGTCACCCAAGCCAATACTACTCTTACCCAAGCACATAACTGCCAGCTCCTAAGAAATCCACTTGCAGTAGACCACAAAACACGTTGTGTCATAAGAAGGCGACTATTATCTTATGAACCATGGATCTCTCCTGGCCACAGCCGATGTGGGATTTGCATAGGGTGTCACAATCACCCCCCCTTCGGGACTCATCGTCCTTGATGAGGTTTAGCCCACCATCCCAAACGACTCATGAGTGGCTCTGATACCACCTGTAACATCCCGCCTACTCAGACCACAATATTGTCCGCTTTGCCCGCAGGCTCACGGCTTTGCTTTGTAGCCCTCATGTGAGTACTTTTTGGCCAGTCACCCAAGCCAATACTACTCATACCCAAGCACGCTTAACTGCCAGCTCCTAAGAACCCCACTTGCAGTAGACCACAAAACGCGTTGTGTCATGAGAAGGCGACTGTTATCTTATGAACCATGGATCTCTCCTGGCTACAGCCGATGTGGGATTTTCTTAGGGTGTCACAACATGATAGATGTTAGATTAGGGCAGTGCAAAATAGCTACACATGCATTCTTGTTTGATCACAAAGGTAGTCTTATTAATCATTATGGTAAGTTGTGGGAGTATAGAAAAGATCTGTTATATTCAAATCCATGATCAACTTGTAGGTTAGATGTTGAAGACACCAATTCTGGGGTAAGAATAATTTCAAAAGGATGTATGTATGTTTTAAAGGTTTCAATGATGGATGGTTAGCTGGTTGTAGAAAGGTTATAGATTTAGATGATGTTTCTTGAAGCATACATGTAGAGGGAATGGTTAATTGCAATGGGTAAGGATGCAAACAATCAAATGTGTCCTATTGCATGAGCAGTGGTAAGAGTTGAAAATGTTTTAAACTAGAGTTGTTTTTTATCCCTTCTGCATGATGACATAAATCTAAACAATGGAACAAGGTTAACCATCATTTTAGATTCTCATAAGTTAAATATTCCCTAACTTTTCTTATTTTATACAATCTTGTTGAAGCCCTCGTCTAATAATCTTATTCATTTCAATTCTAATAGGGGCTTATAGACATTGTAGCATATTGGGTACCCATGTAGAGCATAGGAATGTACTAAGCATATTTATGCTAACTTTAAGAAGAGGCATAGTGGTGTTCAATTCAAAAGATTATTCTGGGATGCTGCTACTAGTACACTAGAACGACAACTTACCCTCTATATGGATCAGATGAGACAGTTAAATGAGTACATATGATTATCTTGTGTCAAGGAATCCCAACAGTTAGTCTGAGATTTCTTTAAGATGGATAGAAGATGTGTTGCATTTGAGAATAAAATATGTGAGAATTTCAATAGGGTCATACTGATACCAAGAAATAAACTAATAATAACCATAGGAAAAGATAAGAATTTATATTATGAAAATTTAGTAGCAATGAAAAACAAGGATCTAAAATTAGAAGATACCATAACTCCTTCACTTAGGAAGCAGTTGGAAAAACTTAAAGTTGACCAAAGGTAAACCTATAACCTTTAACTTTACTTAACTATATTTTACTCAGGTCATTCTATCAATTCATTTTGTAATTTTTTTTAATAGAGAGTAGATTGTTTACCAAAGTGGTTATCAAGAACTAGAGGTTAGAAAGGGTGATTACAGTTATGGTGTTGATCTAATTTACAAGATATGTCACTGTAGGCTTTGGGAACTTAGTGGAGTGCCTTGTGTTCATGCAATGGCAGCTTTACATGCACTTAAACAAGGATGCAGATGATGGACTAAGTTATTGGTATAGTCAACATATATGGTTTAACTCTTACCAATTCAATATTAAACCATTGTGTAGAATTAATCTTTGGAAAAGATGTGGCCAAAATCCACCCTCATCCCCAAACATAAGAAGAATGCCAAGAAGACCACAAAAAGAAAGGATAAGGTCACCAGCTGAGGAAGGTACACATGGTTCATAGGTTAGTAGGGTAGGCAGAAGAATGACTTATAGTAATTGCTAGAAAGTTGGTCACAACAAGGCTAGATGCAAAAACCCAAGTCACAACCTGAAAAGACAGTAAGACCAACTGGTAGGAAGTCAAAACCTGTGAGACCTCAGTGTGCTAGTATAAGATGTGGGATAGGTAGCATAAATGGAAGAGTAGGGGAGGATTATCTTCTTTTGTAAATGAAGAAGAAACAACTATTGGTAGAGGAGGTGGCATGGTTGGTAAGGGAAGAATATGAGGCGTCATATCTAATAGGGGAGGTGGCAAGGCTGGTAGGGGCACAAATAATGCTAGTGGACTTAGTGCTGGTTATTCTGGTGGTCCTTTAACATATGAGCATGTAATTTTGTTTCTTGATAATAAATGTGCATAATATGTGTCACCTTGTTATTATCCTAATAATGTATACAGGAACATTGATGAGACTCTAATTATACATATTCTCATCGCCTAAATCAGGCTTAAGATGCAGAAAAATATCATAAAACCTTGCAAAAACCCTTGTATTTTTTCATTGTGCGATTGTTGGTTCGGATATTGTGAAATTGCCAAAAGATCACAAGAATCAAGCAAAAACAAACACAGGAAATGAAGCCGCACAAATGAACCAAACCTGAATGTTGAATTTCCATAAAAGACCTTGAAGAGTTGAAGATGTACAAGATTGTTCCCTCAACTTTGGCAACTTGTCATAAATGGCCCTTGAAGAATTATTTTATACAAGTTAAGCCCCTAAAGTTTGAAGATTTGGTAAAATTAGCCCTTAAAGAATGGTCAAGTTGCAAAATAAGTCCTTATTCCATGTTTACAAAGACACAAGGACTAAATTTTCCCAAGCTCAAAAGATAATACAAAGAAAAATGGCCAGATTTTTATTGCAACAAGAAAGGTATGATTTGTAACCTACTCCAAAGATGGAGGGGAGGAACTGCCAACAAGGAAACCCATACCCCTTTTCACCCGACCCAATCCACTAAATAACCCTCACAGCTCATCATTAAACGCACCTAAACCCAGCCCATTACCCAAATTCCTAACCCGGTTATTAAGTGCTAACTAATTTTTTAATTAGTTTGATATAGTATAACTAGATAACTAGTCGCCAAAAAAATTTCCTAAACCTAAATCAGATCTAACATAACTATTCCTAAACCCACCCCAACCATAAACCCTAGTTTCTAATCAACACAAATCAAAAGGTAAAAATCTTAAAGTTTCTAGAACATTGATTAAACGTTTTTACAACTTAACTACACACTTAAACCTGGATCCACATCACCCATCCGTGGATTTTTATATTCACGCGTGTTTTTCCTAAAACATGCTCGTCTTTATATACTTGACTATATTATCAACTATCAAACATTATCTGAGACAAGATTAGAAAGCTCTTATGGAACACTTGGAAGATGAAGCAAGGAAGGAGAAAGAGTACCTAGATGCATACTTGGCTGAGCAAGTATATGAAGCCTAGTTGGATTAGATGCATCCTTCACATTAGGAATCAGAAGAGGAAATGATGGAAAAAGAACCTTCAAGCAGAAATGCAGTTGGTACTCAAACTTATGCCACACATGAATCTATTGCTCAACATATGCAAGAGGATACCCCCATGCGGGATAAACATATTGATGGTGCAACTAGATCTTCATAAAAGAATAAAGGGAAGGCACCTATGATTGAACAAAATGATGAATCACACCACCACCAACTTTCAAAAAGAATGATCAGGCACCACCACTTAGGAGCTATGCCAAACAAATAGGTAGACTAGAAAGAATTGCAAACCAGAAAAAGCTTTCCAAGTTTGATGATAAAGGCACAAGATCTAACAAAATTTAACATTTTATATTTCTCTTTAAAACTCTTGTTATGAATATGTTGATGTAATTGAATATGTATGAACTAAGATCTAATTTCATGGTTCGTGTGGGCTAAGAAGCACATGCTTTGTATATTTTTTGTGTTTGGAAAACAATGCTTGCACTGCCCCAAATGAATGGTGAAATTAACTCTTTTGTTTAATGTCCCCTGTAATTGGTTAATTAGTTTATCATATTTAAGCATGTGAATTTGTTTGGGGCAACTGAAATTGGGCAATGTGCCATGTGATGGTGTTTTGTGCATACTACCTTTGACCCATGTTAATTGAGCATTGTGTAATGTGCATACATCATTCGAACACTCATATGTGAATGGGTAAAACTGGTGTTGACCACTCAAATTTTCTAGGATATAAGGGTATCAAATACATTAGCTTAGCAAATATATAAGGGTCCCATACATAAACCATGCCATATTCAGGCAAAGACTACAAGTACCAAAATACATAAACCATGCCATTTTTCAAGCTAAAGACTAGAAGTACCAAAATACATAAACCATAGATATCAAACCTTGGATTTTCCCTTTCCTTTGACAACTAATTTTTCAAGAATATGGTCCCAAGTCGTCTTAAATGCAAGTCCCATAACACAACCTGTAACACCCCACTTGGATAAGTGGACCGGTACGTGTATTTATGTCGTGTCATCTAAGCATAAGGTAAATGTCCTAAAACATTAACTGACTATAAAGGAATTACCGGAATCAAACATCGGTAATCCAAACATAAGCACAAAACATGAAGAAAAAAAACTGAAGGGAAGGACTAAACAATGTCCAAATAAGCGGAATAATGTAAGAAGTACATAAAGTAAGAAGTCTGGATAGCTTCCATCCATTGCACATGCTCTCAGAATCCTAAGAGCGTCCTGGTGTACCGGCCGTTAGAACATGAAAGGAACTACGGCTGAGCATGACGCTCAGTGAACGGATACAAAGCATGATAAGAAATACTAAAATGAAGCAGATGATAAAATACTGAAGCTGTAAGACTGATAAGTAAAGTTGCAGCGGAAATCTGTGTACAATCTAAAAAGTCTGATTTATATATAATAAAGCTGAACTGTTATCTGTTAAATTTGAAACATGCATTTACTATATTTTAATTACCAAGAGCTTATATAGGTCATGTGCTGTAACAACTGCTGCATGAATAAATGGAGGGGTGACCTCATCATGTTGTAGAGGGGTGACCTATAAATAATGTGCTGGGTGGAGGGATCAACTCCAATGTGAAGGATGTGAAGCACACACCACATTCACCTTATAAACTGTAAACTGATAGCCTAGGATGCATCCATACGCCCCACTAAAATACTGATAAAATGGCCAAGCTGAACTGAATGGGACGCTGCAGAATATCACTCTCCCACAGGTGAGTCATGACACCGGTGCCTCAAGTGTCATGGTTACGGTACCTCCATAACTAGTACATAAAACTGGTCATGCTTGTATATAAAGCTCAGGCAATAACTTAATTTTTAAAAATAATTACTGATAATTTATAACATATACTAGGGAAAACATTTGGCTGCAGACGAGGAATCCTAATCATGCATACTAGAAAGTCCATACTGAAGGACGAGAAATCCGTACCTCGTGTCCAGTAATGAAATAAGAATGAAAGCTGAAAGACCTACTCCGACTTCACGGTTACTACATAAATAAGGGACATGAAATGAGTTGTCTGATTACTGTTTACTACTACTGATTCTCATCTGTTCTTAGTTTAATTTATTTTATTCTTGTATTACTGTTTATGCATAATCTGACTAACCTGATTGTCTAGTGTATTTCTGATAAACCCGACAGTTCTTAAATATTCACCGAATAGCATACGTCATGTATTTCTGATTACTGTATAATATACGGTATTCTGATTACGGTATTAAACTATATTCTGGTATTATTACTGATTCTTGAAATATTGTAATTCCGACTGTCTTTAATTAGTTATTGATTACTGTACTACGTATTCTGATGTCTGCGACATTGCTAAAAATAATAACCTGCTATAAATATAAAGTTTCCTAAATTAGAAAGATTCCCAATTTAATTTCTTTGAAAATAAATCGTTAATTAAACCCCACTCTGAAGTAGTAAAAAAAGGTAGAGTTAATATCATTTTAATTTTATCAATTAAATTAATAACAAAAACAATATGATTTAAATTTATTTTTAAACATTTTATAAATGATTTTACAAGACTTAATATAATCCCTTTATTTTAATATTATTCGTGATTCCCAAAACCCGAGCCGAAACTCTCCCCGAGACACCCATGTCTCGGGTTAAATCAAGCCAAGCCCAACAGCCCCCGGTTGTGGCTCGTTGTTGCTGGTCTACCACGGTAGCCACCTGCTTAAGCCGGCAGCCACTGCCCTCTTATGTTTCCCACTGCTTATGCCTTTTTCTGTTCCCACTGTTTATGCAGTGGTTCCCAATACTCGTACACCCAAACACCCCTTTACTGCAGTTTAGTCCCAAACACCCCCTGTTACGAACCAAACACCCCTGACGGGGTTGTTTGCTTTAGGTTGGTCGATCACAGCCCCCCAATCTGACCCTGTGTGGTCACGGCTGGGCAGCGAAAAGGTACCACCGAGACATATGGTCTCGGTTTCATGTCATAAACCGAATCGACACCCCTTTTTTTGTTCGACTGGTTACCACACAAACACCAACACCACAAGCGCCCCCTCCCTTTTGGTCGTGTCTGGTCACAAAACCACCACATCGAGACCCCATGTTGGTCTCGGTTCGCTTGTAATAGCAAAACCCAACCACCCATGAATCACATTCGCGTTTAATGATTAAAACTTCCGTGCTTTTGATATTAACTATGAATTCTCGATTTATAACAGATAAGGAAGATGGTGGATTACCTTTTCGTGATCTTGGATACAAAACAACACACACACAATCAATTACCAAAAGAAAACCCGATTCCCTTTTGTCTTGTTTTTCTGCCGCCACTTTCCAACACCCACAAACGAACCCTACTTTTCTTTTGTTTTATTACTGTTTGTAATGAGGTGGGATGGGGCTCCTGTTTGTTTATTCTACAAATGGGCTGGGCTCAAAGCCCAATACCCTTTTCCTTTTGATAATACACGCAGCCCAAACACAAACATATGCATAATTTTAATATTTTTGTTTCGTGTTTTAAGAATTTATGTACGTGATCGTATTTTAATTCTGACATTGAATTATTTATTTTCTAGTAAATAATACTTCATAATTACTTGAATTAATGCTGTTATTTATTATTTGAATAAACAATTACGCATGTTAAATTAAAACTGTGACTGTACGTAATTAATGTTCGTGGACTTTTAAGGCGGGTTTTACAATTCTTCCCCTCTAAAAAAAATAATTCGTCCTCGAATTAAGGATGCGATAATGCTGTGGTTTTACAATTCTTCCCCCTAAAAAGGAAAATTCGTCCTCGAATTAAAGGTAATAAGATGATGAAGTTATAAGAACTAAAAGAACACGTAAGCTGAAAAGACATGCAAGCTGAAAGGATAAATCGTCCTCGAATTAGAACATAATGATGTTGAAAGGATATAAACGTGACCTGACTGAAGTGAACATGGAACGTGACATGACTGAAAGAACTTAACTTAATTATTGAAGGAAAAAGGATGAGAGGTCCGGATGGACTCCTTCGTTTCGAGTGGCTTCCCGATCGAAACGATTCCTTAAAAAGGTTTAAGCATAATAACAATCTTGGTCCTGATGACCCTGTCCTGATGATGCTGAATAGTTTCTGGTTCCATACTTAAGATAGATTTTCTGAATTTGATAGAATGAATAAGCTATAGCATGTAGGATACATGAAACGGTTCGTATAAATATCCTGAAAGATAACATTTATATATCTGAGCAAGCTGCTGAAAATATATCTGGACGAACTACGTGAACAATTGTGAACGTGCTACGTGAGCAATTGTGAATGTGGTTCACGATTATATGAGGAATGTTGGGCATGGAATATATTGTGCACAATAATACATGAAACATTCTGTGAACGTGATGCTATGACATATCATGAACATATGCTGACTGAGGAAAGAATGCCAAACGATACGGCCTGACACGT
This sequence comes from Glebionis coronaria, assembly GCA_025667525.1. NCBI lineage: Eukaryota > Viridiplantae > Streptophyta > Magnoliopsida > Asterales > Asteraceae > Glebionis > Glebionis coronaria. The sequence goes on from CM046882.1 coordinate 499,307,644, forward strand.
GAAACGTCTGCCTGGGTGGAGAAGCTCTGCTAACTTGAGTCTGGTTTCTTAAGCTTCCTATAACCGAACTCGGTAATAACCTGTGAAACGTGTATCGCGAAATGGCACACGAGCTCGAACGTGAACAATGCTATAAACGCTAACGTGAGCTTAAATCATGAGATAACACGAAACATGAACTGAAACAACATCATACTGCGATTGAGACGTAAACGTGAAAGTGAAAATAAACGTGAACGTGAATGTGAACGTATACGTGATCGTGAACATGAACGTGAGCGCGATTCGTGAACACTAATTTCCATCTCACAAGATTTTTGATGGAATACCTTGGAATCATACGATCTAATGTTGAATTTCCTGCGGATTTTTTACTGCGTAATCATCTCAGATAAAAGAAGACGTGTAGGCTAGGTTAACTGGTTAACAACGACTTAGATAGCATCATGCTTCGTCTGAGTTTGTGGTAACTGACAATAACCTCCATGGAATCTTATCTCATTTATGTTCAGAAATTTCTAATGGTTATAATAACTCATTAGCATGTCGGTGTTCTATCTTGAACTTGCTCGGATGACAGGCATTAGATATGAACATAGCTGCCTCAACGTGTTACACTGTTTCTATCAAAATCCTGCCTGGAATTTTGGTACATTCTTGTGGCACCTGAGTGAATATTCACCGAAAGGAATGAGCCCCGGTAATTAGACCTTTACTTGCGCAAGCTTAGTTATGGCAGGCTGATCGTGAGAACTCTCAGGAATTTCTGCGGTAGTAGTTTTCTGAGTTCTAGAAATTTTGTATGTTCGTCACAGACGTCGGTTTTGACCAATTGGTGATGGCCTTCACCTTCGCATCATTGTTTGAAATTTCTTTCTACTAAAGTAGGATGGCTCAGAAACGCCACTTTGTTCAGCTCGAATTCATATCTGGAAAGCTGTATATAAAATTTTCTCCTATCGAAGATTCTGTACAACTGCGAGAAGATGATTCTCGTGTTCTTCTCTAGAATTTGGCAGATCAGAATGTGATCCATGAATATACTGACGATTTTGTGTGAGATTCATGGAAAAATTTTATTCATAAATTTCATAATATACTGGAGCATTAGGGAGCTCAAAAGTATAAAATCAAAAATTTTAGAGAGACTGTAATATATGCAATAGCAGTCTGGAAAACATCATGTTCTTTCTCTTACCACTGATGGTAGCATGATTGGAAATTGTTCTGGAAAGTGTTTAAGACATCGTAGCAGATCAGATAAACTTGCTATTTATGGAATGAACATTTATTAAGAATGGTGATCTTGTAAAAAATTTCAGTGGTCGATACATGATCTCATGATACCGGCCTTCTTCTTGATAGACATAAACGATGCTCTTCCTGGTGATGCGCCAGGGCGAATAAAGACTCATTCTGGTAATTCTTGCAGCAAATGCTGCAACTCTGTTAACTTAGTTTCAGCCCTACAACAAGGAGTTTTAAGAAGAGGTTCCGTTCTTGAGACAAGCTCGATGTTAAATTCTGTCACGTGGTTAGGAAGGAATTTCTGGAAAACCTTTTGAAATTTTTATCTGAAAACTCTGGAATAATCTGTTGATCATGAATTTAAGGAACTTCAGAAGTGGATCTATATCTGATAGATATAAAGGTCTTAGTAGCTTTGGAATGATAAGTCACTTGCTGTAAAGCATAACAACTTGTATTGATTTTATGACAGAAAATAAAATTGCTATCTTTGGGAGTTAGTAAAACGGATCTTGTCTTCAACTGGAAGGAAAACTTCAATAAACATGGTTAGTAATGTGGAGTCTTTTCTGGCTGGGAGGTCGGTAAATACCTGTTTTAAAATAAAGTTGTCATAGGAATACGTGAAGAAAACATGACGATTTTCACTGAAGACCGGCTTTGGAGGAGGTAATTTAGCAATCACATCGACTTTAGCACGGTCGACTTCAAGACCAGCTTTGGAAATTTTATGACCAAGAACAATACCTTCTTTTACCATGAAATGGCATTTTTCCCAATTAAGAACGAGACGAGTGTCTTCACACCGTTTGAGCATACGTTCTAAATTGGCAAGGCAAGTAGAGAAAGAATCACCATAGACCGAGAAATCATCCATAAAGACTTCCATAGTTTCTTCAACCATGTCATGGAATATAGCCATCATACACCTTTGGAAAGTCCCAGGAGCATTGCATAAGCCGAAAGGCATTCTTTTGTAAGCAAATGTTCCATAAGGACAAGTGAATGTGGTTTTCTCTTGGTCTTTTGGATCGATGGGAATTTGAAAATACCCGGAGAAACCATCTAAGAAGCAATAGTAGTCATTACCCACTAAACGCTCGAGCATTTGATCCATGAAAGGATGAGGAAAATGATCCTTACGAGTGGCATCATTGAGCTTGTGATAGTCTATGCAAACTCGCCAACCCGTGACAAGTCGAGTAGGAATCAACTCGTTGTTTTCATTGGGAACAACGGTTATTCCGACTTTCTTAGGCACACAATGGACGGGACCAACCCATGGCGAATCCGAAATAGGGTAAATCATTCCGACATCTAGAAGTTTGATAACTTCTTTCTTGATGACGTCATGAATTTTTGGATTAACCCTTCTTTGGCTTTGGATTGCGGGTTTAAAGTCATCTTCCATGAGAATCTTATGAGTACAAAAGTTAGAATCAATTCCGCGAATGTCGGAAATTTTCCAAGCAATTGCTTTCTTATGATTTTTGAGCACATCGAGAAGTCGAGATTTTTCATCCTCTTTTAAATCCTTTGCAATGATGACGGGTAACTTCTTATTGTCTTCAAGGAAAACGTATTCGAGATGAGAAGGTAAATCCTTAAGATCTAAATCCGGAGGATTGTCGATGGAAGGCTTAGTCAAATTTGGATCATCGTTTAAGATTTCCTTAGGAGATGGTGGAGAAATATGGTCCTCATTGAGAAGTTTCTCAATGGTACGAATGTCTTCATCCCAATCGGAGGGAGAATATTCATATTTTAAGTCCACATCCCCTAAAGTTACTTCAAATTCTTTCAAAAGGAAGTCACTTTCTCCAAATGGAGTCAATGAGGGAGCAATAGAGGCAACGGTCTCAACAATGGGTAGAGAAGAAAAACCACTTTTACAAGCGTCTTTGAAATGTTCTTCACAAGCCTCATCAAGTACGTCAATGAAATTAACGCTCTCGTGGTCATAAGGTTGCTTAGAAATTTTACCCATGTTGAAGACGATTTTGTCGTCACCAACTCTCATGATTAATTCGCCCGCGGCTACATAAATAAGAGTGCGACCGGTCCTCAAGAATGGAGGTCCAACGATTAATGGAACACGGGGGTCCATCTCGTAGTCAACGACAACAAAATCCACCGAAAAAGTGAATTTGTTGACACTGACGTAGACATCTTCGGCTATCCCCACCGGATTAGCAACCGTACAGTTAGCTAATTCCAATGTCATTCGTGTGGGGACTAGCTAGGGTAGAGATAATTGTTTCCAAACACTTAATGGCATTAATTTGATACTAGCACCTAGATCGGCTAGGGCCATACAATTCTCTACCCCGGGGAAGTTGCAAGGAATGAGAAAGCGACCCGGATCACCAAGTTTGGTTGGTAATTTCCTTAAGAGAACCGCGGATCAATTCTCATTAAGTTGGGTCTGAGCAATATCAAGAAGCTTTTCCTTATCACTAAGAAGATCTTTAAACATTTTAGCATATTTCGGTATGTGAGCGAGAGCCTCAGCAAAGGAGATGTTGAAATTCAATTGTTTAAACATTTTAAGAAAGTTCGAAACTTGAATATCATCCTTGTTCTTCAACTTCTCTTTCCTCAACCTTGAAGGGTAAGGTATATCGGGTTGAGATGAAGGCTTTGGAATGAAATTCTCACTCACATCCTTGGGTGGTGGAGGGGTAGAAGTAGAAAGTGGTGGAATTGGTGAAGGGGGCTCGTTTTCTTTTGTCACAATCACCGGTGTAGGTGTAGGGATCTCGGGTTCCTAATAACCTTTTCTACTTCGAGTGGTGATTGCTTTCATCTCCCCTCTTGGATTAACAACGGTGTTACTCGGAAGAGAACCCAAAGCAAAGGGTTGACTACTTGGGAAGAAACTAGCCATCATATCCCTTAAGTCATTCGTTTGACTGCTTAAAGAGTTTCGTATATCGTTCCTAAGCTCGGCTCAAAGATCATTCCCTTGTTTCGCCATATTTCCTTTCAAGTTGATAATTTGACTCTGAAGATTCTTCACCAGCGCGTCATCAGTCCTCTGATAACGCCTAAATCCAACATGTTTTTAGGAGCGTTATCTGTACTTTTGTACATGTATATTGGTTAATTATATGATACTTTTGTGCATATTTGTGCCCAATTGTGTTTGCAAGTCTTTGTGTAGCCAATTGCAGGAATGGAGTATAAAACAACATAAAAATGAAGAATTGCACGAGTACGAAGAACCCTAGTCAAGTTCAAGACCCGTGTACAAGTTACAAGCCTTTGAAGATTAATTTCGGTTTCAAGAACAAGTATTTCCAAGGAGCAAATAAAGATATTCCGCATGAAAGTTGCCACCATCAACATACATTCAACTTGCCACTGGCAAGAGTGAAGTTGCCACCATCACATGGGAGTTGCTTTGCCTCTACCATCACATGGGATTTGATTTGCCTTCATCATGAGTGAAGTTGCCTCCAACATTTGTCTAGGCAAAAATGTGTCTACATACATGCAAGATCATACAAGAAGTTTCTAGACATGATTTGGCTCCAAGTATTTGTCTTTGGCTCCAAGCCATTCATTCACTCCATGCCATCAACTAGCTTATAAATAAGACCCTTGGGGTCATGTAACCATATATCTTCATATGCCTTTCATATATCTTTTCACTCTTCATATCAATTCATAAATAACTCTCTCATCCTTGTCCAAACTTCCATTCCCGGATTTGAACAAGGTGGTGCTAGAAAAGTCAGTTTTTGACTCTGATAAGCAAAGTTATCATCACGAAACTCTTAGGGATCATTACCCTAATCATTAGTAACATTTTTCCACTTTGTAAGACTCTTTATTATGACTTATAATACTTTTATTTCTGAGTTTATTTCATCATTTGTTGTGAGTAGCTAAGTTTTATTCTACACTTGGTAGGATGATGTTTGTGGTATGAAGTGGTGGTTTTGATTGTAATTTATGTTTAATTCAAAGTCAAGCTTTCCTATGATCCATTGATATTTATGATTCATGTGACAATTGTTATCAAAACTTAATTTGTTGGTAAAGATTTCATAGGTCGAAAGGGTTATTTTCTATCAACAAGTCATAACCGGTTTGTCTATGATTGGCTATCTTTTGTATTGATCATTTCTTAAGAAGTTTTGATTATCAAGAAACATAATTATAAGTGTTAACAAATTTGTGAAATGACCATGAATCGAATGTGTTGAAATTGGATTAAGTCTTGAATTGAGTGTTTGAGTCTAATGCTTGTTTTCTTTAACAAAGGTCTTGACGAAGATTAAAACTTCTAAAAACAATAGATTATATTATCCATCTAATTATCATGATCATATATGTTAACGTGTCATCACAATCATACCATTACGAATGCTCAAACTAGTCTTTACCAAGTGTACCTTTAATCATATTATTTATCTCATCATCTTTACTTATTGTTTTTTTGTCAACAATTGCTACAATCAACGATTATAGTTTCATTTTAGAATAATCATAGGTTTTCCAAATCCCCGTGAACGATCTCGGTATTACCACATAAAAGCTATACACAAACGAAAGGGTTATACTTGCCCGTGCGTTTTTAGTCAATCCGGTAATTCGTGTTTATAAATTTAAAACTTGTTACCAACACCACGCATCAAGTTTTTGGCTCCGCTACCGGGGATTTGATTGTGTTCTTAGTTCCAAAATCATCCTATAATCAAACCCATTGTATTGTCCTCATTGCAAACAAACCCAAAAAAAATAAAAAATAATAATAATAATAATTTTCTGTCAGGAGAGCATTGCCGCCATCAACACCCTCCTGCCGCCGGCAACCCCATCACATAAGCCACTTTGTCGTCCGGCAAGCGACAAACATAAGCCTAATTGCCGTCCGGCAACCCCTGTTTGCCGCCGACAAGGTCCCAGACACTAAAAAAATAAAATAATAATAATAATTTTTTTATGTTCTTATTTTGTTTGGTTTATTTAATTTCCCATTTACTTATTTTCTTATTAGTATATTTTGTTTGTTTTTGTTTTTGTTTTTGTTACTTGTAATCCTTTTTAAAATTCGTTCAAGACTTGAATGAACACACGTTCTTCCGGTCAAAAATTACTTAGTCCATACACCGATCCCGAACGTTATATTCACCAATCTCGAAAGAAAAACCGCAAGAAACACCCCTTTGTTTCTTTTGAAAACCGAATCTCAAAAACCAAAAGCCCACCATTTGATAATCTCTTAGACGCATTTGTCGTCTACAACCCATATAACGATCTACCATTTCCAATGGCCGACGATCAATCAATGTGGGCAGCCAACCGAGTAGTAGCACCTACTCCCGAGGCTGCTATTGTTCAAGTCGTAATCTAATTTCAATCATTTTTTTAGGTTAGTTTCTTAATTTTAGAGCTCAGGGAGTGGTTGAGCTTGGAGAAAACTTCATCGTGAAAGGTCATCACCTTTCAATGATCAAAGACCGCCAATTTGACGGCCGTACGCGGGCCGATCCGCATAAGCACATATCCGAATTCATAGAAATATGTGGCATGTCCCGTTATGGAGCCGACGTCGATGGAGACGCCATAAAACTCAAACTCTTCCCATCATCTCTATCCGGAGATGCAAGAGTTTGGTACAATGAGTTGACGCCCGGTACCATTGAAACATGGGAACAAATAAGAACCGCTTTTGTTAGCCGTTTCTTTCCACCCGCCATGTACGAAAGACTCATGGGAGAAATCTGAGGTTTCGCCCAACTTCCACAAGAAACACTCATTGATGCGTGGAATCGAATGAAAGATCTACTCCGTAGTTGTCATGTACATGGTTTATTAAAAGGAACCATCATCCAAAACTTTTATCATGGTCTCAATGAACCGACACAAGCAATCCTTGACGCCGCTGGACTCTTTCTTTATAAGACTCCCAACGAAGCATATCAATCGCTCGAGGACCGAGTTCTCTTAAAACTCGATTGGTCCAAAGATAACCGAACCAAACCTTTCAAGAAAACCGTTGCTTTCGTTGAAAGTGACGAAAATTCCAAACTCATGGAAAAGATGGACGCTCTCACATCTAAATTCGACTCGCAATTCAAAACCATCAAAGACTAAATGAAGGAGATGCGAGGCGAATGTACTCTATGCGGAGGATCACACCCATCCACGGCGTGTGATGATACACCAATAAGAGAACCGCCACAAGAAGCAAACTAAGCCCAAGGAGGATACCGAGGAAGTGGTTATCGAGGTAACTACTACGGTAGAAATTCCGGCATATGGCGTGAGTATCCCAAAAACAAAAATCGTAGCTCACAACCTCTTGAGAACAATAATTCCGGTCCATCAAACGAAAAGAAACCCGAAGTGTCGACCCTAGAGAAAACGTTGTTAGCTTTCATAGAATCTCAAAAATCGACAAACACGTTCATTAAGAACCAATTCTTCAATCTCAAAGCCAACTGTTGATGCAAAAGTTGGGTGATCCTTGCTTGACCCGAACTAGGCTTAATTCGGGTTGGTTGGGCTCCGGCTCCTGCACCAAGTGAACTGTTTGGTTGGGATCCTGCACACTAAACAACACGCGTTAGGCTTACCGTGGGAATGTTTCCCACGATTAGACTCCGACGTGAGAGTAAGTAATCGGTTAGGGTTTATATGAGTTGAGAGTATAGAACGTAATACCTTTGTGGAACCCTTGGGGGTTCCTTTTATAGGTAGTGAAACCCTAGTGGGCTGTCACTGATACTTCGGCCCCAAGGAAGGGATAAGCACCAGAATTAGATTGATTGTTATCTTCTAATTATGGTGAGTGAATATCATCTTCTTTGGGATGAATCATATTTAGAGATAGAATATGATTCTGTCTAACCTGTATCGGCCATGCCGGGCCGTGGGCCGCACGCGTGTGTGCGGTTACTGTTCATCCAAGCCCATAAGCTTAAATGACATTATTCCCACCCATCTGTGATGGGCCGGATACGGGTAGTACCCGTGGGCCGGGTTCCTGACTCGGCTGGGGACTATACGTCATCATGTCCCCCCAGTCTAGTTGTTACAGTCGTAGGCGTAACCTCTAGACTATCAAGATGCTCTCCGGACATACCAAGAAAGACCTAGGGAATGAGAAATATTGAAAATTTTTCTTTGGCCGCACGTGGCTGCCCGCCTTAGGAATATTATTCTAATAGCACCTCAGCCGCACGTAACGGCCGAGACAAATTAAATATAGCATTGAATATGGTCTTACGTAAGACCGCATAACCTGACATAAGAATAAATGCATTAATGATAGTCAACTGGTCAGCCGCACTTCTGCAAAAGTGCACCATTAATGCCCACCATTGAGCCACATAAAACTGCCAAGAAGTGACCCCTGGGCCCCTTCTGATTTTGCAGAAGTGTCAGAAATCCCATCCGTTGGATAGGCGTGGTGGCCTACACGTGTCAAACATCCACGTTACCTCGGAAACCGAGGCAACCCTATATAAGAGTTGGTGTGTGTGTTTGTTACACACACAATTCATCCTTCCTTCCGCCATTGTTATTTTCAAGCTTCAACCTCCAAAACTTTGCCTTCGATTCCACGGATTTCCTCCGCCGCAGGTTAGATCATCACGCCTTTCAAAACATTTTTATAAAACATGGTAAAGGACAACCACTTATCACGGATGTCCTTAACGTGATGTCGGTGGAAAAATACATCGACTTTCTGTCGAAGTACTACATTCCCGAAAGCGTACACCCCACCTATCCAGGTGAAGGTGAGGCAATTACGGATGCACCGACGGGGAAAATAGGCGTGTACACGCGCCTATTTGATTCGGCCAACTACCGTATCCCCCTGTCCAAATTCTTGGTAGATCTGCTATTGTATTACGACTTCCACATAACCCAGCTTCACTGCATAGGGGCGTGTAAAATCAATCAGTTTCAAATTACATGCCATACCTGCGGAGTGACTCCAACCGTGAACCTATATAGGGCTTTTTACTTCCCCCAGCTAGTGAATGGGTGGCTATCGTTTAAAAAGCAACCCGGGAACGCCCCCATGACGTATAGGAAGCCTTTAGACTCCCTTAAGAACTGGTACGACCATTACTTCTTTGTTGATGAGAAGGTATTCCCTACTCCTTTCGTACTCAAAACCAAAGCACCCAAAGACTTTCCGCCCAAATCCAAAGACTATAGTAGCAAAGACTTAAAAATACTAGATACCCACCGCACAGAATTCCATAGGGGGTTGCCGGAACACTTTCTGTGCTTAGTAGGAATAAGCCGCCGCTACTTTGGGAGGGATGACTTATATCCGTGCTTCCTGACGGAACAGGGAGGGGGTAGGTTTACTTATACCCTGTAAATGTAAAATGTCATGCGTATTTGTAGAACCGCACTAACCTGTGTATTTATAAATGTCCGCAGAAATGAACCTACACGGATTAATACGCCAGGGCGACCCAATGAAGGTGCCTGAAGGGTTCCGCCCTCTCAAGGAGAATGAGCTCCCCCTGCTTGAGGCGACCGCTGACCGCACCATTCCACTCGAAGAGACGTCCGAGAAAAGATCAGATGAAGGGGAGCCTATCATTGAGAAATCCCCATTGGACTTCCATAATGAAGATGGTGGAGAACTACTGTTGGAGGGAACCGCGACCCACCAGGAAGATGAAAACGATTTCCTCAACGAAGACACCACTCAAGCTTCCGGGTCCGCCCCGCTCACATCTAGGAAGAGAAAGACCACCAGGAGGGTGGCAAAGAAGATAGGGGATGCGGCCGGGGCCTCGAATACTCCCCCAAAGAAACTAAGGAAGGACCATCCGCAGTACCAAGAGGGAAGTGGTACTGCGACTGCTCAGGCCGACTCTACCCCGCACATGGGAGAGCTAGTCTGGCGAGCTACCCCCGTGAGTGTCGTAGCTCCTACCGGCCCAGAACCTGCAATTGGTACCACGTAAGTGCCCTTCGAATGTTAGTCGTGTCACTATACTTGTGAAATATATAATGCCTAAACAAAATTTGCAATGTCAATAACAGGGCGGATCCATCGGCCGTAGCCCAAGAGGAAGAAGTGAAGAGGAATCCATCCCCTGCCCCATCAAACAGACCTGTTGGAGCATAATTTGGCTAGGCCGGTCTGACGACTCTCCTGGGCCGTTCGTCGTCTTCCCGGGTCCTGAGTAATGCTGCAAACAAAGGTAAACCGGTTAGACGTGTACCCGAGGCCGGAGCCCCGGGGTCCACCTCCGACGGTCAAGTTAGTATTGATCGATATATTGTATAAGAGGTGTGGTTAAGAGAGAGAACCTGTTGTAGAATGAGACCCCCTGCCCTGTTTATATAGGCTTAGGGATTCTTAAAGGATAAGTTAAGGTGTGTGTGACCGCGGGCCTGTCGGGCTGGGCCCTTAACCGACTGTACGTCGACATGTCCCCCAGTCTAGTATGATATGGTTCATGATCATGTTATGCTAGACTCATTCGTGTATCATGCTCACTAACAACCGCGTGCGGCTTGCTGCTAGGACATCCTCATGGGTCGTCCGTAACATATGGCTCCACTCGTAATGGGCTATTTTTAGCGAAAAGATGATGGTTTGAGATTACGAATAGTGAGCATAGCCACTATACGTCATCATGTCCCCCCAGTCTAGTATGCGAGGTTATCACCGAGGTTACTAGACTTTACACCATATCCGTTACTTGTAAGCATATCCACGCCGAAAGAACAGGGAAAATATGTATACGTAAGACGGGTGGTTGTGCTCGAATGCTTGGTTTCCCGTGATTAAACGGGAAGGACCCCGTAAGAAGAAAGCGTGTTCTATAGCCGGGGTAACACTGGCATTGGCAAGGTATCATTCTTATTCATCCCTAACGTGAGGATGATAAGAAGGTTTTATGAAGGTGAAGGTGGAACCCATATGCTACATCGTGAACATTTGAAGACGTACTTCTAATACCCATTAATGATACAGCATAGTGCGAATATTGCATTCGTCTTAAGGCCAACAGAATTCGTACTTCTGTGGCAAAGTGATGCGGATATTACATCCGTCTTATGGCCACGACATTTGATAACGACTTCCAAAATTTGTCACGGTTTTTCCGGGATTAAACGGTATAAATTTTGGAAATTCACTCTTAGCCAGGACAAGTAATTCGTCGCGGAAGACGTACTTCCACGAAAAAGAAATGTGCCAACGGAAGACGTACTTCCGCGACAAAGAAATGTGCCAACGGAAGACGTACTTCCGCGACAAAGAAATGTGCCAACGAAAGACGTACTTCCGCGACAAAGAAATGTGCCAACGGAAGACGTACTTCCGCGACAAAAATAACGAGCACGTGGAAGAGATACTTCCACGGCGAAGATCATAAGCACGTGGAAGAGATACTCCCACGGCGAAGATCATAAGCACGTGGAAGAGATACTTCCACGGGGAAAATAATGAGCACGTGGAAGACGTACTTCCACGGCGAAAATAATGAGCACGTGGAAGAGATACGTCCACGGCGAAAATAATAAGCACGTGGAAGAGATACTTCCACGGCGAAAATAATGAGCACGTGGAAGAGATACTTCCACAGCGAAATAAATGAGCACGTGGAAGAGATACTTCCATGGCGAAAATAATAAGCACGTGGAAGAGATACTTCCACGGTGAAAATAATGAGGACGTGGAAGAGATACTTCCACGGCGAAAATAATGAGCACATGGAAGAGATACTTCCACGGCGAAGATAAGAGGCACGTGGAAGAGATACTTCCACGGCAAAATTAAGAGGCACGTGGAAGAGATACTTCCACGGCGAAAATAATGAGCACGTGGAAGAGATACTTCTACGGCGAAGATAAGAGGCACGTGGAAGAGACACTTCCACGGCGAAAATAATGAGCACGTGGAAGAGATACTTCCACGGCGAAGATAAGAAACACGTGGAAGAGAAACTTCCACGACGAAAATAATGAGCCCGTGGAAGAGATACTTCCACGGCGAAGATAAGAGGCACGTGGAAGAGATACTTCCACGGCGAAATTAAGAGGCACGTGGAAGAGATACTTCCACGGCGAAAATAATGAGCACGTGGAAGAGATACTTCCACGACGAAGATAAGAGGCACGTGGAAGAGACACTTCCACGGCGAAAATAATGAGCACGTGGAAGAGATACTTCCACAGCGAAGATAAGAAACACGTGGAAGAGATACTTCCACGACGAAAATAATGAGCCCGTGGAAGAGATACTTCTACGGCGAAAATAAGAGGCACGTGGAAGAGATACTTCCACAGCGAAAATAATGAGCACGTGGAAGAGATAGTTCCACGGCGAAAATAATAAGCACGTGGAAAAGATACTTCCACGGCGAAAATAATAAGCACGTGGAAGAGATACTTCCACGGCGAAAATAATGAGCACGTGGAAGAGATACTTCCACGGCGAAGATAAGAAACACGTGGAAGAATACTCCCACGGCGCCTGAATAAGCCAACGGAAGAGATACTTCCGTGGCGAAGGCATAAGCCAATGGAATAAATACTTCCATGGCACAGAAACAAGCACGCGGAAGGAGTACTTCCGCGGCGTAGGAATAAGCCAATGGAAGTGATACTTCCATGGCAAGGAATAACCCGGCAGAAGGCGGACTTCTGCGGCAAAGAAATATATCCAAAGATATTTGCGTGTCATGCACGGAAATAGTGGTATTATTATACCCTGGTAGTCCCCCAAGTTTAATGGTGCTAAAATCGATTAGTAATATTAAACTTAACCAAGTATTCAAAAAATTACGGTCGCGTAGACCAACGCGAATGGACGTACCATAGCCGCGTACAAAAGATAGAGATTAGGTTCGAACGTGCAAACCAACGCGGATGGATCTTGCCATAACCGCGAATTGTCACCTAGTATAAGACGTATCTTAACTAACTTATGGTATGCGTTATGCTATTACGTGCGGCGTACCGTTACTACCATAAGGACGGTCAAAGTTTTGACAAAATTTTGTTAGACGTGCACAGTGTGTCTTTTGCAAGTCCATCATGAGTCATGTGGTTTGCGTAACTTACTACAACGTCTAGATAGTAAGGTGTCTAACAAGGATACATGATCCATGGTCGTTGGGGTTGCATCCCTCTTACACGACAAGTTGAATTATTAGGTTCACTCAATCCTCTTATTCCACCTGGGAACGATGTGTACATGTACGCCCGTAGGCAGAAGATATCCGAGTGTACGGACTAACATATATATATGTATAATAAGTAATCACTAAATAATAGACATGAAAATATCTATTTAGATATGTTTTGAAAGATGCGAACATTTATCGTAATAAAAGAAAGTCGCACAAAGCTAAAAGATATAAATACTATCTTGTTAATAAGTGAAGAGATATATGTAATATCTTTTATTAATATAAAAATATTGATAATATATTTTTTCCCTAAAAGATATAGGTAATATCTTAATTTCAAAAAATATAGGTAATATCTTGTTATCTAAAAAAGATATGGATAATATTTTTTATAAATTTGGAAATATTGGAATATACACTTACCAAATTTAAAAGATAATATCTTTTTATTAATGTAAAAGATGCATATAATATCTTTTACTAATATAAACAATATATTCGAACGCGCGGATTAATTGCGGAAGACGCGGCTCATGACCGCAATGATTAAATATGACCGAACATACAAATGAGTGCGGCTGGATATACCATAGCCGCGGATAAAAAATAAAATATTTGTTGAATGTGCAGATGAGTGCGGATGAAATTATAATGACCGCAATATACACGGAAAATAAATTAACAAAATCACAAGATTTATGTAATATCTATCTATTAATTTAAATAATATTGATAATATATTTTTTGAATTTAAAAGATATGAGTCATATCATGTAACCCATTTAAAAGAGATATGCATAATATTTTGTATAAAATTTGAAATATCAAAATATATCTATACCAAAATTAAAAAGATTTACGCACGAACCAAGAAACTAAATACGAGAGTAAAATTGGTATAGTAATGTCGTAGTAAAATTGGTCAGGGTGGGCGCACAAGCCAAATACAAGAATATCTCCTTTTAGCGTAATAACGCTAGTGCAAGATGTATGTACATATCTATGTCATATATGGTATAGTAAGCAATAAGCATGTAGTTTTATTCCTTAGGCTTTGTTTTTTCCCTTTACAGTTGTCGTTGACAACTTAAAATATCACCAACATGATGCATAACATATCCATATGCTTAGACTAATATTTAAACAATATTACGTAGTGATATTTGTGCTAGAATACGGAAAAAAGACTGCATGGTAACCACCAGGTACAGTTGTCGTTGACAACTTAGAATGCATGTTATCGCAATTTGGATAAATTACTATCAGACGAGACAAAAAACGAAAGTTAGGAATTACCGATATCTGGATCAACTTTCTGCTTTTTGGTATCATGAGACCACGAAGCGAGTTTTAGTCAAGGTCCCACGGATGGCGCCAACTTGTTGGAGCATAATTTGGCTAGGCCGGTCTGACGACTCTCCTGGGCCGTTCTTCGTCTTCCCGTCCCATCCCCTGCTGCGACACACGTCGAGGAACCACTCCCCGAAGGGCCAGAAAATAGCATGCGCCTAGCATGGAACCTCTCGAGTTTAACAAGGTTGGAGGCGGAATCTGAGTGTTCGGAATTCATCGAGCACATCACCCCTCCAGCCCTTGCACAAGACTTAGATGAGCTGGATCATGAATCCCTTCTGGAGCAATTTGATGTGTCGTCCGCACATCAAGTGACGGTGGGTGCCGCACTAAGACGCCGTCTGATCAGGGCCCTGGCGAATGTGAAGCGGGCAGACAAAAGGATAGCTCGTCGAGAGGCAATGGTTGTGAAGAATGAGAAGACCATGGCGTCCTTGCAAGCAGCGCTGGTGACAGCCGAAGCTACAGTGAAAGAGCAAGCTCATCACGCCAACAACCGAGAAAAACGCATTGCCGAGCTCGAAGCCCTTGTAGCCGCATCGAATGAGAAGGTATGCTTTCGAAAATTGTATACATATACTCTTGGTTTTAAAATGCGCGCATCATTGCGCAAATTGCGCGCATCAATGCGTTGCATTCAAAATTTCGCATCAAGGTGCCTAATGCAGTGTCATCCCAAAATGCGTTCGCATTAAACTGCAATTTATCGCAATTGTGTAATGCTAGCAACGGTAGCAATTGTCTCAATCTAGTACTTAGGCTATTTTTGTCAAATTTTAACCGTTTAAAATAGACCTACATATTATAAAGGCTTTTTAAAAATAAGACTTATTAGAAAAACATCTAAAACAAACACAATAACAAATATATAATATTTTTTATTTTGCGAAGTGTTTTTTGTCAAGATTTACTGTCGAATTATTTGTTTTACAAGTCACTATAGGCCTAATTTCAATATGCTAATAATTTATTTTGTAACTTTATTGCATTTAGTTGGTATTTAACTAATTTTTGTACTATTTTATACTAAACGCATCGCGTCTAAATTGCTCTCGCAATCGCATCACGCATCATGCAATGGCTTTTGAGACCTTTAGCGCAATGGATCGCAAAACGCATTTTTAAACCAAGCATATACTCTTGCCTTGATTTTTATTCGACCCAAGAAAAAGAATATATTATCCTTGTGATAACTCAAAGTTTTATATGCAGGTGTCTGCGGCCGAAGCTTCCACCAAGGCCATGACTGTACAAGCCTTCAACATCGCCCAAGAGCGCGATGCGCTGAAGGATGAGCTAACACAAGTGCGGACCAATTTGGAAGAGCAAACTGCAACGGCGGAGGAAGAGCTGAGCAAGATGGCCACAAGTTGTGCTGAAAGACTGTGTCCTCCCTTGCTATCCGCCATAGCTGGACGCAGGTGGATGATTGGGCAAGGAATGCGCCTCGCCGTAAGCAAGGCCATGGAAGCTCCGCACCTACTGCAAGCATTCGCCAGGGTCGTATCCGATGGAATCGACCGTGGTAGGCATGAGGGTCTGGTCAAGGCTACGGAACTGATAGGTAAGAACGAAGACATCATGCAACATCCATACCATAATCCCTCAGCTGCGGATAATATGACCACATCGATGAATGCACTGGCGGAAATCCAGCACCCTCTCCTAGATGAGCTTGAGGCACTTAAATACGCTCCGAACAAGGCGATAATGTCCCAGCTTACTGCGGATCCCATCCCTTTAACCTTGCCCACTTATGACTCCGTATCAAAAACGATGAAAGGTGAAAAGCTGCTTGCGGAGGCATTGGATGCGACTGCGGTCAAGGCACGAGATGGGAAGGATGCTCGTGGGGAGGCCCTTCGTGCTCTGATTGAAGAAGGAAAGAAAGACATAGGGGAATTCCTACCTCCCTTGTAATTTATCAGCTTTAAACATTTGTGATTTATATTCGTCCGTGCATGTACACGGCTAAGACATGTGCGAAATAACTGTCCTTTGTATGTAAGTCCGTGATGACCACGGCCATTTTGTTTATTTATTTGGAAACTTGTGTATTTTTATTTTGTTAAATACCGTATACCGATACTGCATGACATGTCACGTCTTACACAAAAGGAAAAAATACATTCAAGCCTATAATTTACTAGACATGCGACGTGCGTCTTTATTATGCAAAGCACTATGTGAGTACGGCATACGGAAACTTATCACAACGTCTTGTGAGTAAGGTGTCTAGTAAGGATACATGATCCGCGCCACTGGGGTTGCATCCCTCTTACACGGCAAGTTGAATTAGTAGGTTCAATTAATCCTCTTACCCCGCCTGGAGGCGTATAGTACATGTACGGTGATTTGAATGAATGCATATGAATGAAGCATGACATATTACAATAAGTAAAATTCATATGACTAACAAAATCCTAAAAGATAATTTGCACAAAACAAGCCGTGGAGCTAGCTAGGCACCACGGCATTTTATTAGAACGTTTACATTTTGAACAAGCGCGATAAGTCCTAAGAAACAAAAAAGGAACCTAGATAAAACATAAGAAGCAAAACAGATAGAGTGCATGGATCTTCATTAAAGCCATATATAGCGAAGTACCCATACGGAAGCCGTAGCTTTCAAAGATAGCACCTTTTGAGATTGGAGATGTTCCACGTGCGTTCCAGGTCGCGGCCATCCATGTCTCGTAACTTGTACGCGCCTCGTCCTAAGGCTTCTGTGACCTCATACGGTCCTTCCCACTTAGGGCCCAGCTTTCCTGTATTCTCCGCTCGACTTGCTTTGTTAGCACGATAGACATAATCCCCCGGTCGAAAAGAAACACCTTTAACCTTGGCGTCATAATAAGCCTTCATTTTAGCCTTGGACTTAGCCTCATTAATGGCTGCTATCTCCCTTTTTTCTTCCAACAGATCTAGGTTGATTCGCAGCTGCTCGTCGTTCGTGACGACATTAACCTCCGCCGTGCGGATGGTAGGCATTCCTATTTCTGCTGGTATAACAGCTTCAGTGCCGTAGGCCAATGCAAATGGAGTATCTCCGTTGGCTGTTTTGATCATAGCCCTATGTGCCCATAGAACATGTGGTAGCTCATCCACCCATTTGGCACTTCGTTCATCCAGACGTGCCTTGATGCCGTTTCCCAAGCTTCTATTCGCTCGTTCCACAAGGCCATTTGTCTGCGGATGATTAACAGACGCGAAGCGCCGCTTGATATTCAATGATGCACACCAGTCCTTGAATGGATTATTCGCCAACTATTTACCGTTGTCCGAGATGATTTCTCCTGGTAGGCCAAAACGGCACACAATATGCTCCCAAACAAACTTTTTAACTTGTTTGCCTATGATGGATTTGACTGCCTTGGCTTCTATCCATCGTGTGAAGTAGTCCATCGCGACAATCAAGAACTTAACTCCCCCCGCTGCTACAGGAAATGGTCCTGCGATGTCGATTCCCCACTTATAGAATGGCCATGGGGATGTGATGGGTGTAAGCTCCTGCTGCGGATGTCGCGGCACTGGTCTATGCACTTGGCAATCACTACACTTGCGAATCATGTCGCGTGCGTCCTTGTGCATGGTAGGCCAATAATATCATGTCCGTAAGGCTCTAGCTACCACAGATCGTGGACCTGCGTGCATGCCGCACAGCCCTTCATGTATTTCAATGATTACGTAGGTAGCCTGACGTGGTCCAACACACCGCAACCACGGCAGCAAGAAAGAGCGCTTATAAAGGATGCCTTCTCGTAGTTCGAAGTGTTGCGACTTCCTTCTGATGCGCCGCGCCGCTTTATCATCGTCCGGAAGGGTTTCACTCGTCAAATAGTTGATAATCGGGGTCATCCATGTAGGTCCATCCTCTTCAACTATAGTAGCGACCTCCCCTTCTGTTATAGACTTCTCCTTGAGTATTTCCACCAAAACTTGCTTGGACAAGTGGGCGAAGCTTGTGGATGCGATCTTGCTAAGATCGTCCGCCTTCTTGTTCTCACCTCTTGGCACCTGTTTGATGGAAAACTTGCTGAAAGCCGTGATGAGCGACTTGACTTTCTCCAAGTATCGGACCATGTTGTCCTCCTTAGCCACATATCCACCTAGAATGTGGTTCGTGACAAGCCGTGAGTCCACGTAGGCCTTAAGATTGCGGACTCCCATTCTAGCGACGATTTTTAAACCCGCAATTAATGCTTCATATTCCGCTTCGTTGTTGGTGGTTGTGAACTCAAAACGGAGGGCGTACGTAAACTCCATTCCTTCCGGATTTGTGAGGATGAGGCCAGCTCCTGACCCATCCGTACACGAAGATCCGTCCGTAAATAACACCCATGGTTCTGTTGGAGTCTCGTCTTGTTTTACGATTGGTACTTCCTCATCCGGCTTCTCTATCAAGTAATCTGCCAAGATCTGGCCTTTAACAGCCGTCCTTGGCCTATAAGATATATTATGCTCCCCCTAATAGAATACTCCATTTTTGTAGCCTTCCTGCTACGTCCGATCTAGAGATAACTTGCTTTATTGGTTGGTCAGTAATGACTACGATTGGGTGCGCCTGGAAGTATCGGCGCAACCGCTTTGTAGCAAACACTAGTGCCAAACCCAATTTTTCCATAGAGGAGTAATTCAACTCCGGCCCTTGTAGTGTTCTACTTATGAAGTAGACCGGAGTTTGTACCGTATCCCTATCCGTCATGAGTACCGCACTTATTGCTCCATGTGTGGCTGAGAGATACATAATAAGTTCCTCCTTTGGCCGGGGAGGTACTAGCATAGGGAGAGATGCTAGGTGCTGCTTGAGTTGGCCAAAAGCTTCCTCGGCTTCCTTTGTCCACCGGAAGTCTCCCTTCCTAATGCACTTCTTGAGTGTCTTAAACAGGGGTAATGACTTCTCTGCGGACTTTGATAGGAACCTATTTAGCCCGGCCAGCTTCCCATTTAAGGATTGTACCTCCTTCCGTGTCTGAGGGGATGGCAGCTGTATTACTGCGTCCGTTTTCTCTGGGCAAGGTTTGATGCCATTTGGATCAATCATATATCCAAGGAACATTCCCTCCGTTGCCCCAAACGTGCATTTCTTTGGGGTTAGCTTCATATTGATCCTCCTCAGTGTGTCGAATGTCTCTTGGACATCCCGGAGAAGTGCATCCACCGTATGACTTTTTATGACTAAGTCATCCACATAGACTTCCAGGTTGCGGCCTATCTGTGAGTCAAAGGCTTTGTCCACAAGCCGCTGGTATGTAGCACCGGCGTTCTTTAGTCCAAACAGCATTTTCGTATAGCAATATACGCCCTGACTAGTATGGAATGCCACTTTTCTGCGTCCTCCTCCGCCATCTGGATCTGGTGGTATCCTTTATATGCGTCTAGGAAGCACTTAAAGGGATATCCACATAGGGATTCCACTTTCCAGTCAATCTCCGGTAACGGGTAACAATCCTGTGGACAGGCTTTGTTTAAATCCGTGAAATCCACACACATGCGCCAACTTCCGTCATGTTTTTTGACCATGACCGGATTGGATAACCACTCGTGGTAGTATACCTCGCGCATGATACCTGCGTCCACTAGTTTCCGTACTTCCTCCAATATCACTCGGCTGCGCTCAGGCGCCTGGCCGCGCTTCTTTTGCTTGACGGGTTGGTACCCCTGGCGGATTTGGAGCTTATGTTCTGCTATCGCACGTGGCACGCCCGTCATATTCTTTGGCTCCCATGCGAATATATCTAGATTTTCACTTAAAATAGAGCACATGGCCCTTTTACCGTCATCCGAGAGCGCTCCCCCCAATGGATATCTCCTGTTCTGGGTAGTCAGGGTGGATTGCCACCCTCCAATTGGGAGGTGGTGATCCATCTTTGGGTGGAACAGGTGGAGCCGGTGTTGTCACGGTATGACACTCGGATGCTTGTACGATTGTGTTGTAGATGGTTATGATTCCTCCCTCAACAGGGAACTTGATCATTCCGTGTGCCGTGGAAGGTACCGCCCGTATAGCCAGAATACCTGGTCTGCCTATGATCCAATTGTATGGAGAATGTGAGCGTATCACCATGAAGTTCATCCACGCCGTAGTGGAGTGTTCCTTATTCCCAATGGTTACAAGCAGACGCAGTTTCCCTATCGGCCAGATGGTGTCTCCACTAAAGCCAGTGAGCGGCGCCGTGGCCGGTACTAATTGGCTTCTTATTTCTGGCCGTAACTACATAAAACAGTGTTCGTACAGTACTTCTGATGATGACCCTCCATCCACGTACATGCGACGAACATTGTGTGTTCCAATGCTTATCTCAATAGTGAGAGGCGCATCAATCACATCACTTGCTGTGATGGGAGGGAATGAGATTTCCCTGCCGCGTGAAAATTTTTGGCCGATTTTCTGCCTCGTGCGGCGTTGTCTGGATTGGATCATGTATATGGTCGAAGGTTTGTCCTTTTGAGGATCCTTCTTGTCATACTTCTTGTTGTCTTTTCCATCCTTCCAATCCTTAACCAAATGCTTGAGTTTACCTGATTTGATCAGTGACTCAATGTGCTTCTTGAGCTGGATACACTCCTCCGTGCCATGGCCCTTGTCATTATGGAACTCGCAGAAGCGATTTCCTTGCCGACGGTCCGGCGGATTTGTCATTGGGGGAGGCCTCGGAAAATTTGCCCCTTCCGTCAGTAAGATCTCCCGGTAGGACATCTTTAGGGGGGTAAACTTATCATCCGGCCGTCCTCCTTTGTTTTGGCTCTTGTAATCTGAGCCCCTACTACTGTTTTGATTACTTTGCCCACCCGACTGTCTCCGGTACTGGTCGTTTGATCGGTAGCCGTTTCCTTTGGAAGGGTAAGCTGCGGCAACCGCTGTTTCTCCCTCTATGAATTTTCTGACCCTTTCCATGAGATCATCATACTTCTCTGGACGCTTGTCATTGAGACGCCTGATTAACTCCCTATCTTTTATGGCGTGCATGTAGTCGGAGATTTTTAGGAGTTCCGGCATCGTCTTTGTGCGTGTGCACTCGTCGTTGAAGCGTTCAGTGAAGGCTTCTGTAGACTCCCCCGGCCGCTGCTTGACAGTTGCCAATGAGACCGGATCCCTATTATACTTCTTCCTCTGAGTATAATTATTCTTGAACGCAGTGCTTAGTTCTGTGAAGCTATCAATGCTTCGTGTAGGGAGTCCCCCAAACCAGCCACGGGCATTGCCGATCAAAGTCGAATTGAACATTTGGCACCATATAGGCATGGGCCATCGCTCAATTTTAGCCTGCATATCGAATATTTTGAGGTGATCATCCAGACACCAGTTCCATCATAGGTCTTGACACACGTCGGCATGCAACGTTTGGTGTCCTCAGAGTAGTTCCGTATACGGAGGGTGAATGGGTCTTCCCTGGGATCCGCCCATGGACGGGTGAGCCTAGGGTCATCCCATGGGTCACACCACGGGCGGGAAAGATCCTCCGCTTCTGCCTCTCGATAATAAGGGCCCCCATAATACTCATCATTGTTTGGTGGTGGTGGAGGGGTACGCCTAGGTCGGTGACGTTTGGGCGGATGGTCATCCGAGTCCTCTCCTGATGGATCTGGAGACGGGGGTGGTGCCCTATCCCTTGGGTGAGGACCACTCTTTTGAGAAGAGCCAGGAGCCTTTTTCCCAGTGTCCATCCTATCCCACACACTTGTGCGGCGAGCGGCTCTGGTCAGCTCTCGATCTGGTCGCTCGGGTGAACCGTCGGACTTCTCTCCCCCTTCTCGAGACTGCGTTAGTTCCTGTATGAGGCGATCTCCTATGCGCTCGAACACATTCCTAGGTTGAGGAGTTTCCTCAAAGATGCTCTGCTCCTGAGGCCGGGTTTTCTTTTTCCTCTGATTTTGGGAAGAAGTGATTGGTCCGGTATTGCCAAAGTTGAGTCTAGATTGGAGGTTCCTCCCTAGATTCAGCCTTGATGCAATCCCTGGGACGATCCTATCAAAGTTCTGCGTGAGAACCCGAGTGAGATCCTCCTCGCTGAGTGGTTGGACTTCTACTTCCTCCTCAATCGATGGTCTGCGCGGCTCCTTGTTAGGAGGATTGGGCGCACTCCCTGGATCAGGGTTATCCAGGGTTGAAGTAGGTGGGGGTGTTATGGAGATCGTGCTCGTCACCCCCATGGACTGAAAACCACCGCGGTTGTTTGGCTCGCCCACTGGGCGGCTAGGTGATTGATTGGGGATGAGTATCCCTTCCCCTTTGGACTTCCGATTTCCAGGATTTGTGTTCCTGGGGTTAGTTTGAGGATGCCCCTTCGTCATTGGAGATTCAAGATGAGATTTCGCTCTAGCTTAGTGTAATGGGTCCCACGGATGGCGCCAACTTGTTGATGCAAAAGTTGGGTGATCCTTTCTTGACCCGAATTAGGCTTAATTCGGGTTGGCTGGGCTCCGGCTCCTGCACCAAGTGAACTGTTTGGTTGGGATCCTGCACACTAAACAACACGCGTTAGGCTTACCGTGGGAATGTTTCCCACGATTATACTCCGTCATGAGAGTAAGTAATCGGTTAGGGTTTATATGAGTTGAGAGTATAGAACGTAATACCTTTGTGGAACCCTTGGGGGTTCCTTTTATAGGCAGTGAAACTCTAGTGGGCTGTCACTGATACTTCGGCCCCAAGGAAGGGATAAGCACCAGAATTAGATTGATTGTTATCTTCTAATTATGGTGAGTGAATATCCTCTTATTTGGGATGAATCATATTCAGAGATAGAATATGATTCTGTCTAACCTGTATCGGCCATGCCGGGCCGTGGGCCACACGCGTGTGTGCGGTTATTGTTCATCCAAGCCCATAAGCTTAAATGACATTATTCCCACCCATCTGTGATGGGCCGGATACGGGTAGTACCCGTGGGCCGGGTTCCTGACCCGGCTGGGGACTATACGTCATCACCAACGTTGAAAGAGGACAAATACACCACACCGCAACCATTAATGATCTCGAAACCAAACTCGGTCAAATCACCGATCAATTAGCCAATCGACCAAGTGGTTCGCTACCAAGCAACACTCAAACAAACCCAAAACCATCTACGGATAAACCATATCGCCCACCACCCGCCCGTAATGAACATGTGAATGCCGTATTCACAAGGAGTAGGCTGAGTTATGATCCACCACAAAACCCGAACACCAAAGCTCCTACTTTCGTCGATGAAAGTGAGGACGAGGCCGATGAGCCCGAGAAGGAAGAAACCGTTCCTCCTTCCAAACCCAAACCAAAACAAACCAGACCCATTCCAACACCAACACCGAAGGCGTATGAACTAAAAATTCCGTATCCTCAACGCCTACGAAAAGAAAAGATGGAGGCTCGTAATGCCAAATTCCTTAAGATGATCAAGGAAGTTAAGATCAATGTTCCACTTGTTGATATCTTAACCGGCATGCCCAACTATGGGAAATTCCTCAAAGATCTTGTGATCAACCATAGTAAGACGAAGCAAATCTCTGCTGCGTTTCTAAATGAAGAATGTTCTGCAGCCTTGCAAAGCAAACTTCCACCAAAGCTCGTAGATCCGTGAAGCTTTCTCATACCATGCACCCTAAACAACAATGTCTAATGTCACGCCTTGGCCGATCTAGGCGCAAGTATCAATCTTATTCCATACTCATTATACAAGAATCTTTCAAACAATACTTTGAAACCTACGAGTATGAGTATACGTTTGGCTAACCACACCTACCAATATCCCATTGGGATATCCGAGAACAAGCTTGTTCAAGTTGGCAAATTCATATTTCCCGCCGACTTCGTAATCCTTGAGATGGAGGAAGACCATCAAGTCCCTCTCATTTTAGGAAGACCATTCTTGCACACCGCCGATGCTATCATTCGTGTGAAGAATAAAGAACTCAACCTTGGAGTTGGTGACGATCGAGTCACATTCTTAGTCGATAAAGCTATGCAATACTCCCATTCCAATGATGACACATGCTTCCGCGCGGATGTTATCGATGAAGTAAAGGAAGAAGAGTTGGACGCATTGCTTGATGACAACGCACCATTCCAAACAACTTCGGAAAAGATTAGCGATATCGATCGTGATCATGAATTCGAAGAATTCATGGCCCTTGATTCCGAAGTAACTCTCGAAGAAGAGGAAAACAAGCTGTTTGAAGTTTTTCCTTCGAAATCAAACTTTATAATTCATAAATCTATTCATGATCCACCGACAGATCTTGAGTTGAAACCTCTTCCCGAACATCTCGAGTACGCTTATCTAGAGAAGGACTCACTCCTTCTGGTGATTATCTCAGCCAAGCTCAAGAAAGATGAGAAGGAACGTCTCGTTTCTATGCTCAAAAACCAAAAAGAAGCATTTGCTTGGAAACATTTGATATACAGGGTATTAGCCCAAATTTTTGCAAACACAAGATCAATCTCGAAGACGATGCCAAACCCGTTATTGAGAGGCAACGTCGACTTAACCCAAACATGAAGGAGATAGTAAAAGCCGAAATCATCAAACTCCTAGAGGCAGGAATCATCTATGCCATAGAGGATAGTCCTTGGGTTAGTCCTATTCATTGAGTTCCAAAAAAAGGAGGAGTGACTGTTGTGACCAACGAAAATAACGAACTTGTTCCTACAAGAATCGTTACCGGTTGGCGTGTGTGTATAGATTACCGTAAATTGAACGATGCCACACGAAAAGATCATTTTTCCTCTACCATTCATAGACCAAATGTTGGAAAGACTAGCGGGGAACAAATTCTTTTGTTTTCTCGATGGCTTTTCCAGATATTTTCAAATACCTATCGAACCATCCGATCAAGACAAGACCACTTTTACGTGTCCTTTTGGAACGTTCGCTTATAAGCGTATGCCTTTTGGTCTTTGCAATGCACCTGTGACTTTTCAAAGGTGTATGATCGCAATCTTTCAAGACATGATCGAAGTATCCATGGAAGTTTTCATGGATGATTTCTCAGTCTTCGGAAACTCATTCGAGTCTTGCCTTTTTAACCTAGAGCGCATGCTCATCCGATGCAAACATGCTCATCTCATGCTCAATTGGGAGAAATGTCACTTCATGGTGACTGAAGGAATTGTGCTTGGACACAAAGTCTCCAGAGCCGGATTGGAAGTAGACAAAGCCAATATCGAAGTGATATCCAAATTACCACCACCCACTAACGTTAAAGCCGTTAGAAGTTTTCCAGGTCATGCGGGATTCTACCGCCGATTCATAAAAGATTTTTCCAAAATCGCTAGACCGATGACCAAACTCCTTGAAAAAGACATAGTCTTTGATTTCAATGAGGAATTCATAAAGGAATTTGACAAGATTAAAGACAAGTTAAAAAATGCACCGATCATGGTTTCTCCGGATTGGTTGCGACCGTTTGAACTTATGTGTGATGCAAGCGATTTCGCTGTAGGAGCCGTATTAGGACAACGCGAAGGAAAACATTTTCGTCAATACACTTTGCGAGCACAACTCTAAATAGCGCACAACTCAACTACACAATCACCGAGAAAGAACTACTTGTCGTAGTCTTTGCTTTCGACAAATTCCGATCCTATCTCGTGTTGTCGAAAACGATTGTATTCACCAATCATTCCGCGTTGAAATATCTTTTCTCAAAACAAGATGCTAAGCCGCGTCTTATTAGATGGATTTTACTACTCCAAGAATTTGACATCGAAATCCAAAGCAAGAAAGGAGTTGAAAACGTCGCAGCCGATCATTTGTCGCGACTTGAAAATCCAAACATAGAAGAGTTAAGGGATGAAGATATCGACGATTATTTTCCCGATGAAACTCTTATGAAAATCTCTACGGATGAATCTCCGTGGTTTGCAGATTTTGCAAATTACCTCGTTGGAAGAATTCTAAGAAAAGGTTTAACCTATCACCAACGATGTAAATTCTTTTCTGACCTAAAACACTATTTCTGGGAAGATCCCTATCTTTTCAAAGTATGCCCCGATGGTATGATTAGGAGATGTGTTTACGGCACGGAAACAAGGAAGATCCTTGATGAATGTCATCATGGCCCTACTAGGGGACATTATGGTCCTTCCACTACCGCGAAAAAAGTCTTCGATGCTGGTTTTTATTGGCCAACAATTTTTAAAGAGGCCTATACTCTAGTCAAAAATTGTGATGCTTGCCAACGAACTGGTAGCCTCTCACGAAGAGACGAAATGCCTCAAAACAGCATCCAAGTTAGCGAAATATTTGACGTATGGGGTATTGATTTCATGGGACCCTTTCCTAAATCCCATAAGTTCGAATATATCTTAGTCTCTATTGATTACATGTCCAAATGGGCAGAAGCCGAGGCTTTACCCACGAACGATTCACGAGCCGTAATCAACTTTCTGAAAAAGCTTTTCTCTCGCTATGGAATGCCGAAAGCTTTAATTAGTGATCGAGGTTCCCATTTTTGTAACAAACAAATGGAGAAAATCTTAAAGCGTTATGGAGTCACCCATCGCTTTGCAACCAGATATCATCCACAAACGAGTGGACAAGTTGAAAATACCAATAGAGCCTTAAAACGAATACTCGAAAAACGGTTAACGACAATCCTTCCGTTTGGTCAAGGAAACTTGACGACGCTCTATGGGCTTTCCGAACAGCTTATAAGACACCAATTGGCACAACACCTTATCGTTTATTGTACGGTAAAACGTGCCATTTGCCCTTCGAAATCGAGCACCGTGCTTATTGGGCATTGAAGCTGTAATCCTGATCTCAAAATCGCTGGAAAACTGATTCTTGCAACTGCATGAACTCGATGAATTAAGACTCCAAGCTTATGAGAACTCGAAATTGTACAAAGCACGTACCAAAGCTTATCACGACAAGAAACTTCGAATCCGAAAAGAATTCAAGAAAGGAGATAAAGTTTTCTTGTTTAATATGTGCTATAAATTCAAAGCCCCCAAGCTTAAACAAAAGTGGTACCGTCCTTTTATAGTAAAACATGGATACCCGTCCGGTTATGTTGAATTGTATGACAAGAATGGAGGAAGCTTCGTTGTTAATGGACACCGTGTTAAACTATACCATGAGGGGTGGAGTAAACATTTTCCGCTCAAAAAAAATAAAGAAAAATAAAAAGAAGTACGAGTTAGGCTGATGACTCTATAAAAAATAAGCGCTTCTCGGGAGGCAACCCGTGTGTTTTTAATTTTCAATTTTTAAGTGTGATTTTCCTTTTTAAAATAAATTCATGCTTACACCTCATATTTTTAACCAATATTTTGCTTAATTGTGAGGGGGTGTAGCATGTGTCGCTTTTATAAAAACCTATAAAAACCCAAAAATAGAGTGTTTTTCCGTATTTTTGTGTGTTTTATCTTTTTTGTAGGTACCGCAAGTTGAAGGCGAAGACAAAACTCTTGTATGATGCATGATATGCCCGTGATTCTAGTTTTTCTCTCATTCCCTTACTTTTGTTCAGTTTTATCACATTGAGGATAATGCTAAACTTAAGTGTGTGGGGTTGTAGGGAAATCGAGAAAAAGATGCTTAATTGACATATTTTTGGGCTATTTTAAAACTTTTGTTCTTGTTTTGCCCTCGTAAAATAAAAAGTTTCAAGCAATGTATATAAATAATTAAGAAATTATCCAATCGGTAATTTTTGAAAATCTGAGATGTATTTTTGTGTCAAAATTACCCAAGTCAAAGTCTCATATAATAGTAGAAGAAAAATCCAAAAAAAAATTTAGGAGAAAGTTGCAAGTTCTATGTTTGTCAATACAACATGAACTTTGCAAGTATGTTGATCCATGGCTAGGAGTTTTAGCCAAGAAAAAAAAATAGAAAAAAAGAAGAAAAAGAAAGAAAAAAGACAGAAAGACAAATAAATAGCCAATGAGCTATAATGTTATAAAGTTGAAGGAAGAAGAAGAAATAAAAGGTATCGATTAGCCAATGTGCTAAGTCGTGATACATGTTGCTTTAATTCATATGTTATTAGTGTAGTATAGTTAGAAATAAAAGACTTTCTAGATTTTTATGGGTATTGACTT
Source organism: Glebionis coronaria (assembly GCA_025667525.1). NCBI lineage: Eukaryota > Viridiplantae > Streptophyta > Magnoliopsida > Asterales > Asteraceae > Glebionis > Glebionis coronaria. The sequence continues at coordinate 499,336,405 of CM046882.1, forward strand.
TATATCTCAATTTTTCAACCTTAAAAACTTAAGCCGATGAGTTTTATCTTGTACTTGTACTTGGTAAATTTGCATCGGATTTTTGTAAAGATACATGTACCTTTAGATTTAATTTTCTTTTCTTCTTGCTTAAGGGCAAGCAAAACTTAAGTGTGAGGGGATTTGATAACCCCTAAATCCAACATGTTTTTAGGAGCGTTATCCGTACTTTTGTACATGTATATTGGTTAATTATATGAAACTCTTGTGCATATTTGTGCCCAATTATGTTTGCAAGTCTTTGTGTAGCCAATTGCAGGAATGGAGTATAAAACAACATAAAAATGAAGAATTGTACGAGTACGAAGAATCCTAGTCAAGTTCAAGAACCGTGTACAAGTTACAAGCCTTTGAAGATTAATTTCGGGTGCAAGAACAATTATTTCCAAGGAGCAAATAAAGATATTCAGCATGAAAGTTGCCACCATCAACATACATCCAACTTGCCACTGGCAAGAGTGAAGTTGCCACCATCACATGGGAGTTGATTTGCCTCTACCATCACATGGGAGTTGATTTGCCTCCATCATGAGTAAAGTTGCCTCCAACATTTGTCTAGGCAAAAATGTGTCTACATACATGCAAGATCATACAAGAAGTTTCTAAACATGCTTTGGCTCAAAGTACTTGTCTTTGGCTCCAAGCAATGCATTCACTCCATGCTATCAACTAGCTTATAAATAAGACCCTTGGGGTCATGTAACCATATATCTTCATATTCCTTTCACATATCTTTTCACTCTTCATATCAATTCATAAATAACTCTCTCATCCTTGTCTAAACTCCCATTCCCGGATTTGAACAAGGTGGTGCTAGAAAAGTCAGTTTTTGAGTCCGATAAGCAAAGTTATCATCACGAAACTCTTAGGGATCATTACCCTAATCATTAGTAACATTTTTCCACTTTGTAAGACTCTTGATTATGACTTATCGTACTTTTATTTCTGAGTTTATTTCATCATTTGTTATGAGTAGCTAAGTTTCATTCTACACTTGGTAGGATGATGTTTGTGGTATGAAGTGGTGGTTGTGATTGTGATTTTTGTTTAATTCAATGTCAAGATTTCCTATGATCCATTGATATTTATGTTTTATGTGACAATTGTTATCAAAACTTAATTTGTTGGTAAAGATTTCATAGGTCGAAAGGGTTATTTTCTATCAACAAGTCATAGCCGGTTTGTCTATGATTGGCTATCTTTTGTATTGATCATTTCTTAAGAAGTTTTGATTATCAAGAAACATAATTATAAGTGTTAGCAAATTCGTGAAACGACCGTGAATCGAATGTGTTGAAATTGGATTAAGTCTTGAATTGAGTGATTGAGTCTAATGCTTGTTTTCTTTAACCAAGGTCTTGACGAAGATTAAAGCTTTTGAAAACAATAGATTGGATTATCCATCTAATTTTCATGATCATATATGTTAACATGTCATCACAATCATACCATTACGAATGCTCAAACTAGTCTTTACCAAGTGTACCTTTAATCATATTATTTATCTCATCATCTTTACTTATTGTTTGTTTGTCAACAATTGCTACAATCAACGATTATAGTTTCATTTTAGAATAATCATAGGTTTTCCAAATCCCCGTGAACGATCTCGGTATTACCACATAAAAGCTATACACAAACGAAAGGGTTATACTTGCCCGTGCGTTTTTAGTCAATCCAGTAATTCCTGTTTATAAATTTAAAACTTGTTACCAACACCACGCATCATCCTTATATACGTTTCAACCTCTTGATTGTATGTCGTGGGTTGGTTGGGATGGGGAACTTGGTAAGCGGGTGGTTGATAAGTGGTTTGTTGGTAAACTTGATTATTTCCTTGAGGTGGATATGGGTTTCTTTGGGTTTGATATTTATTAGGAGCTCGAGGTTGGTTTTGATTGTTGCGATTAAAGTTGTTTTGGTTTTGAGGAGGAAAACCGGGTGGTGAAAGGAAGTTGTTTGAACGATAACTTAGCAAATTGCGATCACCTTGAGGACGAGATTGATAGCCTCCCGTGGAAAAGTTACCGTTAGTTGCAAACACGTTTTCCGGATTGTCATGAGTAGAAGGACAATCGGTGTATGAATGAGAACCCCGCAAATCTCACAAGAAGTTGCTACAGCTTTAGCTTGTTGAAATTGGTTCGTAGCCATGGTTAAGAAATTTTTGTTCATCTCGGCTATTAGGCGGGTAAGTTCGGTTATCTCGGGGTTTGATGAAGTAGAAGAAACATTGGCCCTTTGTGGTGAGTGGTCATGTTCTCTATAAGCTCTCTACACTCCCCAGGTCTTCTCTTCATGAATGTACCACCGGCGGCAGCATTAATCGTATCACGATCACGAAAAGTTAAACCATTGTAGAAATTATCAATCAAAGTGACGGGGAGCATATTATGGTTCGGACAACGGTCGATCAAGACATTGTAACGTTCCCAAGCATCGAAAAGCGACTCATCGGGTTCTTGAGTGAAACCACTAATTTGATTGCGAAGACTATTGACCATGGATGGTGGAAAGTAGCGCGACAAAATTTTTTGAGTCATTTCGTCCCATGTATGAATTGAGTTTTTGGGGAGACGATCAAACCATTTTTCGGCATGGTGGGATAAAGTGTGTGGAAAAAGGTGAAGGTGAAGAAAATCCATGGAAACACCGGGCAATTTCATGCTTTTAGTGACGGTTATGAATTTATCGAGATGTTTATTGGCATCATCATCCGGTAATCCGTGAAATGGACAAGCGTTTTGAACTTGTTGGATCATGTGATGCTTCAACAAAAATTCGGGAGCCGTGATTTGCATCGGCGCAATCGGTCCTCCACGTCCGTTCATGGTTGGTTGACATAGCTCCTCCATCGTTCGAAGGTCAGGTGGAGGGACATGGTTGTTGTTGTTGTTATTATTCAAATTGGGGTGAGGTGGGTTGTTATTATTTTTATGCACACCGGCCATATCTAATTCTCTAAGAGTCTCGGGCTCAGAATAAGACAAAGATCTAGTACACATACACTAAAATGAAATAAAATATTTTTGGTTTTTTTATCTTTTTTATTTTTTTGGATTTTTGAAAATTTTATATTTTTTTAGATTTTTTGGAATTTTATGCTTGAAAATAACGTTCCCAAAAGAACAGATCCCATAATCTAATTTTTCTCACTAAAAACCGTTAATCTTTACGAAAAGAGCTGGCAGCGGCGCCATTTGATTTAATGATTTTTTGCATATGTGTACTCAATCGTTCTCGGTATCTAATTGAATTGATCACGGTTAAAAGTGGAATTATTGGTGCTGGTCACTAAAAGGGGGAGCTTTTGGTTGTCTAATCTACTTGTAAACATAAAATCTACATATATAAAAATAACTGAGAAATCTAACCTTGATTAACTGTGTAAACTGATCTCTGAATCTCTGGAAAAATCAACAAGTTCGGAATGACTACTATCTTCGGAAAACAACATAAATTCGGATAATCGATATGTTTTCGGAAAAGAAGTGCTTCTTCGGAATCTATGGCTTTTTCGGAATAATGGAGTATTTTCGGAATAACAAAGATATTCGAAATATAGGGTTGTTTTCGGATAAGGAAGGTTTTTCGGAATAATGGAGTATTTTCGGAATGAACAAAGATGTTCGGAATAAACACTTTTTCGGTAAAACAAAGAATTTCGGAATATCAAGAAATCTTCGGAATACAACTTTTTCGGAATAAATAGTTTTTCGGAATGAGTGGTATTTCAGATAAACGGGTAATTCGGAATAAATGGTTATTTCGGATAAGGAAGTATTTTCGTGTAAGTTGACTAAGATCAGAAAAAGTATTTTCGGATAAACACTAATAAGTATGAAAACACTTATCCTTTTACCACTTATTTCCAATAATAACAAGACCAAAACGTGTATTTTATGTCGTAAAAGTCGGAATTATACGTGGTTTGTGTTTTTATTGTGTTTTAGGACCAAAAGATGAAAAAGGAAGAAAACACGGGCTTTCACGGGCTTTTATCAAAGAAAACGAGAAAAGACGAAGTCAAAAGATCAAGAGTGCAAAAAGAACGGAAGTCCAAGGCCTATTCTGAAGATTTATCGAAGAAAAAGTCTAAATACGGAAGTTTAATGAAGTCAAAGAACTCAAGTCTAAATAAGTGAAGAATTTATAAGACGAGTTCAATTAATCCCGAGACGACGTCGAGAAAAGTCGAAGAACTTAAAAGATGAAGAGCCGAGAAGAAAGAAAGAGGAGGCAACACATGCACCTCCCCATTTCCCTATAAATACCCTCCTAAACACATTAGGAGGGTGGTTAGCTAGTTTTATTTTCATTTTTCTTTCTAGTTTTTAGAGAGAGAAAGTTTTAAACTTTCTCTCACTAAGTTTTAATCTTTTCTTTCAAGATAAGTTCTTTTTAACCTTTGTATTTGAGTTTTATTAATAAAAAGTTCAACTTTAAGCTTTTAATCTTTAATCTTTTTCTTCCTTTCTTGATTTACTTTAATTTTAGATCCGAAAATTATATTTCATACGGTTGATTTTGATTGATGATTTCGTGATTAAAAGATTCATATTTTGATGCTTTTCTAAGTCTTACACGGATTAAGCTTTAAGCTATTCATGCTCTTTGGCTTATTTAGTGTTTAGCTTATTACTTTTATTTTTTTCCTCAAAAGTTTAACCCTTTTAAAGTTCCTTTTATAAAGTTTACGAATTTCATATTTCAAAAGTTGTTAAATTTATGCTTATTGAGTTGATTAAGATTCGGTTAAGTGAGCTTATTGAAAGTGCTTATTGAGATTTTTGCTTATCTCCATTTTCGGATTAGTTGGTATTCATCGCAATATTGAGGGCATTACACATTCCGATGGCTGCTTATTTGTATCACAATAACCCATTGTGGTTCTACTTTGCGATCACTTGGTGTTTCCCCTTATTCCGATCTGGGATTGCGATCGCTCATTGCGATCGCATATTCAGATGAAACTTAAGGTTTATTTAAGTTGAAACTCTGCCCAAATTTTGTTAACAACATTCCGATCTGGACTTTCCGACAGAAGTGTTTTTAGTATTCCGATCTGGACATTCCGATTGACAACATTGCGACAGATACATTCCGATGGGATTGAGCTTGTGTATTCCGATTGACCTACATTCCGACAATTTTAACTTTGATATTCCGTTGGCTTGTTTTAGATATATTTCGATGGTTTAAGCTTTTAAGTTTTAAAGTTTTACAAAGTTTTAAGTTCTAAATTTACTTGTTAAGTTTTTAATCATTTACATTTTACTCAACGACATTTTCTTATTTGCTTTAGATAATCAACCAACCCAACATTATTTTCCACCAAGAACAATTGAGTCGCACTTTCTACCAATAATCAATTCAAAAAGACTTGGAACAACGAACTTTGATACTTAGTAAAAACTTTGTATTAAATGGCACCGCTGCCGGCTCTTTTCGTTAAGACTAACATTTTTAAGTGAGAGACGCGTTGGATTTTGGGATCCGTTCATCTTTGAACGTTATTTTCCTTGCTTTAAACTTTTCAAAAATCCTAAATATATATATATATATATATAAAATTTTCAAAAATACAAAAAAATAGAAAAACGTAAAAAACCAAAAAATATTTCTTGTCTATTTTGCTTTTCCTTTTGTAGGTGTGTATGCGTACTCGTGCTCGTAAGAAGAAAGTAGCTCAAGCCGAAGTCATTACTCCACCTATTGTCACCATGGACAATCAACCAATGATCGAGCTTTTGTAATCGCACGTAGAGGGCAACACTGATGCTATTGTCATACCCGAGATTGGAGCCAATAACTTTGAGCTTAAATCCGGCTTCATTCAAATGGTCTCTGCTCAACCTTTCTTGGGGCGTTCGCTTGATGATCCTCATGACCATATAAAAAGGTTTCTTCAACTCACCAATACGGTTAAGTACAATGGGGTTTCACAAGAAATGATTCGCTTGCAACTTTTTCCTTTCTCCTTAGAGGGACAAGCCCGGAATTGGCTTGATAAGGAACCGCCACAAAGTATTCTTACGTGGACGGATTTAGAGACCAAATTCATCAATTACTTTTTCCTACCCTCACGTACTACCGCTTTGCGGAATGAAATCATTACATTTGAACAAAAGTACGGTGAGACATTTAGTGAATCTTGGGACCGTTTTAAGGAACTTTTAAGAAAGTGTCCACAACATGGTTTCACAAAAGTACATCAAATTAATACTTTTTACAATGGTTTAAGCAAGAATGACCAAGATTCACTAAATAGTGCTTCGGGGGGTAACATTTTGGTTAAGTCTTCTAATGCTGCATAGGACATTATTGAGAATAATTCTAGAGTGCAAACCAAGAGTGTTCGAACTAATGTGGCTAGTGCTAGCACTAATGAGAGCGACAAGAGAATTGATAAGCTTACTTCGCTTGTTGAATCACTTGCTCTCCAAACCGCCAACAATGCCAAACAAATCACTGCCCAAGCTAATGCTTTGAGTCAATCATGTGAAATATGCGGGGGATCTCACTCATACACCGATTGTCCTTCGACTCATGACAATCCGGAAAATGTGTATGCCGCCAACGGTAACTTTGCTACCACGTACACACATAGTAATGGTTACAAAGTAAGCGGTTTCAGTTAGCATACCACGTACACACATGTAGGATGATTCCCTTAATAGGTATCATCCTGGAGGGAGAAATGTGTACATACGGGGTCACTTGACTTTGGTGTTACCGTTTCTACATAGAGGGATAAGTTGACTACATTCGGGACTTAATTGACTTTGATGTGGCAACTTTTTATCATCAATGTCCTGTCAGGAGAAATGTGCATTTCCGGGACTTAATTGACTCTGGTGCTACAATTTGACTTCATGTTCGGGATAGAGTGTGTACTTCTGGTAATCTATCATAGAATCAAGACTGTACGGCGTTGTCAACCGCGGAAGCAGAATATGTGTCTCTATCCGTGTGTAGTGCTCAAGTCCTTTGGATGAGAACACAACTCACGGATTATGGCTTTTTCTTTAACAAAGTCCCTATTTATTGTGATTCACAATCAGCCATAGCCATATCCTGCAACCCGGTCCAACACTCCAAGACCAAGCACATAGCTGTCCGATTCCATTTCATAAAGGAGCATGTGGAAAAAGGAACGATCGAACTGTTCTTTGTCAAGACGGACTACCAACTAGCCGACATCTTCACCAAAGCTCTTTCTCAAGACAGATTTGAATTCTTGGTTCGTCGACTTGGTATGCGTCGTTTCACACCTGATGAACTTGAACGTCTTGCACATTCGCAGTAATCTTGTATATATTATTAGAAAATCAAAATACAAAAATATAAAACCTATAAAAACAAAATAAAAAATGAGAAAACCTTTCAAAAAATACCAAAAATATTCTTCTCCGACATGTCTCTCAGCATCGATAATATGGACGTGCTTAGAAATGTTGTTCAATAACGACACGGGTACGTACATAAAGTTCGAATGAGAGTTCAAATGCTTTCAAAACATGTCTTTTCTACTTTCTTCTCATAATGGCTTATAGTCACATGTCAGACTATAACCCGGTCCCTAAATAAAGGAAATTCTTTGACTTATCCTCAACAACGAGAAATTCATTTTTCTCGGTCATGAGCTTATATCGAAACATTCAAAGTTTTAAGCTCATGAACACAATTTTTCTCGGACTTTTGAGCACAATTTTTCAAAGTATTTCAAAACAATGTGCTCATATACTCCCCTATTTAAATACAATCCCTTTTCGAGGGGGAGTATAATGTTTTTATAAACATTTGTTCCAAAGTTTCATGACACATTATTCTCTCCATGTTTCATCACTAGTTTCACAAAAATTTCAATTTCATGCAATTTTTGAGGGGGAGAATAGTGATTAAAATGTGTTATCTTGAATAAGATCTTTGATATAAGTGCTTTCTCTTCCTAATATGTGCAAAAATCTCTCCTTTTTATGATGCACATATGTAGGGGGAGCGTTTTTGGTGATATAGAAAACCTTCAAGGTGTAAACATTAATTTCATCAACACCTTGACTGCATTTTCAAATGTTTTTTCTGGTTACGATATCTATACCCTTCAACACATAAATTCACGATGGTATTGGTGTCAAAAGGTGGTTAGGTATTCGTCCTATGATCCAACCAGAACCGGAGGGATCTTCCCAGGGACAATCCATTAGAACTTAGAAGTCCTTAGGAAAGATGGAGTAGTTGAGTGTACGGGAATAATGCCGACTAATGACTTAAGCTAGCACTGGAACAATCACAACAAGGTGCTAGTTATGACGTCTTGGTAAGCATTGAAGGGGTTGAAGAATGAAAAAGAAATGTAAGGATAAAGGGTGTAAAGAAAGAAGCCCTCCATACAACTTAGGCAGAAACCGGGTCACTACATCTTTTATCAGAATCACTTTGATGATTTCTGATACTGAAGATAAAGCATCATGGACCCAGTGATGCAATGCACAACCCTTCCCAGCCTACTCAAGCTTCTCTCAAAAGAAGTTTGTTTTATTGTCACGGAGTAAAACTCATTTCTATCAACTTTCTCACTCCGAGATAGTAGATATTGAATAGGTGGCAGTCTGCTCCAGCCTCCGATCACCAAATAAACGTGCACTTATAGAGTCTAGAGCCAACGAGATTCATCAAAAATCTCATTAGGACACTTATTCCATAGATCAATTGTTGTTCATCATTAGAACACAAGCGATGATTTACAGAGTCCTACGCTCTATCCTTGTGGTATTGCTAGAACATTCAGAGTGATACTCTTTAGTACTCACAATGACGAATGCAAATCCTTCCAGTGTTAACATCAAACAGCACTGCGGTAGGTCATATGTAAGATTCACTTGAATTAAACATATGTTAACTGGAAAGCAACAGTGGTTTGATTCTTAATTGATTCAAACTCGTTCCAGGTCTCGACGCAATATCTTTATGATCTTGCCAGAACATTCAGAGTAATACTTTTCAGTATTTACAGTGACGAATGGAAATCCTTCCAGTGTCATCATCAAACAGCACTGCGGTAGGTAACTTGTGCGATTCTATATGAATCAAACTTGTGTCAACTGGAAAGCAACGATGGTTTGATTCTTAATTGATTCAAACTTGTTCTAGGAAAGTGAATTGACGACTTAATCAGCAGAATGGAACTGCATGATTCACTCCTTACTTTGAATTATCTTTCGATATATTCAAGTATTGAGAACGGCTACCACAGCTGGAAATCCTGTCAAGGAAGTTCCATGAACTTACCTGATCACAGGTACAGTATTCGTACTGTATAACGGGAAACCGGTGGAATGCAAACGGTGGCGTTATCTTAAGAGTCGCAATTCAAGGCCACATATTCAAGATTATTGAAGAAAGCTCAAGAACATCTAAAGACAAAGACTTCCGCTACTCTGATGATCAAGGGAGATTGTTAACAAGCCTTCATGTCAACTCAAAACATGAGTATGTGGGTAAAGACACAAGAACACAAGCTGGAAAAGTTACAAGATCAAGTCAAGGCAAAGATCAAAGATCCAAGATCACAAGTCATGAAAGGAACTATGAAAGAACTCTCAAGACAACGAGCTTCAAAGTCTGCAACACCAACGAAGTGAAGTCACATATTACATGACCACCCCTTAGGGGGAGATTGTTAGCCGTATTTAAAGTGATGGTCATATAATATACCGTTGCGAAGCTCGTGAAAAATACTATTCAACGGTGTCGAGAGTTCTTAGTTATTAATGTTTATGTAACGGGAATTAGTCCCGAACACACAAATGAGGAAGGCCTCCTAAACACTTAGTACTTAGTATAAAAGGCCTCCTAAGCCTCATTTGTGTGTGTGTTTTCCATTTCATTGTTTTGTAGAGAGAGAAACGTATGTGTTTCTCTCACTAGGAATTCACACCTTTGTTTTTCTCTTTTCCTTCATCTAATCTAATCTTTCTTTTTTGGTTTAATCTTCATCTACATTTCTATATCATTATAAGTCGTGTGTTACAATCTAACACTTTCACCACCCGGTTTTCCCCCACAAAACCCAAACAACCTCAATCGCAACAATCAAAACCAACCTCGTGCTCCAAATCAATATCAAACCCAAAGAACCCCATATCCACCTCAAAGAAACAACCAAGTTTACCAACAACCCGCTTATCAACCACCTGCCTACCATACTCCTCCTCCCAACCAACCCACCGTATTTAATCACGAGGTTGAAACTTACATGAGGACTAATGATGCGATAGTGCAGAATCTTCAGCGGGAAATGGCCAACATGAAAGCAGATATAGTGAAACAAGGGAATGATCTTCGAGCCGATATGCGAAACTCTTTTGCAAGTCAAACGAATGACTTAAGGAACATGATGGCTAGTTTCTTCCCAAGTAATCAAGCCTCTGGATCGGGTTCTCTTCCGAGTAACACCGTTGCTAATCCAAGAGGGGAGATGAAAGCAATCACCACTCGCAGTGGAAAAGGTTTAAAGGAACCCGAGCTTCCTACACCTACACCGGTGATTGTGACAAAGGATAACGAGGCCCCTTCTCCGGTCCCTCAACCTTATATTTCTCCAACACCTCCAACTTCTACTTCCCCAATTCCACCAACTTCTACTTCCACCCCTCCACCACCCAAGGATGTGAGTGAGAATTCCATTCCAAAGCCTTCATCTCACCCCAATATACCTTATCCCTCAAGGTTGAGGAAAGAGAAATTGAAGAACAAGGATGATATTCAGGTTTCTAACTTTCTCAAAATGTTTAAACAACTGAATTTCAACATCTCCTTTGCCGAGGCTCTCGCTCACATGCCCAAATATGCTAAAATGTTTAAAGATCTTCTCAGTGATAAGGAGAAACTCCTCGATATCGCTCAGACCCAACTTAATGAGAATTGCTCCGCAGTGCTCTTAAGGAAATTACCAACCAAACTTGGTGATCCGGGTCGTTTCTTGATTCCTTGCAACTTCCCCGGGGTAGAGAATTGTATGGCCCTAGCCGATCTAGGTGCTAGTATAAACTTAATGCCTTTAAGCGTTTGGAAACAATTGTCTTTACCCGAGCTAGTCCCCACACGCATGACTTTTGAATTAGCCAACCGTACGGTTGCTTATCCGGTGGGGATAGCCGAAGATGTCTTCGTTGGTGTTGACAAATTCACCTTTCTGGCGGATTTTGTTGTAGTTGACTACGAGATGGACCCCCGTGTTCCATTAATCGTTGGACTTCCATTCCTGAGGACCGGTCGCACTCTTATTGATGTAGCCGCGGGCGAATTAATCATGAGAGTTGGTGACGATAAAATCGTCTTCAACATGGGTAAACTTTCTAAGCAGCCTTCTGAAAATGAGAGTGTTAATTTCATTGACGTTCTTGATGAGGCTTGTGAAGAACATTTCAAATACGCTTGTAAAAGTGGTTCTTCTTCTCCACCCACTGTTGAGATCGTTGCCTCTATTGCTCCATCACTAACTCCACTTGGAGAAAGTGATTTCATTTTCAAAAACTTTGAAGCAACTTTGGGAGATGTGGACTTGCAATATGATGATTCTCCCTTCAATTGGGATGAAGAAATTCGTACCATTGAGAAACTTCTCAATGAGGACCATATTTCTCCACCATCGCCTAAGGATATCTCTATCAATGATCCGAACTTGAAAACGTCTTCCATCGAAAATCCTCCGGATTTAGAGCTTAAGGACCTACCGTCTCATCTCGACTACGTTTTCCTTGAAGACAACAAGAAGTCACCCGTCATCATCGCAAAGGACTTGAAAGAGGAAAAAAAATCTCGACTTATCGCCGTGCTGAAAAATCATAAAAAAGCGATTGTGTGGAAAATCTCTGATATTCGTGGAATTGATCCTCACTTTTGCACACATAAAATTCTCATGGAGGACGACTTTAAACCCACTATTCAAAGCCAAAGAAGGGTGAATCCCAAGATCCATGACGTTATCAAAAAAGAGGTTATCAAACTTCTTGATGCGGTAATGATCTACCCTATCTCGGATTCACCATGGGTTAGTCCTGTCCACTGTGTGCCTAAGAAAGGCGGAATCACCGTTGTGCCTAATGAAAACAATGAGTTGATTCCTACTCGTCTCGTTACAGGGTGGAGAGTTTGTATAGACTATCGCAAACTCAATGATGCTACGAGAAAGGATCATTTTCCCCTTCCTTTCATGGACCAAATGCTTGAACGTCTAGTGGGTAATGACTATTACTGCTTCTTAGACGGTTTCTCCGGGTATTTTCAAATTCCCATCGATCCCAAAGACCAAGAGAAAACCACATTCACTTGTCCTTATGGAACATTTGCTTATAAAAGAATGCCTTTCAGCTTATGCAATGCTCCTGGGACATTTCAAAGGTGTATGATGGCTATCTTCCATGACATGGTTGAAGAAACTATGGAAGTCTTCATGGATGATTTCTCGGTCTATGGTGATTCTTTCTCTCATTGCCTTGCCAATTTAGAACGCATGCTTAAGCGGTGTGAAGACACTCGCCTTGTTCTAAATTGGGAAAAATGCCATTTTATGGTAAAAGAAGGCATTGTGCTTGGACATAAAATCTCAAAAGCCGGTCTTGAAGTGGACCGTGCTAAAGTGGATGTCATAGACAAATTACCTCCACCTTCAACCGTGAAGGGTGTGAGAAGTTCCTTGGTCATACGGGCTTCTATCGTCGATTCATTCAATAATTTTCTAAAATCGCTCGCCCGATGACCCACCTCTTGGAAAAAGATACTCCTTTCATCTTTTACAAAGAGTGTCTTGAATCCTTCAATCTTCTTAAGGATAAGCTTACTAAGGCACCGGTCTTGGTTACCCCTAAATGGGAGCTACCTTTTGAATTGATGTGTGATGCTAGCGACTTTGCTATTGGAGCGGTTTTGGGCCAAAGAGTGAACAAACACTTCCAACCAATCCATTACGCTAGCAAGACAATGACGGGGGCTCAATTGCATTATACCACTACCGAAAAAGAGCTTTTAGCTGTAATGTATTTGATGGTTGAGTAAAATACGTCTTTTAGGAAAAAGAGCGTAATTAGGGCAAGTATTAACAAGTGACTTAGGAAAATCACAAGTTATGACCCAAAGTGGGGATCGTTCTCAAGGAGGCTTGGTGTGTGTGTAATGAAATGATTAATTATGTGATTATATGATTATGAGAAAGAAAATAGAAATGGGATAAGAAGAGAATGACGGTTACGATGACGAATTACACTAAGACGAAAAGGTCGTACACGTAAAACCGTAAAAGCACCAAATTTAAAAATTTACTCTAAAAATTCCTAAAAAGTTGCAATAAATCCTAAATAATGTATTGAGAGTATACAAAAAATCAAAAATCACCCAAACCTTTTATTTAATTAAATAATGATTTTTTAATGCTAATTAAAGCCCTAAAAATCAATTTAATTAACAAAAAGCCCAAAATGAGTTTTATCACTTTGTAAACCTCTAAAATACCCTAACTTAGTTTAAAACAATTTTTGAAAATTTTAAAATTAATTAAAACTATTTAAAAACAATTAAAAACTATTAAAACTTAAAATAATTCTAGAAAATAATTAAAAGACCCTAAAAATATTTGGAAAGTTGTAACATTCCTAATTAAGTGTCTAGAATTTAGAAAAAATATAAAAACTTAGAAAATCAGACTTTAAATTTTTAATAATAAAATAATATTAAAATATTGATAAAAAAATCCAAAAATCCTAAAAAAATTATAAAAAGTTGCAAACTAGCTAATTTTAACCTAAATAATCAGAAAATGAAGTTGAAATTACCTAAATACCCTTAATGGGCCTAGAAAATGGGCTAAACCCAAAACAGTCACCTTAATGGGCCAAATTGAGCCCAATAAGAAAAAGTTTGTAAAAATGGCCCAAAAAGCACTACTTGACTCAAAATTTGATTCTGAACAACTTTTTCCAAAGGCCCAAAAGCTGAAAATGTGAAATAAGCTAGCTTATACCAAACAACTTATTCTTAATGGGCTTTTTGGCCCATTAAGCTATAAGCTAATGCCATAAGCTCAAATTAGACACACAAGCTTCTTTTGAGCTTAGTAAGACTTCTGTAAAAAGAAATTTGAAATAAGCCAAAGGAATAAGCCTGAAAATGCAAAAAGCAATCTACAGAAAACGACAAAATAGTCGTTTTTGAGTTCTAGGCTATCCCAAGAGCTGATTCAAATTGAAAAAGCTTTTAAATGACTTAAATAAGCTAATTCAACAAAAAAAATTCAAATAAGCTGACTCAATAAGCTAGAAAAAGCAAATAAGCACTTTTGAAAAAGTCAAATAAGTTGGTTTTCTAGCAAAAAGTCAAAGTCAAAGTCTAATAAGCTCCAGTTCAATCAAATGGGTCAAAAAATGAAGATCTATGACAAAAAATAAGTTGTTGCAGGTCTGGATAAGCCAAAATGGCTTATTGATAAGCTAAAAGCAAATTAACACTAGCAGGGGCTAGTTTTGGGTGTTGAGCAGTGGAAACTTTTTCCACTGCTTGACTTGTTGACTTTTTTGTCTTTAGTGACTTTTTTAGAGATTCAAATTTCACAAAGGCACCCAATTGATCAGTGGATCAAGAGGAGTCAATAACAATCAAAAAATCACAATCAACAACAGCCAAATGATACAGTTAATTCAAACAATCACCAGATCTGACACAGACATGAACAAATAAGCAATTAAGGTTTAAAAAGCACTTATAGCAATATTCAGCCAGCCAAACTTAACCAAATGCATACACAAGCAATATTAAACTTAAATAAGCAAGTCTAAACAGGTTTCACGCAATGATTCAAAGTTTTAAGCAATATTCAAGCACTTAAAGTTACTGATGAACACAAGAACATGGAGTTTTCACTTTTGCTGATGCAATTGACCAACAAGCCAAATTCAATCACTCAAATCTATCACATATGTTATACAAATGATGTTTAAGCAACTTTTATCCCTAAGCATGCATAAAATCTAGGTTTCACCAAAATCTTAGGTCAAAAACAGTTAAAATCAAGTAGTTATAGCACAATGTGTGATTCAAGGTTTCAAACTCAAAAACTTGCAGCAAAATACTCTCAACCAAGCATATATCAGATAACAAGCACAAATACAAACTTTTAACAACTCAATTCCAAGTTATGAATCAAAGCAGGTAATCCCAAACACCCTTTTATCTTTTTAATCCAAGAATTAAACAAGTATAAGTGTGATTTAGTTCACCAAATGACTAATCTAGCATACTAACAACATTAACATGCAAGATTAAGCATATTCAAGCCAAGAAAACAACAAGAACACAAGTAGAGCACAAATTCACCCAAAATCTAAAATTTATCAGATTTTTAAGGTTTTAAGACAAACCTCATGGATGTACATCCACACCTACGAATTTTTGAGCTTATGTACTAGAAAGAACAAGTACAAGCTTCCACAAACAACCCCTCTAAGAATCAACAAGGTTAAGAGCACAATATGAAAATCAGAAAAAGTAAAAATCCTTGATTAATGCAACCTTGTTACCCCACACTTGATTATCCCCAAGTTATAAGCCTCACCACACCTTGATAACATAATATCAGGATGCTATGATCAGCCCTATAGCCCAAGAATTCCAAGGTTTAAACAAGAACTTAGCAAAATATCAAGAAAAGTGGAAAATGTGCAAACTTTTGCACACTCTTTTTGAAAACAGGTTTTTGATTCAAGAATAATGAACAAAGAACAATAACAAATAGATTATAAGAGTGGCACTTGAGCTTTCTTCAACAATTTCCAACACATTTCATTGATATGAATATGAGATTTACAGAAAAGTGAACAACTGAAAATTCAAGAGCAAGTTTACATGTAATGAACTAAGGCCTTTATATAGGCATACAATGAACTAGTTAAGCTGAAAAAATGTAAACCCTAGCTTGTGAAGTCCCAAAATTGCCCCTTGTCTTGTTTGAACTTTGAAGGATCATGTGACTGAATTTGTTGTTTTGTGGTAGCTGGCAAGTGAAAAGTGTATCCAAGGGCTTGTATCAAGCTTAAAAAGTAAGCTTCAATCTCAAACGTTGGATGGTTGTCACAATTTTGGCAGTATGCATAAGCTTGTAGCAGGGGAATCTCATGTGGGGCTCCTTGGTGAATTAACATGTGTTTTTGGTGTTGGGATGTGATTAAGACATGCTTAATCACTAATCTAGAGGTTTTCATGGCCTAATTACAACACAATTAAAAATACCCAATTGTGTTCTTGGAGTGAATAGTTTAGTGTTTGATCCGGTTTTGGGTTAATTAGGATTTAAATAAGTGTTAGTGGCGCCAAGGTTTAGCTAATTATATAATCCAGGTGAGTGGAGTAGTGACATGGCCAAAGGGTGAGTTGTGATTGGCTGGATGGAGTGAGTAGGGCACGTGTCACCCCCTCACTGGTCTAGGTAACTATCTTGTCTGCTAGCTTTAACCCCTTATCTCTTCTATTCTTGTCACTTGCAAATAAAACTGGCCAAATTCAATTTCCTTTGTTAATGAAGTTTCCAACTTCACACTTTTGCCCCAAAAAGTTTTGTAAAGTGAATTCAAGGGTATTTCTTGCCATTTTGTGATTCTTGAAGGGCTGTTTTGGCATTTTCTTGATTGATAATGGTCTTGACTTGTATGATTGACCTTTTGGAGGACTAAAATTGCCAATTCATGATTGATGAGGGACCATTTTTGCCATTTCTTCAAAGTCAAGGGTCCTTTTTGTAATTTTGATATTTTCAAAGGACCAAACTTGTAATTCTTGTAACTTGGAGTCCTTCTTGATATGTTTGACTTTGAGGAGGATAAATATTGACATTTTAGTTTTGTTAAGGGACTAAAATTGCCAATTCTTCAAAGTAGAGGGCCCTTTTTACAATTTTGACAAACTTTAGGGACCAATATTGTAATTATGAAGATACAAGGGTATAAAGTGTCAATTCTTCCATATTGGAGGACCCTTCTTCATAATTCTTCAAATCTTCAAGGGTTTTCTTGGAAAAATCTTCATTAGGGCTTGGTTCAATGTGCGGCTTCGTTTCCCGTGTTCGTTTTTGCATGATTCTCGTGATCTTTTGTCATTTTCTCAATATCTGTACCTAAAATACACAAGCAACAAACACAAGCATATATATGGGTATTTTGATGATATTTAATGCATTTTAAGCCCTTTTTGGACGATGAGACTATGTATAAAAGCAGTCTCATCACTCCCCCATACTAAACCATTGCCGTGCCCTCACGCAATGCTAGAAATAAGTATCTTAGCATCTCCAAAATTCATTTTTATTCACTTTATTGAATGATAAATTAGCTACACTACTACTATTACTACTACTTGCGTTTTAGACATAATGTATGATTTTCATCGCAAAATGGGACGTTTAGGTTCATAGAATAAGAACACGTGAATGCTTCGTTAGAAATAATTTCATCGTCCTCGATTTTCACCCAATTCCATGCCAAGCGTGCAACGAGATCATTGTCATTATAAGTTAGTAATGCTAACACTACTCATATGCCCTAATCACGTACTTATCCTCCCATTTTCCTAAGTTGTATCTCTTATATTTTATTTTGTCTTGAATGTTTCACGAGGATACATTGTTTGACTTATGCGATAATAGAGATTTAGGACTACAAATAGAGTCCTAACGGTGTAACCAAGATCATCAAATCAATAACCCCTCCTAATAAACAACGATGTCAAAAAATTAAGTCAACAAGAAGGATCGATAAACACGGTTTTATAACGGTTTTGAACATGAGACTTATTACCAAGACTTTTATACGCCCCCTAGCGGAAGGGCCTTATTATCCTTGGTTTACCTCCATCTTTTATTCAACTTCGCCATGAAGCTTTTATTATGACTTCGGTCTTGCCTTGCCTTTTATTATCCACCTCATCGGTAGTTTTATTAGCCAAAGACGTATATCCTCACGCTAAGGCGAATTTTGGATCTTTAAAGCTTCAAAGATTAAGGCTTGATTCACTTTTAATTTTTCATAGATTTTTCGGCCTTGTGGGGCTTCAAATTGTTTGCTTGATTTAGGTGAGCACTTGAAATCTTATTATTGGGTGAAGCTTTTAGTTATTCGGGTGCCAATACTTCAAAACCATGACGCTGGCGATACCTTAATGTTTTCCCAATTTAATTACACGGAAGCTACTAGAAAAGACTAGAAACCCAACAATCCCAACTAAACCGCTAAGTCAATATTTATTAAGTAAAAAATATTTACA
This sequence comes from Glebionis coronaria, assembly GCA_025667525.1. NCBI lineage: Eukaryota > Viridiplantae > Streptophyta > Magnoliopsida > Asterales > Asteraceae > Glebionis > Glebionis coronaria. The sequence goes on from CM046882.1 coordinate 499,354,750, forward strand.
TGCGAAGGGAGAATAAGCAAACAACGAGAACACATGAGTTTTTGAAAGAATACGAGTACTCTACGTTTAGCATAGTAACTTATAATTAACCCTATCATTTCTCGTCCTCATTTAAGAGACTTAGCCTAATGTGAAGTTAAGGAATCAAAGCTAAGTGCTCAACACGCACGATCGAGTCAAAAATTACTCTTATTCTCGCCATCGGAAAACCTACATTCGTGTCTTCAAACACTTATAAAACATGAGAAAAAAATTTAAAATTTGTCCATTCTTAGCCTTATTTTGCAACAAAACGATAAACAAAAAGATAAACTTTGGAAAGCGTGAAGGTTTAGCAAGGCAAGTATCTATTCACCCCCCCCCATACTAAAGTTAAACATTGTCCTCAATGTTTCGAGTCTAGGGGTGCAAACACCCCTGTACTAGAGACATAGTCGAATGCCTAATCTAGCATGGAAAGTGTGTAACCGTTAAATTTAAAGCCGTTTATAAAGTGTCCTAAAAACCTAAGGTTAGAACATCAAAGGATATATCATGGATATTGAGAAAGTCTTCTAAGCAAACGATCTAGTGCTCCCATAAAACGAACACGAGAGGCTCCAATCGTGAAGATAATGATCATCTAAAATCCACAATTTACAAACAACCACGGAACAAAGGTTGAAAGGGCACAAATCCCCACACGTCACTACATTAGAAAGCGATAATATGTACATAGGATAAGCGTGGGACTCCCCCACGAGGCACCTCGTTTTTTATTACTGAGTCATGAGCTCGACTCGATCCCCTCAACACTAATTATCATTGGGGAAGGTGATTTGGTCGAGGTAGTTCAAGGATGGAACTTCCCCGCTAAAGTAGTGCTTCAACCTATGTCCATAACCTTGAAATTGGGGCCATCATTTTGAGCTAGCTCGATGGTCCCATATGGAAAAACTTGAGTCACGGTGAATGGACCGGACCAACGGGATTTCAACTTACCAGAAAAGATTTTCAAACGAGAATTAAAAAGTAAAACTTGATCCCCAATGTTAAAAACCCGGTTTTCAATTTTAGAATCGTGCAACTTTTAGTTTTTTCTTTGTAAATCAATAAATTTTCATAAGCAATATCCCTTAATTCATCCAATTCATTTAATTGCATTTTCCGGTGTTTTCCCGCGGTTTCCATGTCATCATTACAATGCTTTAGGGCCCAATAAGCCTTGTGTTCCAATTCAATTGAAATGACACTTTTTCCATACACAAGCTTATAAGGAGTGCACCCAATGGGCGTCTTATGAGCGGTCCTAAAGGCCCATAGAGCATCGTCCAACTTATCAGACCAAGATTGTCGGTTTTCCCCGACGGATCTCTCCAAGATCCTTTTCAACGCTCGGTTTGAAACCTCGACTTGCACACTCGTTTGTGGGTGATAAGCCGTAGAAAGCTGATGTGTAACCCCATATTTCCTTAGGACCCTTTCGAATTGGTCGTTAGAAAAATGGGTTCCATGATCGCTTATGATCACACGAGGGGTTCCAAACCGAGAAAACAAGCTTTTCAAAAACTTGACTACCATATGAGCATCATTGGTGGGCAAAGCCTTAGCTTCCACCCACTTAGATAGGTAGTCAACCGCAACAAGGATGTACTTATTACCACGAGATGATGGGAACGGCCCCATAAAGTCGATGCCCCAAACGTCAAAGATCTCACACACTTGGATGATATTTTGTGGCATTTCATTTTTTTGTGAGGCTTTTCCTTGTCGTTGGCATGAATCACATGACTTTACAAGATCTTGTGCATCTCGGTAAATAGTAGGCCAAAAGAAGCCGGCATCAAACACCTTTTTAGCCGTGAGATTAGCACCATGGTGACCACCCGTGGGTCCCTCGTGACAAGCTCTAAGGATATTAGAAGCTTCGGTGCCAAATACACAACGTCGGATGATTTGATCCGCACAAGTTCGAAACAAGTAAGGGTCGTTCCAAAAGTAGAACTTGACGTCATGAAAGAATTTTCGTTTTTCTTGAGTCGTCATACCCTTGACGATGAAGTTACCCGCATGGTAATTTGCAAAGTCCGCAAACCATGGGGTTGAAGAATCAAGCTTAGAATTCACTACACCAAGTGTCTCGAGCGGAAATGTTTCGGTGATTTCCTTGGGCTCGTAAACACTTTGGTGAGGATCTTCCAAACGAGAAAGATGATCGGCTGCTAGATTCTCGGCTCCTTTTTTGTCAACAATTTTTTGATCAAATTCTTGAAGGAGGAGAATCCAACGAAGTAATCTCGGCTTGGCATCTTGTTTAGCCATAAGATACTTGATAGCCGAATGATCCGTATACACTATGCATTTCGTCAAGACGAGATAAGGTCGGAATGTCTCAAATGCATACACCACGGCAAGGAACTCCTTCTCCGTTGTAGTGTATTTAAGTTGAGCCTCGGTCATCGTCTTGCTAGCATAGTGAATAGGCAAGAAGTGCTTTTCATGACGTTGCCCCAATACGACCCCAATAGCGTAATCACTAGCATCACACATGAGCTCAAAGGGGAGGTTCCAATTGGGAGAAACAAGAATGGGAGCTTCGGTAAGTTTCCTCTTAAGGATTTCAAAGGCTCGTACACAATCTTCGTCAAAGACAAAACGTGCCTCTTTTTCAAGAAGATGTGTAATAGGTCGATATATCTTTGAAAAATCCTTGATGAATCGACGATAAAAGCCCGCGTGGCCTAGGAAACTCCTAACTCCCTTAACGGTTTTGGGATGAGGTAATTTGGCGATGACGTCTACCTTAGCTTGATCTACCTTAATCCCCGCTTTCGAAACCTTGTGCCCTAAGACGATTCCACTTTTAACCATAAAATGACATTTTTCCCAATTGAGCACAAGTTTGGTTTCCTCACAACGCTTCAACATTCTCTCAAGATTCGACAAACACGAAGTGAACGAATTACCAAACACGGAAAAGTCATCCATGAAGACTTCCATCGTCTTCTCGATCATATCATGAAAAATAGCCATCATGCACCTTTGAAAGGTTCTCGGTGCATTACAAAGTCCGAATGGCATTCTACGATAGGCAAACGTTTCATATGGACACGTAAACGTAGTTTTTTCTTGATCACGAGGATCGATGGGAATTTGGAAGTAACCGGAAAAACTATCTAAAAAGCAATAGAAATCGTTTCCCGCAAGACGCTCCAACATTTGGTTCATGAAGGGCAAGGGAAAATGATCTTTTCGAGTGGCTTCATTCAACTTACGATAGTCAATGCACACTCTCCATCCGGTCACGAGTCTAGTGGGAATTAACTCGTTGGCATCATTTGGCACAACGGTCATCCCTCCCTTTTTAAGGACACAATGGATAGGGCTCACCCAAGGGCTATCGGAAATAGGGTAAATCATTCCCGCGTCAAGGAGTTTAAGGACTTCCTTTTTGATGACGTCGTGAATTTTGGGGTTCACCCTTCTTTGACATTGGATTGCGGGCTTGTAATCCTCCTCCATTAAGATTTTGTGGGTACAAAATTTGGGATCGATCCCCTTAATGTCGGATAAATTCCACGCAATTGCCCCTTTGTGATCCTTTAGAACATCGACAAGTGCGGTTTTTTCATCATTCGAAAGTTCCTTCGCAATAATAACCGGCAACTTGTCGCCCTCCTCCAAATAGACATATTCGAGATGAGGAGGTAAATCTTTCAACTCGAGGATAGGTGGTTCCTCAATTGAAGATTTGGGCTCAATACTCATAACCTCCTCGGGTGGAGGAAATGGGAAATCGTTGAGAAAATCCTTGATAATCGAGAAGTCATCATCGTTGTCGAGGTCTTCGTTACAAGTACGTGGAACATCGAATTCTTCCAACGTAAAACCACCACCTTCAAATGGAGTGAAGGTTGGTGTCGAGTTATCAAGGATGGGATCTAAATAGTGGGATTGCCACTATTTTCATCATCACCAAAACCTAGAACTTCTTGTGAAAATTCCTCGCAAACCACGTCGATCATATCAACAAGGTTTATGGTTGTAACGGAATAAACATGAGAAATTTGAGAGTTTTGAGTTGCGTTTATAACAAGTTCCTCGTCGTTGAAACGTAAGGTGATCTTTCTAGCATGAACATCGATCAAAGCCATAGACGTATCTAAAAACGAACGACCTAAAATGAGAGGCACTTGAGGATCCGTGGGAATATCGACAACGATAAAGTCTACGGGATAGTAGAACTTTCCCACTTTCACAAAAACATCTTCCGCCAATTGATAGGTGTGAAAACACCCATCCTTTTACCACTTATTTCTGGCTAAAACAAGACCAAAACACGTGTTTAATATCATTTGTTTGGAATTATGCGTGGTTTTTGTGTTTATTGTGTTTTCAGAGTCAACCGGGAGAATATTGAAGAAAACATGGGATTGCACGGGTTTTATCGAAGAAAAAGACTCAAGACGAAGTCTATTGTCCAAGAGATGCAAAAGATTTGAAGTCATTGTGCCTATTTGAAGATTTATCGAAGAATAGAGCCAAAGATGGAAAATTCATATATGTCGAAGAACTCGAGTCTATTAAACAAAAGATTATTAGACGAGTTGGAATTATTCACCGACACTTCTAAAAGTCCAAAGTCGAAAACGGTTATTTAAAAGAAGCATGAAGACCAAGGAAGAAAGAAGAAAAGAAGCCCGATACCAAAGCCCATACACAAGCCCATACATACACGCCTATATAAAGGCCTTACCTCACAAATTTTCACACACTTAGCTTAGCTAGTCTCTAGTTTTTCATTTTCTCTAGTTTTAGAGAGAGAAAGTTCCAAACTTTCTCTCACTAAACTTCTTCTTTGTTTTTCATCTTTTAATTTAAGCTTTCCTTAATATTTGTACCTTGAATTTCATTAATCTCAATTAAGTTAAGCTCTTAATCTCTTTAATTTTCTTCTACTTTTCTTGATTTGTCAAATTCTTTGATCCGATTGTATCACTTCATGCGATTTGTATTTGGTGAATGAGCTCGTGTTAAAAGTTGATTTTTCTTGTTTTTCTTTAAGCTCTCTCACGAATAGGTCATAGGCTCTCCATGCTTATTGGCTATTTTCTTGTTTAAGCTTATTATTTTTGGATTTTATATAAGTTTTAGTCTTTCAAAAGTTCTTTTCATTAAGTTCATGGTTTACGTTTTCAAAAGTTGTCAAATTTAAGCTTTTTGAGTTGTTTAAAGTTCCGGTTAAGGTGGCTTATTGTGTATGCTTGTTGAAATTTTAGTTACCACCAATTTCGGAACTGCTTTCCTTCCATCGCAATACAAGGGTTTTAAACATATTCCGACAGCTTCACTGGTTAGATCGCAATAACCCAAGATGGTTTTACTTTGCGATCTGGTGGTAGTTCCCCCTATTCCGATCTGGGATTGCGATCGCGTATTGCGATCACACATTCCGACGGGGTTTAGGTCCCTTTATTAAGTCGAAACTCTGGCCAATTTTTGTTTACCATTTTCCGATAGCAGCATTGCGACAACTTGATCTTTGCACATTCCGATAGCACCAAATATGGACATTCCGATAGTAGTTGTGATTACATTCCGATGCTTTTGACTTTCTCACATTCCGATAGAAATAATTTTAGTGTATTCCGATAGAACAAGTTTTTAAGCATTAATTCATTTAAGTTTTCAAAGTTTTCGTCTAATTTTATCTTTACGTTTTCAAACATTTAAGTCTTCCTTGTCAATCTAGTTTAATTTTTCAAAGTTTTATTTTATTCAACGCCATTTACATTTAATTGTTATTAGTTTAAAAATAGACAAACAAACCAACTCCTTTTTATTAACCAAGAACAAATCATTCCACTTAGGACCGAGATCAATTCGAGAGGACTGAGAGACAAATTGAACCCCATACAAAAATACAAATATCAAATGGCGCCGCTGCCGGCTCTTCTCGTTAAGATCAAAAGTTTTTGTGAGAACTTGGATTTTGGGATCCGTTCCCCGTGAACGTTACTTTTTCATAAAAATCTTCAAAAACACTAAAAAATATAAAAATTTCAAAAATCCTAAAAAGTAAAAAACATAAAAACCAAAAATATTTTTGCTTTGTTTTTCTTTGTTCGTTCTTTTGCAGGTGTATGCGCACTCGATCCACGTCTTATCAAGAGCCCGAGCCTCTCGATAACTTAGACATGGCCGGTGTCCAAAATAACAACAACATACCACCTCCAAACAACAATAATAACAACAACAACCCACCTTTCAACAACATGAATAATAACAACAACAATGAGCCCTTTCCGGATAATCGCCCGATGATTGAACTGCTGCAAGCTCATGTAGATGGCAACACTGATCCAATTGTCATACCTCCAATTGCCGCCAACAACTTTGAGCTAAAATCAGGCTTTATCTAGATGGTCTCCGCTCAACCATTCTTGGGACGTACCATTGATGACCCACATGACCATATCAAGAGATTCTTGCAACTCACCAACACGGTCAAATTCAATGGTGTTCCACAAGAGGTTATCAGGTTACAACTTTTTCCCTTTTCTTTAGAGGGACAAGCCCGACATTGGCTTGCTAAGGAACCGCCACAGAGTATTCTCTCGTGGACGGATTTGGAGACTAAGTTTATCAATTACTTTTTCCCACCCTCTCGTACTACCGCTTTGCGGAACGAAATCATAAATTTTGAACAAAAGTACGCTGAGTCGTTCAGTGAATCTTGGGATCGTTTTAAAGATCTTTTAAGAAAATGCCCACAACATGGTTTTACCAAAGTACATCAAATTAATACTTTTTACAATGGTTTAAGCATGAATGACCAAGATTCACTAAACAGTGCCTCGGGGGGTAATCTTTTGGCTAAGACTTCCAATGCTGCTTGGGACATCATTGAGAATAAGTCTCATGTGCAAACCAAGAGTGTTCGGACCAATGTCGCTAGTGCTAGCACTAATGACAGCGACAAGCGACTTGACAAAATCACCACGCTTCTTGAATCGCTTGTCACCCACACCGTCAGCAACACCAACAGCAACAACGCTAAAAACGCTCAAGTCAATGCTGTTAGTCAACCATGCGAGATATGCGGTGGTCCTCACTCTTACACCACTTGTACCACCACCCAAGACTACCCTGCTGAGAATGTGAATGCGGCATATGGAACCTATCCTCAACCTGCTTATCAAGCTAGACCTCAAGGTGACCGTAATTTGCTTAGCTACCGCTCCAACAACTACCTCTCACCACCCGTTTTTCCCCAAACAACCCAAACCAACAACAAAACCTTAATCGCCCTCCTCAACAACAACAACCTCGTACACCATACATTCCTCCTCACAAGCAGCAACAACCACCTCAATGAAACAACCAAGTTTACCAGCAACCTGCTTATCAACCACCCGCATACACTGCTCCTTCCAACCAAACCCCCGCATCACATCAAGACATTGGAACCTACATGAGGACTAACGATGTGATCGTGGATAATCTCCAACAGGAAGTGCGCAACTTGAAAGCAGACCTGATGAAACAAGGGAATGATCTGAGAGCTGATATGAAGAACACTATGGATAGTCAAACGAATGACTTAAGAAACATGATGGCTAGTTTCTTCCACGGTAATCAACCCTCTTCTTCGGGTACTCTTCCGAGTAATACCGTTGCGAATCCAAGAGGGGAGATGAAAGCAATCACCACTCGAAGTGGCAAAGGTACCAAGGAACCCGAGCTTCCTATACCTCCACTGGTGATTGTGACTAAGGAGAACGAGTCACCTGCTCCTATCTCTCATCCTTCTACTTCCCCAATTTCTCCGCCTCCTTCACCTTCTACCCCCATTTCCCCACCACCCGTGGTTGTGAGTGATCCTATTCCCCTAAAGCCTTCTTCTTCATCCAATATACCTTATCCTTCAAGGTTGAGGAAAGAGAAGCAAAAGAGCAAGGATGATATTCAGGTTTCGAACTTCCTTAAAATGTTCAAACAACTGAATTTCAATATCTCCTTCGCTGAGGCTCTCGCTCACATGCCCAAGTATGCAAAAATGTTTAAAGATCTTCTGAGCGACAAGGAAAAGCTCCTCGATATTGCCAACACCCAAATTAATGAGAATTGCTCTGCAGTGCTCTTAAGGAAATTGCCAACCAAGCTTGGTGATCCGGGTCGTTTTCTTATCCCTTGCAATTTCTCGGGAGTAGAGAATTGCATGGCCCTAGCCGATCTAGGTGCCAGTATTAATCTAATGCCTCTAAGTGTTTGGAAGCAATTATCTCTCCCTGAGCTAGTCCCCACCAAAATGACTTTGGAATTAGCTAACCGTACGGTTGCTTATCCAGTGGGGATAGCCGAAGACGTCATTGTAGGAGTCGACAAATTCACCTTTCCTGCTGATTTCGTCGTTGTTGACTATGACATGGACCCTCGTGTGCCATTGATCGTTGGTCGTCCATTCTTGAGGACCGGTCGCACTCTAATAGATGTTGAAGCTGGTGAGCTTATCATGAGAGTGGGTGATGATAAAATCGTTTTCAACATGGGAAAACTTTCTAAACAACCTTATTCATACGAGAGTGTTAATTGTATTGACGTTCTTGATGAGGCTTGTGAAGAACACTTCAAAGATGCTTGTAAAAGTATTCCTACCTCTCTTCCCAATGTTGAGACCGTTTCCTCTATCGACTCATCACTATCTCTATTTGGAGAAAGTGATTTCCTTTGGAAAGATTTTGAAGCCACCATGGGAGATGTGAATTTAGACAATGACGATTCTACTACCAATTGGGATGAAGATCTCCGCCTCATTGAAAACCTTCTCAAAGAAGACAATCTTTCTCCTCTATCTCCGACGGTTACTATTGATCCTCCTTCTCCTAAAGAGGTGACTAATGATGATCCATCGTTAGTTTCACCATCTATTGCGGATCCTCCCACTCTTGAGCTTAAGGACCTACCTCCTCATCTTGAGTACGTTTTCCTTGAAGATAACAAGAAGTCGCCCGTCATCATCGCAAAGGACCTAAAAGAAAAAGAAAAAGCCCGACTTGTCGCCATGTTAAAGAAGCATAAAACAGCTATCGCTTGGAAGATTTCTGACATTCGTGGAATTGATCCTCACTTCTGCACACACAAAATTCTCATGGAGGACGACTTTAAGCCCACAATTCAAAGCCAACGAAGGGTGAATCCAAAAATACATGAAGTCATCAAAATAGAGGTTATCAAACTTCTTGATGCGGGTATGATTTACCCTATTTCGGATTCACCTTGGGTTAGTCCAATCCATTGTGTGCCTAAGAAAGGTGGCATCACCGTTGTGCCCAATGCAAACAACGAGTTGATTCCTACCCGTCTCGTCACTGGGTGGAGAGTTTGTATAGACTACCGCAAACTCAATGATGCCACGAGAAAAGATCATTTCCCTCTACCTTTTATGGACCAAATGCTTGAACGTTTAGCGGGTAATGAATATTACTGCTTTCTTGATGGTTTCTCGGGTTATTTTCAAATACCCATCGATCCCCAAGATCAAGAGAAGACCACATTCACTTGTCCCTATGGCACATTTGCTTACAAAAGAATGCCTTTTGGCCTATGTAATGCCCCCGGGACTTTCCAAAGGTGCATGTTGGCTATCTTCCATGACATGGTTGAACACACCATGGAAGTCTTCATGGATGATTTCTTGGTCTTTGGGGATTCCTTCTCTTCTTGCCTTGCCAATTTGGAACGTATGCTTAAGCGGTGCGAAGACACTCGCCTTGTCCTGAATTGGGAAAAATGCCATTTTATGGTAAAAGAAGGCATTGTGCTAGGACACGAAGTCTCTAAAGCCGGTCTTGAAGTCGACCGTGCTAAAGTAGACGTCATAGCCAAATTACCTCCACCTTCAACCGTGAAGGGTGTGAGAAGCTTTCTGGGTCATGCGGGCTTCTATCGTCGTTTCATTCAAGATTTCTCTAAAATCGCTCGCCCGATGACCCACCTCTTGGAAAAAGATACTCCTTTTATCTTTTCCAAAGAGTGCCTTGAAGCCTTCAACTCGCTTAAGGATAAGCTAACTAAGGCACCCATCTTGGTTACCCCAAATTGGGAGCTTCCCTTCGAGTTGATGTGCGATGCTAGTGATTTTGCTATTGGAGCGGTTCTGGGACAAAGAGTGAACAAACACTTCCAACCGATCCATTACGCTAGCAAGACAATGACTGGGGCTCAACTGCATTACACGACAACCGAAAAAGAGCTTTTAGCTATTGTCTATGCCTTTGAAAAATTTCGCCCCTATCTTGTCCTTTCTACAACAATTGTATATACCGATCATTCCGCGTTGAAGTACTTGTTGACAAAGCAAGATTCCAAACCAAGACTTCTTCGCTGGGTTTTGCTGCTCCAGGAATTTAAAATTGAAATTCGCGATAAAAAAGGAGCTGAAAACCTAGCCGCGGATCATCTTAGCCGACTTGAGGATCCTTACCAAGGGGATCATCCGAACAAAGAAATCAATGATTCTTTTCACTTGGAGACCTTAATGTCTATAAACTCGAAGTCGAATGAAACCCCGTGGTTTGCGGACTTTGCAAACTACTTGGCGGGTGGCATTCTCAAGGAAGGGTTGACGTCCCAACAAAAGAAAAAGTTCTTCACCGACATCAAGACTTACTTTTGGGACGACCCTTACCTATTCAAACAATGTGCCGACCTGATTATCCGTCGATTTCTTGACGGACCGGCAGCTTCAGAAATCCTTGATGCTTGCCACAAAGGACCCACCGGTGGTCACTTCGGTCCCAACTACACCGCCAAAAAAGTGTTTGATTCGGGATTTTATTGGCCCTCTATATATCGTGACGCTCACGATATGGTTAAATGATGTGATGTGTGCCAGAAACAAGGCACGATCACACATAAAGACGAGATGCCTCAGAATTTCATTCAAGAGTGTGAAATCTTTGATGTTTGGGGTATCGACTTTATGGGGCCATTCCCTTCCTCTAAAGGAAACAAATACATCCTTGTAGCCGTTGACTACATTTCAAAGTGGGTTGAAGCCAAAGCTTTACCTACTAATGACGCAAGGGTGGTTTGTAACTTTTTGAAAGCTCTTTTCGCTAGATTCGGTGTGCCTCGTGCCATTATTAGTGATCGTGGGACTCATTTCTGCAATGACCAATTTGCTAGAGTCATGGCTAAGTACGGTGTAAATCATCGTCTTTCCACAGCCTACCACCCACAAACTAATGGCCAGGCCGAAATATCCAACCGAGGACTTAAGCGAATTCTAGAAAGAACCGTGGGAGAGCATCGTGCCTCATGGGCTGATAAACTTGATGATGCTTTGTGGGCTTTCCGTACTGCTTACAAGACCCCGATCGGTTGTACGCCTCATCGTCTTGTGTACGGGAAAGCGTGCCACCTCCCCATTGAGTTGGAGCACAAGGCTTATTGGGCCTTGAAGTGGGCTAATTTTGATATTAACAAAGCCGGTGACCTACGCAAGATCCAACTCAATGAGCTTAATGAACTTCAGAATGAGGCTTATGAAAATTCTTTGATCTATAAGGAAATAACTAAGCTCATTCACGACTCCAAGATCAAAAACCGAGAGTTCCATGTTGGAGACAAAGTCTTACTTTTTAACTCTCGGTTGAAAATCTTTTCGGGCAAGCTCAAATCTCGTTGGTCCGGCCCATTCACCATTGCCCAATTTTTTCCATATGGTACTCTCGAGCTCGCTCAACCTAATGGACCTAATTTTAAGGTGAATGGCCAACGAGTGAAGTTGTACTTTGGTGAGGACACCTTTTAGGAGGTGATTCCATCCCTCACCACGTTCCCCATGAACTGATTTTGGGTCGAGTCAAGCTCGTGACTCGGCTATCAAAAACAAGCGCTCCTCGGGAGGCAGCCCGAGTACCTATCCTTTTATGTTTTAACCTCCTAAGTGTAGGGGGACCTGTATAGGTGTTTGTTTGTGTATGGTGTTGTGATTACAGGGATGACTGCACTCTTGGAATCTTTGAAGAACCGTGCTCCCGTGTTATCCGAAATCCGGTTCTATCTCTCAACTATCGTGATTCAATTTTCTTCATACTCACATTTGAAATTGATCACTTTAGTCGTCTCTTCCTTAACTTGAGTTAACCAACGTGCACAATGTCATAAGTGTAGGGGAGACTTTTCCCACATGCTTAACCATTGAGGACAACGTTTATCTTAAAGTGTAGGGGGACTTCTATCGAAGTTTTAAGTGGACTTTTCCAAAATCCTATTTTTCAACATTTTTCAAATTTTTAATTAACTTTGGCCATTTAGTCGTAATTTTTAAATTTTTATCGTTGCTTTCATATGTATATATCCCGCAATAAAGTCAAAAATATTAATAAAGTGGTGTAGCTAGTTTAGAAGTCTTTGACATATTAGGCCCATTGCGTTTATTTTGACTCAACCCGAATAGACTTATTCAAGTTTATTCTAGCTAGTATCCTTAACCATGTAGACCTTAATTGGTTTATTAGGCTAAGCATCCACGAATCTCATTACTTGAGATTTTAAATTGTGGAGGACGAGAAATGATAGAGTCAATTATAAGTCGGTATTCTTGCACAAGCTCACTTGGTGTAATTATTTGCCTATTCTCCCATCACTTGCTAATAATTTATCTGCAATAAGTAAGGTCGTACGATTTGAAAAGTTACTTAGCTTCTAGCCCAAGATCGTTTAAAAGTTGCTCGGTAATGATAAAGAGTTCATAGCCAAGGCATAACTTATGAAGCGGGGCGCGAAGATTGGCGAGTCCGAAAAGGCCCTAACAAGGCATGAGGATTCCATTTTATTGCTGAAGATCCAAAGTGATGTGAAAAGCATTATTCCCAAAGTCAATATGAGGGATCAAGACTCACGACGAAAAGCAATCAGCTCCCATAAAGATCATGGAGAAGTCTATCCGAAAAGACCCTAACAAGGTATGAGGTGTTGATCCCAAACTTAGATCGATTAAGCTTTGTGTATACGAGATTAGATCAAGTACTACACGTAGAGAAACCTTTGCTTATGAGTAAAGTAACAAAGTGTTATGCGGAATTAACACTTAATCTAAAACACAATGATGTTAAACAAACTTTCACTTGTATTAGAATAATCGTGTTGATTACAATGAAAGGTTTAACTTGCGAATACTATGAAAACTGATATTAAACATTAACCTAAAAGATCTTCTTTTATAGAACAAGAAGTCTTGTACAATAAGCTACGAATCAACTATTCTAGGTAAAGATAAACATAGAAAATACATTGTCGTTTCTATCCTTACTAGAAGTAATCTAGAATATAATAAACGTGTAGCTCACATCTTCCATCAGTGCTTGTCTTCAATCTGTCAACGCTTGACTTTAACTTGTCAACGCTTATGCTGTCAGCGCTCACTTTGCTCTTGTCAACGCTTAAGTTGTTCTTGTCAGCGTTCAAGTGTTCTGGCCTAAATTTATTCCCAACAATCCTCCCCTAAACTTGATATCCACTCTTATGATCAAGTTTCTGAATAAACATTAAGGACTTGGAGGAGTCTGACAAACCTTGTCATATTGATGATAAATAAATCTGATCAAATTCTTTGCCACGTCACTTGTATAGTCTATCTCCAACTGGGTGTCCTTCATCTTCTCCAAAACAGCCTTGGATATGAAATACTGAGCATCTACAAGTAAATACTCAGCAAACTTTGTAGAACTCAAATGGTATACACCTGCAGCTGAATATAACCTCCATTGAAGACCACTGAGGTCATCTTCAAGATCCTTCCATATTTCAGGATCTTCTTCTTTTGTCCCACACATTCTTTTGAATGTGGTCCAAAGTTTTATTCCATTGGCTGAAGTTGGTGCTTCAGCCTCATACTTGGTCTCTAGTAACCTCCAAAGGTCTACCAAGTCTTCTCTGTCACAACTTGCAAATAAAGATATGAGAGTGGTAAAAGTGTGTACCTCCTTGCCAAATCTTCCAATTTTCCAGAATCCACATTCATCTTCCTCATAACTTACAATTGGATTCCTGGAATCTAATGGTAACACATGAACCATATCTGAAGCTTCTAATGGGGAGAGCTTGAGGCTCTTTCTAATGATTGCTTCACTTGGATACAGTTGAGACATATCTTTTGGAAACTCAAGAATAAATCCCTTCTTTACTGGTCTAGGGACTATCATAGCTTTCTTGATTGCCATCTCTTCTGCAAGTTGCTCCTTTCTTTCATCTGAAAGAAGTCTGAAAGTATTTTCTTCCTGCACTTTCACCCAAATAGGATAAGCCCTATGTTCCAATTCATCAAATGTCAAAGCCTTCAGCTTCTGATGTGTCCATCCAACTCCATGACATTTGAGCAACATAAAGTAGAGCTTCCTTCTATCCCTTTTCAATTCAGAGAGAATGTTGCTTGCCTTGTACTTCAGCATCACCTTACAATCCTGCTGAACTCTAAGAAGAATTTCCAAACCCCATATTTGATCTGAAATGGTCAAGTCTGGATTATCCATACAGCTTTCTTCCCAAGAATTGTACATCTGAACTACCTCTGGCATATCAAAATCAATTTGCAACTTCAAATCTCTCAGCCTTTCCTTAGCAAGCTCATCACCATACTCAAGTCTTTCTGGTTCAACAATCATCACACTTGAATCTGAGCTAGCTTCATCACTTTCTTCTTCATAAGTCACAACAAATGGTGACTTTTCTTTTTCACCTTGTTCCATCATTTGCTCAGCCAATCTTCTATCAAATTCAACCTGAGCTGCATTCTTTGGAACAATTTCTTCTACCAACTTACCCTTACCCTTATCTGTTGGTTCAATTGTTGGTAGGGTAGATGATAATACCTGAGTAGGAACATCCTTGATGATAGATGATGACTGGAATACATCACCTCCATATGCAGATCTGTCAACGCCCAAATTTCCTCTATCAGCGCCCAAAATATTTCTGTCAGCGTCCAAACTTGCCTTGTCAACGCTCAAATATTTTCCCTCAGCGCCTTGTGTAACCTCTCTCAGCATATCTGTAAATGATAAATTTAAATTGGTTGGAGAGATTAAGGACGTATCAAAACCTTTTTGTTCCTTTAATGTAGTAAGAGCCTCAGCAATATCCAATGATTGACCATCTTGACTGCTCTTATCACTCAGATTTCTTGCTTCCTCCCCTTTGGAAGACTCCTCCATACCTCCCCTTGAATGAGCACTCTCCAAAACAACAATCCTCTCCCTCAATTCATTGAGTTCAAGGCCTTGGTTACTGACAATTTGTACTAAGTCTGCATTTTGCTTTTGCAAGCTAATGCAGACAGCCGTCAATTCTAAAAGCGTCATTGGTTCCAGTCTGCCCTCTTCCAAAATGGGGATTTGACCGCCCAAGTTAGGTTCACTGGGCATGGATGAGGACTTAATTATGTTGGGACTGTCTTGACCAGCATCTAAGCCTGTATCAATAGCCCCAGCCTCATCCAGTTCACCAGCCACACTTGTGGTGGTGGTTCTCTCTGCTTCATGGCTAGGACCACCAGAGGAGAACACTCCAGCAGTCCTTTGGCGTTTAATCAACCTATATTCAGGTGGTGTGGAAGATGGTGTAGAAGATGGTGTAGATGTAGGTTGGTTAAGGGGTGTTTGGGATTGTGATGGTTGGGTGTCAGCGGTGGAAATAGGCATATCAACGCCCACATTAGATGTGTCAGCGTCAAAGGGATTTTGGTCTATTTGCATTTGGTCAGGTGAGGGTAAAGGTTCAGGGATAGGTTCAAGTTGTGGGTGAGGGTCAATATGAGGTTGGGGGCCTGGTTGGGGTTGTGCTGCTGCAATAACAGCAAGCATGGCTGGGGTTAATGGTAGGTCTCTATGAGGTGGTGAATTCATCTTAGTAAAAATAGCCTTCTTTTGTTCAGGAATCTTATAAAAGTCATTGTGATCCCTTGAACAATATCTTTGAGCATCAAAAACCATTTGCAGAAAACGGGGATAAGCTAAAGTCATTTTTGTCCCCTTGTTTTTACACATTCCTTCAAAAATCATTTTAGACCAGTTATAATTTTGCCCTGTTGTAATACACACAATAGCAGATGCAATGGATCTATTGATCTCATTGTGTGCAGTACATTTGGGACTCAAACATTGAAGGAGAATGTGAATTAGGTACTTCCAGGCTGGGGGAAATTCCTGCTTATGGTACTTATTAAGAGTACCTTCATCAGGAATAGGGTATCCCAAAGCCCTAAGCCCTTGTTCTATTTCAGATATGGGAAGCATGGTTATACCATCAGCATCATTAAGATGCAAGGCCTGGCGTACCAAGGCCTCAGTAACCACCCAAGGTCTCCCATGTACAATAGAAGTCAATGTTGTCACTCCATTAACTGTTGAGGAACTAACAGTGTTCCAAAACTGTTTAATGTGTGTGACTGGAATGAGTGGGGCATGAGAAAGAGCATACCTTAATGGGGATGCATTCAAATACTCCACCATCTGAGTGTATTGAGGGAACAAAGTATTATCAGCAACAAGATAAGCAATCATGTTGTGTTGAGACTTGAACCCCAAATCCAATTCTGCTAAGTTAAATCTTGGTGCCATTGATGAAAGCTGTTAATTTGATGTATAAAAGATGAAGGTTGATAAGAGAAAAGTGTTAGACAAGAATTATAGATACCCTATTTAAAATAGGAGCCAAATTTATAGGAGTGGATGAATGCACGTGATTGGCCCAAAAATAGGCAAAGATTTTCAAAAATCAATCATGAAAATATTGAAAAAGTTTATAAGTTATCCCATGCATTTAATGAAAGTAACAACTCCTAAAATTACGGCTTGAAAATATGTCAAAAAGTAACAACTGGGTAGGTCCCATTGTTTGTCAACGGTCAAATATAACCCATCAACGCCCAACGGCTATAATCTTGTCAACGTTCGCCTAAAGCCATGTCAGCGTCCATTTTGGTCACAACAACGCTTGGAAAAATCTTGTCAGCGTCCAAAAATAAAATTGTTTCAAAAAGTGAAAAATGACCTTAACAAGTAATTTATCCTAGAGAAGATAACCAAAAGCTGATAATTATCATAGGGCGGCAAGCACTGTCCAGTTATGCACACTTGCATAAGCAAGATAGACATAACAGTCCTCTAGTGTCCCTTGCTAACCAAAATTCTTAACAACCAAGTTACCTCATAAAATCCTTGTTACTCCCAGGTAAAACCCATATCAAAAGGATTCCCAAGCCTCCCAACAGACCACAACCAATTCTAGGCCAAAAATGTCTTGGCAGCATGCAAAGTTGATATACTATGCATGCTACAGTGCCTCATGGTTTAGTAAAACTAACCCATACTCACCAGTGGACACAATCTAGAATTGTGATGAGAGTATTCTAAGAATACCCAAGAGTCCTAAAGGTTCCTTAAACCTCCCCTTAAACTATGATACATGAGTTCTCAATAATATATATGAACATTAAAAATTTATGTCAAGATAGGAATATAAATATTCCAACCATCATCCATAAACAAAACATGTCCAAACAGCTCTTCAAAGATCCATAAGCAACTCTGTATCCAATGGCATAAAGCTACCATTACCTGCACATTTAGATGAAAACCACAAAACTAACATTTGTTGCTGACAGCGTCCCGACAACACTTATCAGCGTTGAAGGAACTCTTGTCAGCGTTAGACCATAATATCTCTAACAACGGCAAAATAACACTTGACAGCGTTACATTTACCTTTGTCAGTGTTAGAAAAATAATGTGGAAAATCTAAATCATCACAAAGACCAATAACAATGCATTATCCTGTACATACTTTTACAAAAAGATTCCAAAACACATATTAAGTGAGATTAACCATTCCAATATTTGTTACCAAATATTGAAATCTTCCAGCATCAAAAGGTTTAGTTAATAAATCAGCCACATTGTCCTCTGTGTCTACCCTATCTGGTTTTATTAAACCTTTCTCAAAGCAATCTCTTATAAAATGATGTCTAATTTCTATGTGTTTGGTTTTAGAATGATGTACAGGATTTTTAATAATGCATAAAGTACTGTTATTGTCTACAAAAATCTTGGTATGCATAAAATTATACCCATAATCCAACAGCTGGTTCTGAATCCATAAGACTTGTCCACAACAAGCAGCTGCAGCAACATATTCTGCTTCAGTTGTAGAGTTTGCCACCACTGTTTGTTTCTTGCATTGCCAAGATATTAATCTGCTCCCAAGAAATTGGCATCCACCAGTTGTGGATTTCCTATCAAACTTGTCACCACCATAGTCACTGTCTGAATATGCAATAAGATCCAAGGGAGAATCTTTTGGGTACCACAATCCAAGATCTGGGTAACATCTTAGGTACCTAAAAATTCTCTTCACAGCAAAAAGGTGACATTCTTTGGGAGTCACTTGATGGCGTGCACATGCACACACAGCAAACATGATGTCAGGTCTTGAGGCTGTAAGATACATCAATGAACCAATCATTGATCTATAGTGCCTAACATCCACATCCTTTCCAGCTCCAATTTTTCCCCAAGGGTATTGCCTATCCATAGGAGTGGAAGCCTCCTTCTCATGTGGAGAAAAACCATATTTCTTCAAGATTTCAGCTACATACTTGTCTTGGGAGATGAAGATACCATCTTCTTTCTGCTGAACTTGCAAACCTAGAAAGAAGTTCATCTCACCCATTGCACTCATCTTGAATTTATCTGTCATGAGCTTGGAAAAATCCTCACTCATTTTTGGATCAGTAGACCCAAAAATGATATCATCAACATAGACCTGCACCAGCAACACATGTTTTCCTTTCTTCTTTGTAAATAGTGTCTGATCTATGGTGCCCCTTTTGAAACCATTTTCCACCAAGTAGGTGGACAATGTACCATACCATGCTCTTGGGGCTTGATGAAGTCCATACATTGCTTTCTTCACTCTATAAACCTTGTCTGGATTTTCAGGATCTTCAAAACCAGGAGGTTGCATGACATATACTTCTTCAACAATTGTCCCATAGAGGAAAGCACTCTTCACATCCATTTGGTAAACAGTAAAATTCATACAAGAGGCATAAGCTAGAAAAATTCTTATAGCTTCAATTCTTGCAACTGGTGAAAAAACTTCTTCATAATCAATTCCTTCCTCTTGTGTATATCCCTGAGCTACCAAACGTGCCTTGTTTCTGACCACAATGCCTCTTTCATCTTTCTTGTTCCTTAGAACCCATCTTGTCCCAATTGGTCTCACATATCTAGGACAATCAACCAGCTCCCAAACATCCTGTATAGCAAATTGGTGAAGCTCATCCTGCATTGCTTCCACCCAACTTGGTTCTTTGAGAGCATCAAAAATCTTCTTGGGTTCTTCCTGTGACAGAAAACAGGCAAACAAACATGCTTGTACAAGAGGGGTATCAACCTTCTTGTGTATATTGGCAATAAATCCACCAAGACCTTGATGGGATCTTCTTGTCTGAACTGGAGCCATAACATCACCAATGATTTGAGATGTGGGGTGATCCTTAGCTGTTGAAGTGAGAACTCCTCCTTCAAAAAGTCTGGTGTCCTCAACTTCACGCTCCATGTTGCCAATATCTTCTTCCTCAGATTCTTCTTGGTCAACAGAAATCCCTTCATGAACATTGGAAGGTCCACCTTGTTCAAAATGGGAAGAGAAAAGCTGTGTAAAGGTGTCTCCAAAGTCTGAACCTTGTTTGTCAGCGCTTGGGCTAACAACGCTTGAACTGTTGTTGTCAGCGTTGGAGCCATCAGCGTCTGAATTGGTCGTGTCAGCGCTTGATTTCCCTTTGTCAGCGCCTGAAGAATCATGCATGTTTGTATTTGGTGGTATTTGAACACCACCATTATCTTTCCTTGCAGCAGTAGCAGCAGCATAATACTCATCTGTCCATATAGGAAGTGTAACAAATTCTTGTGTGGGAGATGATTTAACTGCTGGTGGTCCATCCTCCTTAGCAACCTGTATACCTGAAACATTACCAATTCTCTTTTCCAAAACACTTGAAGTTACCTTCACAATGTCTGGATCAGTAACAGGCATATAATTTAAAGCTCTAGACAAAGGTTCTAAGTCAAACAACCAATTTGGACCACTCTCAGGATCACTAGGTTTACTTTCTAAAAACCTAACATGTATTTTTTCAAGTATACGTTTTTCCTTTTTAATGTAAACCCTATATCCTTTACTCTGCACTGAATAACCCATGAAGTAGCCTTCATCACCTTTTGAATCAAATTTACCTAGGGCCTCACTAGTTTCTAAAACAACTACATGACAACCAAATGGCTTGAGAAAGCCAATATTGGGCTTCCTTCCCCAAAGTAATTCATAAGGTGTCTTATTATGTATCTTGTTGACCAATGCCCTATTCTGAACATAACAAGCTGTGTTAACAGCTTCAGCCCAAAAGGCTATAGGAAAGTGGGCATCAGCCAACATGGTTCTGGCTGCTTCAATAAGGGTCCTATTCTTCCTCTCAGCAACCCCATTTTGCTGTGGGGTTCTAGCTATGCTAAACTGCCTAGTAATCCCTTTCTTGGCACAAAAATCATCTAACAATTGATTTCTAAACTCACCCCCATTGTCACTTCTAATAATTTTGACCTCATTACCATTCTTCTTTTCAATCTGGGTAATGAAATTAATCAGACTTAGGGCAGTTTCACTTTTCTTGGCTAAAAAGAAAGTCCATGTAAACCTGGAGTAATCATCAGTAATAACAAAACAATATGATTTACCCTTCAAACTTTCTATATTAGTTGGACCAAAGAGGTCCATATGCAATAAGTGAAGTGGTTTAGAACTAGAGTGCACCTGTTTAGACCTGAATGAGACCTTGTGCTGCTTGCCCTTAAGACATGCAACACAAGAGTGGTCATTGTGGAAAGTCTTTTCAGGCAAACCATCAACTAAACCAAGTCTCACAAGCCTATTAATATTCTTAAAGTTTATGTGCCCTAATCTCCTGTGCCAAAGATTACTTTCATCAACTGAGGCTTTAGCATACAGACATGACATTTTATTATTTACCTTAATTCCATTAAGATTCACATTATATATGTCTTTATGCCTTGGTGTTCTAAAATCTATGTATTTCTCCTCAGGGAGCTTATAATCTTTGCTTAACACCAAGCACTCAGTATCTGTGAAAAGAACCTTATTTTTGTTATCACACACTTGTGATACACTAAACAAATTATAATCCAGTTCTTTTACCAAGAAGACATTCTCAAACCGTAGATTGTTGGTGACAAGTGTTCCTTTTCCTGTGATGGTGCCATAGCCACCTCCAAAGTATACCTTATCACCATCTTGAATAGGAGAGAAATTGGTCAGATAGTCTTCCTTTCCTGTCATGTGCCTTGAGCATCCACTATCCCAGTATCCATAGTCATTGATCTTCTTCTGAATGCCCTGCACATAAAGAAAACACATTAGTTTTCTTTGGGAACCCAAGCCTTGGAAGACTTGGATTCATTTGGTTGTTCAACAAGAACAGACTTGGTTCTCATAACAACCCCATTTTCATCCCTGTTTGAATGAAATTCCCAGTTAACCCCAATTGGTGTTGACAATGCCTTTGAAATATAATGAAACCTGTTGCATGTCATAGAAATACCAGTAGAATTAGGGTTCTGGTCTTGTTTTGGTCTCCATGTTAAGCTAGTAGAAGCTTTAGACCTATTTCCCTGTGGTTGCAAATACCTAGGTTTAGCAGTGTGTCTGTCAGCGCTGAAATTTCCCTTGTCAGCGCCCCGATAACTCTTATCAACGTTGAACCTAGGGTTTGCTACAGGAACCCATTGCCTATTTGACCAAGTATTTGACTTTTGAAAAGGTCTTAGGCCTTGTGTGTTAGACCCTCTAGAAAAGAATGGGGCTGGTCTAACAACTTGTGAACTTTTGTTCACAAAGGTATTGGGTCTGACAGTGTTTGACCTATGTTGACTCTTGTCAGCGCTGAAATGGTTCCTATCAGCGTTGACATTTGAAGCGTTGACACATTTGTAGGCCAAATGTGAGAAGCTACCACATGTATAACAAGCTTTTCTAGACATAGTCTTAGGTCTAGAAGCAAAGAAGCCTGTTCCATGATTACTAACTTGGCTTTTTGGTGACCTAGTATTCCTATACATCTCTGCATATTTAACACTAGGTTTTCTAACAGATTGTGGGCCAAGGTCAACAGATTTGCCAGTGGTAGGGTGTGTGATTTTAATAGGTTTACGATCAATGGACTCATCAATTGGTATCATGTTTGGTGTGGGCTCATTTGGACTTTCACACAACAACCCTCCCTTAACAAACAAAGTGTGGTTAGCTTTCTTCCACTCTTCTAGGTCAGTCAGTTTTTGTTGATATTCCTCAACTGGGGAAGTCACTCTAGGTGGAGGAATAAACTCCTCCTCTTGGCATTCTGGCAAGCCAGTCCAAGATAAGTCCTTTGATTGGACACCATAGAAATCCCCAGCTGGTGGTGGAACAACAGTATAATTATTCATCCCAATCCCACTCATATCCTTAGAGTCTCTTTGTTTACTAACACACTCTCCTAGGGATTGTGTAGCCTTATCAAATCTCTGG
Organism: Glebionis coronaria; assembly: GCA_025667525.1. Taxonomy (NCBI): domain Eukaryota; kingdom Viridiplantae; phylum Streptophyta; class Magnoliopsida; order Asterales; family Asteraceae; genus Glebionis; species Glebionis coronaria. Next base: position 499,377,376 of record CM046882.1, read on the forward strand.
ATTTTAAGACTCACATTATCTTTGTTTTTGTTAGCCTCCTCTAACTGAGCTATCAAATCAAGATTAACCCTATTTACTATATCTTGAACATCCTTACTCTGATGTAACTCATGTTTTAAGATATTTATTTGATCCTTTAAATCAAACTCCATTTTCTTATACTCAGATACTGTCTTTTCTGTTTGGGTAAGAGCAACTTGATAGTTAGATACTTTGCATCTTTCAGTACTTGCCTCATCTAATAATTTAACTATCTCTTGTTTTAATTTTTCAGTATTTAAACGACAACCCTTAGAACAGAAAGCATCATCATATACCTCATTATCTGATGAGGAGGAGGAGTGTGCCATGAGAGCATATTCAGCATGCTCTTCTTTAACTTCAGCAACCAAAGCTCTGTCCTCTTCCTCATTCTTAGCCATCCAGCTCCAATCCCATTCTCCAACACCATCAATTTGTTGAACAGCAACCATGGCCTTGGGATCTGGGTTCTTAATCATTTGGCTAGAAGGCTTCCCAGCATCAGATCTTCTTGGAGATCTACATTCCCTCATAAAGTGCCCCATCCTATGACAGTTGTAGCACTCAACCTTGGACTTATCAAATCCAGCAACATCCTTAGCATTAAAGGTCATCTTCTTCTTGAACCTTTTATTGAACCTGTTTGCTCTTAAACTTACAAGAGCCATAGTCCACTTGATGTCCATCTCTTCCAATTGTTCATCACTTATCTGCTCAAGATCTTCATATGTAATTCTTGAATCACTGTGCAAAGAAGCAATGAATGCACACACAGTGTCTAGATCAAAACCAGCAGGTTTAATTCTATCAGCGCCATGATTGTGTGTGTCAGCGCTTGAGTACAAAGCGTTGACAGGATATGATCCAGCGCTGACAGATTGACATCCAGCGCTGACACCTTGAGATCCAGTTGCTGAATGTCCATAGAAGTTCATGGAATCAAATTGGCCTTCACTTTGTGAGAAGAAGGCCATGTTGCTGCTGGAAGATTTGTTATCACTCTCCAATTGCCATTCATTCTCCAACAGCCTTAACTTGTTGAAGATGTCATCAAACCTGGAAGTCTTGTGGGTGTTATTGACAAGAATAGATCTTGTCTCAATCTTCCATACATCACCAAGGCTTTTGAGAAAAGTAGCATTCAATTCAGGGTCATCTATCTGTTTTCCCATGAAGGAAAGTTGACTTGTGATGTCAAGAAGTCTACTTCTCACACTGCTGAGATTCTCATTAGGTTGAGCTTTAAAGACAGCATACTCATGCAATAGTTGCTTCTTCTTTTCTTCTTTTGTATCAGCATTGCCACCATGTGCTACTTCAAGAGCTTCCCAAAGCTCTTTTGCAGACTCAAAGCGTTTGTACTTGTGCTGATTCTCATGACCTAGGGCATGTTTCAAGATGTTTAAGATTTTCATGTCCACCCTCTTCTTGGCTATGTCTTCAACAGCTACAGCTCTCCCATCTTCAGGCTTTTCCACCTTATCAGATTCAGGACAATTAGGAACAGCTGTCCTTGTAGCAATTGCAGCAGTAATCTTTGCTGCTTTATCGAATGTGTTCCCATATTCGATAATCTCCCAAAGAGTGTAGTCATGAATAGCTATATATTGCTCAAAATTGGACTTCCAAAGCTCAAAGTTCCTGGCATCAAACATGGGAATTTTGATACTAGGGTTTGAGAAGTTGTTTTGTAGCAAAGCAGGAGGTTGGTTTGTGCCAGACATGATGTTTTTAGGGTTTTGAGAATTTTAGGGTTTTTAGGGTTTGGTGTTTTAGGGATCTGCGTTACTTAAAGATCAAAAGTTTCTCAACAAGCTCTGATACCACTTGTTGATCCCAAACTTAGATCGATTAAGCTTTGTGTATACGAGATTAGATCAAGTACTACACGTAGAGAAACCTTTGCTTATGAGTAAAGTAACAAAGTGTTATGCGGAATTAACACTTAATCTAAAACACAATGATGTTAAACAAACTTTCACTTGTATTAGAATAATCGTGTTGATTACAATGAAAGGTTTAACTTGCGAATACTATGAAAACTGATATTAAACATTAACCTAAAAGATCTTCTTTTATAGAACAAGAAGTCTTGTACAATAAGCTACGAATCAACTATTCTAGGTAAAGATAAACATAGAAAATACATTGTCGTTTCTATCCTTACTAGAAGTAATCTAGAATATAATAAACGTGTAGCTCACATCTTCCATCAGTGCTTGTCTTCAATCTGTCAACGCTTGACTTTAACTTGTCAACGCTTATGCTGTCAGCGCTCACTTTGCTCTTGTCAACGCTTAAGTTGTTCTTGTCAGCGTTCAAGTGTTCTGGCCTAAATTTATTCCCAACATGAGGATAAATAGAACCAAGTCCGAAAAGGAGGCGGATCGTTGTATCTCAAAATCCCAATTAGAGATTGAAGAATAATCATGAAGTCGTGGTCAACAAAGTTGGAGTACCCCTCAAAAGTCTCCAAGTGAAGAAATCTATTACGATGAGAAGACCATTATCTCAAGAACGTCTCTCAAGATATGAAGTATGAAGTACATGCCAAATATCGGCCCGAGAAAGGTCTCAAATCGCGAACCAAGTTATGCCAAGATATGAACTTTTTGATATCCCGAGAAGCAGTTTTAAGAGATTTTGTCCTTTAGCTAACTATTGATCAAATCGTCCTACTTTGCTTTTAGCCTAAATAAACTATCGAAATAAGTCCAAAAATGCATCTTCATGATCATTCTAAGACAAAAATAAAATATAAGAGATACACCTAGGAATAAGGGAGTTTAAGCATTTAATTAAGCCATGTGTGCAAGTGTTTGAATTGCTAACTTATAATAACAATGATCTCGTTTTTAAGCTTAGTTTGGGGAACGTAAAACTTGAGGGTGATAAATCTTTGCAGCACCGAAGCCCTAATGTAAGTCCTCGATCTCTTTGCAAGTTATTTCCATCCTTCTGTTTATTCTAAAAGTTTTAATTTCTCTTAGTATTTTCATTTTCGTTTAGTAGTATATTAATAAGGCCAAGGTTGATTGATTATGAGAAAAATGTAAATGTGCTTTGTCACTAAGCATTGCATGAGGGCATGGCAATGGTTAAGTGTAGGGGATTTGATAGGTGTGAAAACACCCATCCTTTTACCACTTATTTCTGGCTAAAACAAGACCAAAACACGTGTTTAATATCATTTGTTTGGAATTATGCGTGGTTTTTGTGTTTATTGTGTTTTCAGAGTCAACCGGGAGAATATTGAAGAAAACATGGGATTGCACGGGTTTTATCGAAGAAAAAGACTCAAGACGAAGTCTATTGTCCAAGAGATGCAAAAGATTTGAAGTCATTGTGCCTATTTGAAGATTTATCGAAGAATAGAGCCAAAGATGGAAAATTCATATATGTCGAAGAACTCGAGTCTATTAAAGAAAAGATTATTAGACGAGTTGGAATTATTCACCGACACTTCTAAAAGTCCAAAGTCGAAAACGGTTATTTAAAAGAAGCGTGAAGACCAAGGAAGAAAGAAGAAAAGAAGCCCGATACCAAAGCCCATACACAAGCCCATACATACACGCCTATATAAAGGCCTTACCTCACAAATTTTCACACACTTAGCTTAGCTAGTCTCTAGTTTTTCATTTTCTCTAGTTTTAGAGAGAGAAAGTTCCAAACTTTCTCTCACTAAACTTCTTCTTTGTTTTTCATCTTTTAATTTAAGCTTTCCTTAATCTTTGTACCTTGAATTTCATTAATCTCAATTAAGTTAAGCTCTTAATCTCTTTAATTTTCTTCTACTTTTCTTGATTTGTCAAATTCTTTGATCCGATTGTATCACTTCATGCGATTTGTATTTGGTGAATGAGCTCGTGTTAAAAGTTGATTTTTCTTGTTTTTCTTTAAGCTCTCTCACGAATAGGTCATAGGCTCTCCATGCTTATTGGCTATTTTCTTGTTTAAGCTTATTATTTTCGGATTTTATATAAGTTTTAGTCTTTCAAAAGTTCTTTTCATTAAGTTCATGGTTTACGTTTTCAAAAGTTGTCAAATTTAAGCTTTTTGAGTTGTTTAAAGTTCCGGTTAAGGTGGCTTATTGTGTATGCTTGTTGAAATTTTAGTTACCACCAATTTCGGAACTGCTTTCCTTCCATCGCAATACAAGGGTTTTAAACATATTCCGACAACTTCACTGGTTAGATCGCAATAACCCAAGAGGGTTTTACTTTGCGATCTGGTGGTAGTTCCCCCTATTCCGATCTGAGATTGCGATCGCGTATTGCGATCGCACATTCTGACGGGGTTTAGGTCCCTTTATTAAGTCGAAACTCTGGCCAATTTTTGTTTACCATTTTCCGATAGCAGCATTGCGACAGCTTGATCTTTGCACATTCCGATAGCACCAAATATGGACATTCCGATGGTAGTTGTGATTACATTCCGATGCTTTTGACTTTCTCACATTCCGATAGAAATAATTTTAGTGTATTCCGATAGAACAAGTTTTTAAGCATTAATTCATTTAAGTTTTCAAAGTTTTCGTCTAATTTTATCTTTACGTTTTCAAACATTTAAGTCTTCCTTGTCAATCTAGTTTAATTTTTCAAAGCTTTATTTTATTCAACGCCATTTACATTTAATTGTTATTAGTTTAAAAATAGACAAACAAACCAACTCCTTTTTATTAACCAAGAACAAATCATTCCACTTAGGACCGAGATCAATTCGAGAGGACTGAGAGACAAATTGAACCCCATACAAAAATACAAATATCACCAGTCCACATGCGGGAATCGTGGAATGGTCGGCCAACTCGATAGACATTAGTGAAGGAGTAAGATTAGGAAGATTGAGCGACTTGAAGATTGCAAGTGGCATCAAGTTAATGCTAGCACCAAGATAGGCCAAGGCAAAGCATTCTTCCATATCTTGGATTGCACAAGGGATAAAAAATTTACTGGGATCACCGACTTTTTGAGGTATGCGATTAAGATAAACCGATGAACAACTAGACAATTGATGTAATTTCTCCTTGTTGTTCAACATACTCTTAAAGTTAGCAGCAAATCGAGGCATCATGACCAAAGCATCGGCGAAACTCACGTTAAAGTGCAAATCACGAAACATTTTCATAAAAATCTCAAATTGGTGATTGTCGCGCTCTTGACGTTTCTCCTTTCTAAGTCTCGATGGATAGGGCAAAGGTGGTGTGGGTTGAGGCATAGGCATAGCCTTTGGAATCTCGGGTTCCAATGTTGGTAATGGGTCAACCGTAGGTGTGATATGAGCGGTACTTCGTGGGATTGGAACATGCTCCTTTTGGACCACCACCTCGGGTTCTTCCTCAATTGCCTCCTCCGTAGGAGCAATTGGTTGAGGAGTCGGTTCCTTAAGTGTCTTACCACTACGTGTAGTAATCACTTTCATCTCACCCTTAGGGTTTGATACGGTGTTGCTAGGAAGACTACTCGAAGACGGTTTACACATAATTGCCTCAAACATAGATGAAATTTTATCTTCAAACATTAATTGCCTCTTCTCGGCCTTAATCATCTCTTGTTTAATCTCATGTTGCCCTTGTTCCATTTTTTGTTGGTTTTGTTGTAACCTAGTTACATTTCCTTCCATTTTGTTTGTATGGATTTTAAGCTCATTTGCTAACTCATTTTTCAACTCTTTCTTCAAGTCGTTCTTAAACTCGGATCTTAGGCTAATGATTTCTCTTTGAATATTGTCAAACCTAGCATCGTTCCCATTAGCGTATTCAACAAATTCATTTGGAAGATCTTTCGACGTTTGCAAACTTTTGTTGTTGTTTTGAAAATCGTTTTGATTTTTGTTTGAAACTTGATTATTAGCCCCTTGATTACCATAATTTCCCTTGTTGAAATTGTTTTTGAAACCAACTTGATTGTTGCGATAGTTGTTGTTAGCATTTTGATTTGAACCAAAACCCGATGGAGTCAATTGATTAGAGCGGGTAACTTGACCGTTTTGGTTGTAAGTTCCCGTGGCCGCATAGGCACTCGAAGTGTTACCACCGTTGGTAATGCACTCGGAGAAATCATGACCTCCACCACAATACATGCATGAAACCTCAACCGCTTTAGCCGTAGAGGGAGCACTTGGTTCTCCAACTTTGAACTCTTTCAAAAGACCTTTAAGCTTATCAAAGATTTTGTTTTCCAAGTTTTCCTCAATTTGGCAAGCATCGATGGTAGTAGACAAAGAAGGTGAAGCCGAAGACGAAGCCTTACGAACACTAGACGTGCTACGAGGACTATACACCTTAGATCTATTCTCAATGATTACCAAAGATTCCTCAACCGTTTTACACAAAAAATTACCACCCGCGGCGGCATTTAAATAATCCCTTTCATGATCATTAAGTCCATTGTAAAACGTGTCAATTTGATGCAAATCGGAAAAAACGTGATGAGGACACTCATGTAACATTTCCTTAAACCTATTCCAAGCCGTTGAAAAACTTTCATTAAACTCTTGTGAAAATTTTGAAATCTCATTTTTCAAATGCGTAGTCTTAGAGGGCGGAAAAAATTGGTTCACAAACTTAGACACGAGATCCTTCCACGTCAATATAGAATTGGGTGGCTCTTTCTCTAACCAAATTTTAGCGGGCCCCGCTAAGGAATACGGAAAAAGCATCATCTTAATCGAGTCATTAGAGACGTCCTTAAACTTGCAAGTGGCGGTAAGACGATTGAATTGGCGGATATGGTTGTGTGGATTGTCCTTCTCATCACCACGGAATTTGTTGTTTTGGATCATTGACAACAAACCCGTTTTCACTTCAAAATTCTCCACAAGGATAGCGGGAATCACAATAGCCTCTCCATAACCCTCGGTGGGTGCTTGAAGTAACTCCATCATAGTACGATTCGCCATGGTTGGTTCCTTCTCTACAATGGGTTCAACAATGGGAGATTCTTCACTAGAAGATGTTTGGTTTCCTTCCTTTTGACGACGTTTACGTGCACGTCTTGCTTTGGAGCGAGTTTGCATAAACGTCACGTACAACGAGGGGATGAGCAAAGAAGATTCTTTTTGGTGTTTTGAATTTTTCCAATTTTTTTGTGGTTTTTGATTGTTTTTACTATTTTTTTGGATTTTTGTGATTGTATTAAGTAGAACAAAATCTACAAATCTCCTCCTTAATCAAACTTCTTGATTAAAGAATCCTCAAGGAATGAAAACGATCACGTGAAGTGAACGCCTTCGATGACTTTAGAACGTTGGTGGAACACCAAAACGTTCAAGAGGGTTTAATCAAATGAAACCAAGAAAGTATATATGATACTTAGTAATACTTTGGGCGGCAAAACCCTCGATTAGCTCTCAAAATCAAATACTCACAAGCAAGCGGGTAAACGAGGCGCCGCGAAGCACTTAAGAGCCTTTTTCCTTAGGATATATTTTATAATATCCGCCTTATACCCACCTTATAGTTTGTATTTTTCAAAATTGAGCTTCACGAAAGTATTTATCTATTTTTGCCTTTTTCTTTGGTTTGAGATTCGAATACAATGATTGGGTAATGACCTCCCAAGTCAAGGTTGTGATTTCTCACTTTTGGAGTACTTGTGAATTTATTGTTCTACGTATACAATATAGTAATAGTATTCACACAAAAAACGAAAAACTGATAATACGTATTAGTAGAGTGCTACTAATACAAATACTATTTATGGTTATATATAAAAACAATAATTGCCAAATCAAAACACAACACGCCTCCCCGGCAGCGGCGCCAAAATGATGGTTGAGTAAAATACGTCTTTTAGGAAAAAGAGCGTAATTAGGGCAAGTATTAACAAGTGACTTAGGAAAATCACAAGTTATGACCCAAAGTGGGAATCGTTCTCAAGGAGGCTGGGTGTGTGTGTAATGAAATGATTAATTATGTGATTATATGATTATGAGAAAGACAATAGAAATGGGATAAGAAGAGAATGACGATTACGATGACAAATTACACTAAGACGAAAAAGTCGTACACGTAAAACCGTAAAAGCACCAAATTTAAAAATTTACTCTAAAAATTCCTAAAAAAATGCAATAAATCCTAAATAATGTATTGAGAGTTTACAAAAAATCAAAAATCACCCAAACCTTTTATTTAATTAAATAATGATTTTTAATGCTAATTAAAGCCCTAAAAATCAATTTAATTAACAAAAAGCCTAAAATGAGTTTTATCACTTTGTAAACCTCTAAAATACCCTAACTTAATTTAAAACTATTTTTGAAAATTTTAAAATTAATTGAAACTATTTAAAAACAATTAAAAACTATTAAAACTTAAAATAATTCTAGAAAATAATTAAAAGGCCCTAAAAATATTTGGAAAGTTGTTAAATTCCTAATTAAGTGTCTAGAATCTAGAAAAATATAAAAACTTAGATAATCAGACTTTTAATTTTTAATAATAAAATAATATTAATAAAAATCCTAAAATCCTAAAAAATTCTAAAAGTTGCAAACTAGCTAATTTTAACCTAAATAATCAGAAAATGAAGTTGAAGTACCTAAATACCCTTAATGGGCCTAGAAAATGGGCTAAACCAAAACAGTCACCTTAATGGGCCAAATTGAGCCCAATAAGAAAAAGTTTGTAAAAACGGCCCAAAAAGCACTACTTGACTCAAAATTTGATTCTGAACAACTTTTTCCAAAGGCCCAAAAGCTGAAAATGTGAAATAAGCTAGCTTATACCAAACAGCTTATTCTTAATGGGCTTTTTGGCCCATTAAGCTATAAGCTAATGCCATAAGCTCAAATTAGACACACAAGCTTCTTTTGAGCTAAATAAGACTTCTGTAAAAAGAAATTTGAAATAAGTGTGGAAACCATTATTCTTGGATCGATTAAGCTTACTAGGAATGCATCATGTTCACATGATTAACATAGCGGAATAGAACACGATACATAAACAAGGTGTTATGGACAAGATGAAATTCTCCCAACGATTACTTGTATTAAAGATTAAAACAAATAATTACTAGGCGTGTATACATTGAATCCCACGCCTAGTACACACGAATTGCTTGTAGGTTACATTGTGAATGATTGTTATATTTAAAACCTACGCCTGTGTATTCTTTATATAATAGAATACAAGACTTTTCTTACAAGAAAACTTTAATTACATTAGAAGTCCCTCCATCTTTTGCTAATAAGTCCTCCTTGTTGTATGAAAGGGCTCCATATTCTTGTAAAGTTTGATATTTGCATATAAGTCCTTCTTGTTTCATTATTCTTGTTTTGTCTCATCAAATTAATTCCCAACAATCTTCCCCTATTTGATGATGACAAAACCAATCTTCAAATCTTGATCTTTCACGAATGAAACAAGCTTCCCCTTAAAGTAAGATTTCTTGTAAAACATATCACCACACAAAAATAAGTTGTATACCTTGATCTTTGAATCTTCTTCTCCTTTTTGTCTCATCCAATAGGGGTCTTCGAAAGATAAACAACTAATAAACGCTTCCCCTTGAGTGGTGCATGTAAATGAATCACGAACCATGTAGACTCTAATTGTAGATTACGAATGAAGAAAAACGAATATAACCTATTTGTTGAAGAGGTGGAATCTCCCAAGCTTGTACCTTATATCTTGCACTATCCATGTGACGTCAAACTTATATAAAAACGTTAAAGTATAACCAGACCTCGATCTCTTGTCAAAATCCTCATCCTTTGTGAGACACTGAGCACGATAATGTAACTCCTTCAAGTGATAGCAAGGTATCTAGTTGCTAGATTTGACAAGTCTTCGTCACCAAACATTTAAACGAACAAGCAAGTTATCTCAAAAGAGAGGCAAGAATATTTTGAGATATGATAAAATACAAACCTGCGAAAAACAACTCCAACACCAAATAAGAAATAATCAATCGTCTTCATCGAAACCTCCAATTTGCAATGAAAATCATCTTAAATACAACATCATCATCTTCTTTTATGCAACTGCTGCCTCTGTCGGCGTTCTGCTTCTAATCCAAGTCGGTACGTAACCGCAAGGTTAGCCTTGTCACATAATCAAATAAAACTTTATTGTATCAAACACAATCTTCAAAAACAAGCCTTTAAATTTTAACAGTCAGTTCTGTCCGAGATCCTTTATCATCCAATATATTATCAGTATGTACTGTCCTATATCGGACAATACGTGTCAGCGCTTAAAAACCATATATCGGACAACACGCTTTCAGCGTCTAAGTTATTACGTGTCAGCGTCTTCTTTATCAGCGTGTGTTTTATTCTTGTCAGCGGCTCGACTCATCCACTGACACCATCTGTGGCTACGACACTTTTGACAGTGGCTAAAAAAAATATTAATACCTTACTGTGTACCAATTTGCGTCTTCAATCACAATAGCACTTAAACGGATCTTGTATTAAAAAAACCATCGAGCAAAGCACATGAGGAGCACATGAGTAAAATAAACCTCCAAAACGCCACTTTTGCAACCTTTATTCTTTTGACTCCTTCCAACATCTTTATCTTGTCATGTGATGCTTTTACTATCATACTTTCTTTTCTCCTTAAATCCTCACGTGAGGAGCTTTTCCTTTAAAACAACTTGGACCCCAGCCTTCGTCCTTTTCCTTCTTGTCCCATTGATGATCATTCTGCTTTGAGCAGAATCAACATAACGTCGTGTCCTTTTCAGCTTAGTAATATTAAAAATAATACTACCTTTACCCACGTCTTTTTCTTGGATATATTGTTGCCAAATCAAACCTAAAATATAAGGTTAAACAAATCCCACGTGATCACTTGCTATTTCAATGTCTTCATTTATCATTATAGCACGTGAATACTTTTGCTACGTTCATACGAGACGAATCAAACTGCTGCTCCTAAATCATACTTTCATCTTTGTAAATAATATTCCATCAGAATTGAATACGTCAAAAGCTGCGCATGATCCCTTTTTCCTTGTACACGCGATCATAATATGTGGGGTGAAAACCTTTGTTGTTGCTCACGTGAATGAGCTAACTTTTTGGCCCACATATCTCTGTTACGTCTTTCTTAACACATGAGGTGATCTGTTTTTATATCTTTTGTAGTATGACTAAATATAATAATAGGCAGCAGCATCAACACATGCATACACATCAAACATGCTTCTTAATTTCTGTTTATTCAGTCGTCCCATAACAGATCTAGGGTTTAGAGAATCGAACTTCATGACAGCACCAATCATCGAACCACAACAGCTTTACCAGCATCAACAGATCACACAACCAATTCAACAACAAATCTATTCCCCGCTGCCTTATTAATACCAGATCTAGGGTTCTTGAAAACCCTAATTCCAGAATTTTAAAAATCAACCTTGGTTCGAATCTAGTTCATTCCTGTGTTTAACAGCCACAAATCTCTTATTTTCTGCTTTTAAAGTCGATCTAGGGTTTAGGGGAAGAAACCCTAAATCTTATTTAATTAAAAAAACAAAAACAGAATATTCATACCATTCTCTGCAGCAACATTCGACGAGCTATAACATTTTCTTGAAAACTCAACTCGACGATCGCTCCGGTCAGATCCAAGACACCTATACTGAGAACCTCCAACAAAAATTTCGCGACGATCCAACGGTTAACGAAGGAGTTATCGTAGTTTGAAAACAGCTGCACAGTGAGATCCGAACATAAAATCATAGACGGATTTTATGTTTTTTTTCTTCGTTCTTCGACTTAACACCTTGTTGGTTCCTAGTATCGAGAGCCACCCGCTCTGATACCAATTGTGGAAACCATTATTCTTGGATCGATTAAGCTTACTAGGAATGCATCATGTTCACATGATTAACATAGCGGAATAGAACACGATACATAAACAAGGTGTTATGGACAAGATGAAATTCTCCCAACGATTACTTGTATTAAAGATTAAAACAAATAATTACTAGGCGTGTATACATTGAATCCCACGCCTAGTACACACGAATTTCTTGTAGGTTACATTGTGAATGATTGTTATATTTAAAACCTACGCCTGTGTATTCTTTATATAATAGAATACAAGACTTTTCTTACAAGAAAACTTTAATTACATTAGAAGTCCCTCCATCTTTTGCTAATAAGTCCTCCTTGTTGTATGAAAGGGCTCCATATTCTTGTAAAGTTTGATATTTGCATATAAGTCCTTCTTGTTTCATTATTCTTGTTTTGTCTCATCAAATTAATTCCCAACAATAAGCCAAAGGAATAAGCCTGAAAATGCAAAAAGCAATCTACAAAAAACGACAAAATAGTCGTTTTTGAGTTCTAGGCTATCCCAAGAGTTGATTCAAATTGCAAAAGCTTTTAAATGACTTAAATAAGCTAATTCAACAAAAAGTTTTCAAATAAGCTGACTCAATAAGCTGGAAAAAGCAAATAAGCACTTATGAAAAAGTCAAATAAGTTGGTTTTCTAGCAAAAAGTCAAAGTCAAAGTCTAATAAGCTCAAGTTCAATCAAATGGGTCAAAAAATGAAGATCTATCACAAAAAATAAGTTGTTACAGGCCTAGATAAGCTAAAATGGCTTATTGATAAGCTGAAAGCAAATTAACACTAGCAGGGGCTAGTTTTGGGTGTTGAGTAGTGGAAACTTTTTCCACTGCTTAACTTGTTGACTTTTTTGTCTTTAGTGACTTTTTTGGAGATTCAAGTTTCACAAAGGCACCCAATTGATCAGTGGATCAAGAGGAGTCAATAACAATCAAAAAATCACAATCAACAACAACCAAATGATACAGTTAATTCAAACAATCACCAAATCTGACACATACATGAACAAATAAGCAGTTGAGGTTCAAAAAGCACTTATAGCAATATTCAGCCAGCCAAACTTAACCAAATGCATACACAAGCAATATTAAACTTAAATAAGCAAGTCTAAACAGGTTTCATGCAATGATTCAAAGTTTTAAGCAAGATTCAAGCACTTAAAGTTACTGATGAACACAAGAACATGCAGTTTTCACTTTTGCTGATGCAATTGACCAACAAGCTAGATTCAATCACTCAAATCTATCACATATGTTATACAAATGATGTTTAAGCAACTTTTATCCCTAAGCATGCATAAAATCTAGGTTTCACCAAAATCTTAGGTCAAAAACAGTTAAAATCAAGTAGTTATAGCACAATGTGTGATTCAAGGTTTCAAACTCAAAAACTTGCAGCAAAATACTCTCAACCAAGCATATATCAGATAACAAGCACAAATACAAACTTTTAACAACTCAATTCCAAGTTATGAATCAAAGCAGGTAATCCCAAACACCCTTTTATCTTTTTAATCCAAGAATTAAACAAGTATAAGTGTGATTTAGTTCACCAAATGACTAATCTAGCATACTAACAACATTAACATGCAAGATTAAGCAGATTCAAGCCAAGAAAACAACAAGAACACAAGTAGAGCACAAATTCACCCAAAATCCAAAATTTATCAGATTTTCAAGGTTTTAAGACAAACCTCATGGATGTACATCCACACCCACGAATTTTTGAGCTTATGTACTAGCAAGAACAAGTACAAGCTTCCACAAACAACCCTGCTAAGAATCAACAAGGTTAAGAGCATAATATGAAAATCAGAAAAAGTAAAAATCCTTGATTAATGCAACCTTGTTACCCCACACTTGATTATCCCCAAGTTATAAGCCTCACCACACCTTGATAACATAATATCAAGATGTTATGATCAGCCCTATAGCCCAAGAATTCTAAGGTTTGAACAAGAACTTAGCAAAATATCAAGAAAAGTGGAAAATGTGCAAACTTTTGCACACTCCTTTTGAAAACAGGTTTTTGATTCAAGAATAATGAACAAAGAACAATAACAAAAAGATTATAAGAGTGGCACTTGAGCTTTCTTCAACAATTTCCAACACATTTCATTGATATGAATATGAGATTTACAGAAAAGTGAACAACTGAAAATTCAAGAGCAAGTTTACATGTAATGAACTAAGGCCTTTATATAGGCATACAATGAACTAGTTAAGCTAAAAAACGTAAACCCTAGCTTGTGAAGTCCCAAAATTGCCCCTTGTCTTGTTTGAACTTTGAAGGATCATGTGACTGAATTTGTTGTTTTGTGGTAGCTGGCAAGTGAAAAGTGTATCCAAGGGCTTGTATCAAGCTTAAAAAGTAAGCTTCAATCTCAAACGTTTGATAGCTGTCACAATTTTGGCAGTATGCATAAGCTTGTAGCAGGGGAATCTCATGTGGGGCTCCTTGGTGAAGTAGCATGTGTTTTTGGTGTTGGGATGTGATTAACACATGCTTAATCACTAATCTGGAGGTTTTCATGGCCTAATTACAACACAATTAAAAATACCCAATTATGTTCTTGGAGTGAATAGTTTAGTGTTTGATCCGGTTTTGGGTTAATTAGGATTTAAATAAGTGTTAGTGGCGCCAAGGTTTAGCTAATTATTTAATCCAGGTGAGTGGAGTAGTGACATGGCCAAAGGGTGAGTTGTGATTGGATGGATGGAGTGAGTGGGGCACGTGTCACCCCCTCACTGGTCTAGGTAACTATCTTGTCTGCAAGCTTTAACCCCTTATCTCTTCTATTCTTGTCACTTGCAAATAAAACTGGTCAAATTCAATTTCCTTTGTTAATGAAGTTTCCAACTTCACACTTTTGCCCCAAAAAGTTTTGTAAAGTGAATTCAGGGGTATTTCTTGCCATTTTGTGATTCTTGAAGGGCTGTTTTGGCATTTTCTTGATTGATAATGGTCTTGACTTGTATGATTGACCTTTTGGAGGACTGAAATTGCCAAGTCATGATTGATGAGGGACCATTTTTGCCATTTCTTCAAAGTCAAGGGTCCTTTTGTAATTTTGATATTTTCAAAGGACCAAACTTGTAATTCTTGTAACTTGGAGTCCTTCTTGATATGTTTAACTTTGAGGAGGATAAATATTGACATTTTAGTTTTGTTGAGGGACTAAAATTGCCAATTCTTCAAAGTGGAGGGCCCTTTTTGCAATTTTGACAAACTTTAGGGACCAATCTTGTAATTATGAAGATACAAGGGTATAAAGTGTCAATTTTTCCATATTGGAGGACCCTTCTTTATAATTCTTCAAATCTTCGAGGTTTTTCTTGGGAAAATCTTCATTAGGGCTTGGTTCAATGTGCGGCTTCGTTTCCCGTGTTCGTTTTTGCATGATTCTTGTGATCTTTTGTCATTTTCTCAATATCCGTACCTCAAATACACAAGCATATATATGGGTATTTTGATGATATTTAATGCATTTTAAGCCCTTTTTGGACGATGAGACTATGTATAAAAGCAGTCTCATCAGTATGCTTTTAGAAGTTCTGCCCCTATCTTGTCCTTTCTACCACCATCGTGTATACCGATCATTCCGCGTTGAAGCACTTGTTGACTAAGCAAGATACTAAGCCAAGACTTCTTCGTTGGGTTTTGTTCCTTCAAGAATTCAACGTTGAAATTCGTGACAAAAAGGGTGCCGAAAACCTAGCCGCGGATCATCTAAGTAGACTTGAGGATCCTTATCAAGGGGATCATCCGAATCAAGAGATCAATGACTCTTTTCCCCTTGAAGCCTTAATGTCTATCAATCCAAATCTTGATGACACACCGTGGTTTGCGGACATTTCAAACTACTTAGCAGGTGGAATTCTCAAGGAAGGGTTAACATCCCAACAAAAGAAAAAGTTCTTTAAAGACATTGAACACTATTTTTGGGACGACCCTTACCTTTTCAAACAATGTGCAGATCTTGTCATTCGTCGATGCGTGGATGGACCGGCAGCGGTACAAATCCTTGACGCTTGCCATAAAGGACCCACCGGTGGTCATTGTGGTCCCAATTACATCGCGAAGAATGTATTCGACTCTGGATTTTATTGGCCTTCCATTTATCATGACGCTCATGAAATGGTTAAATATCGTGATGCTTGCCAAAGACAAGGCAAGATCACACATAAAGATGAGATGCCTCAAAATTTCATACAAGAATGTGAAATATTTGACGTATGGGGCATCGACTTTATGGGGCCATTTCCATCATCTAAAGGGAACAAGTACATCCTCGTAGCCGTTGACTACGTTTCCAAATTGTTTGAAGCTAAGGCTCTCCCTACGAACGATGCGAGGGTGGTTGTGAACTTTTTGAAGCAGCTTTTTACTCGATTCGGTGTTCCTCGTGCTATAATCAGTGACCGCGGGACTCATTTTTGCAATGATCAATTCACAAGAGTCATGGCTAAGTACGGTGTCAATCACCCTCTTTCCACCGCTTATCATCCCCAAACTAATGGGCAAGCGGAGATATCTAACAGCGGATTGAAGCGAATTCTGGAGCGTAATGTGGGAGAGCATCGTGCCTCGTGGGCCGATGAGTTAGACGATGCTTTGTGGGCTTTTCGTACCGCATATAAGACCCCGATTGGTTGTACACCTTATCGTCTTGTGTACGGGAAAGTATGCCACCTCCCTATCGAGCTAGAACATAAGGCATACTGGGCCTTGAAGTGGGCTAACTTCGACATCAACAAAGTCGGCGATCTTCGGAAGATTCAACTCAACGAGCTTAACGAACTAAGGAATGAAGCTTATGAGAACTCGTTGATCTACAAGGAGAAGACCAAGATCATTCATGATGCAAGGATTGAGAACCGAGAGTTCCACGTTGGTGATCAAGTCTTACTTTTTAACTCTCGGTTGAAGATCTTCTCAGGAAAGTTGAAGAGCTGCTGGTCTGGTCCATTCACCGTCGCCAAAGTCTTCCCATATGGCACCATTGAGCTTTCTCGGCCAAATGGGTCCAATTTTAAGGTGAATGGCCAGCGCATGAAGTTGTACTTTGGTGAGGACATATCTCATGAGATGATTCCATCCCTCACCACGTTTCCCTTGAATTAGTTCTGGGTCGAGTCAGGCTCGTGAATCGGTTAACAAAAACAAGCGCTTCTCGGGAGGCAACCCGTTGATCTATCCTTTACCGTTTTCATAATAAGTGTAGGGGGAGCCCCGTATGTGTTTGTTGTCTTGTTTCTTCTTCTGTGCAGGGATTTAAGCTTCAAAGATCCATTCTCGATGACTTTTGACGAACCGTGATCCCGTGTTCCCGGTTCTATCCTAAACTGTCGTGATTCAATATTTCATATCTTATATGTTCACATTTAAATCACTATAGTTGTCCTTTCCTTAGCAAGACTTAAACAAAGTGCACAATGTCATAAGTGTAGGGGAGTTTACTCCCACATGCTTAAACATTGAGGTGTAGGGGGGACTTCTATCGAAGTAAGTGGTCTTTTCCATGAATTTGTCCTTATTTTAACCGGAAAATTTGATTTTTTGACATTTTTCAAAATTTTTAATCTATTTTGGCCTTGTAATTTTCCCTTTTTAACGTTATTTACTTTCTTTGCTAGAATAAATTTTCAATAAAGTGGTTTTAAATTTTTTAAAGTCGTGAATATTTTGACTCAACCCGAGTTTACTTATCTAAGTTTACTCTAGCTAGTATCCTTAACGTGTTTAAGTCAAGTTTTGCTAGGCTTTTATATAGGGAACTTTAAAACGAGAAAGTCTTAACACTCACGGGTTAAGAACAAGAACTTTTCGCAAGTTCCTATAATTGATCCTAGAGAGTTCTTTATCAAGGGAACTTTAAAATGCGAGTTCTAAACTTGAAAAAGTCTAAGAATTTGCAAGATCCTATAGATAACTCGAAAACCAAAAACTTTGATTTAATTGGCTAAGCATCCACGAGTCTCATTCCTTAAGATTTTAAATTGTGGAGAACGAGAGATGATAGAGTCAATTATAAGTTTTGTATTCTTTCGTGAATTTATGTGAGTTGATTATAAGCCTATTCTCCCATCGCTTGCGAATAAATTTATCTGCAATAAATAAGGTTGTACTATTTGAAAAGTTACTTAGCTTCTAGCCCAAGATCGTTTAAAAGTTGCTCGGTATTAATTAGAGTTCATAGCCAAGGCATAACTTATTGAAGCGGGATGCGAAGATTGGCGAGTCCGAAAAGGTCCTAACAAGACATGAGGGCTACATTTTGTTGCTAAAGATCCAAAAGTGATGTGAAGAATCATTTATCAAAAATCAATAAGAAGGATCGAGACACACGACGAAAAGCAAAAACTCCCCAAAAGATCATGGAGAAGTCTATCCAAAAAGGCCCTAACAAGGTATGACGATAAATAGATCCAAGTCCTAAAAGGAGGCGGATCGTTGTATGTTAAAGTCCAAAATAAGGATTGGAGAAAAATGAAGAAGTCGTAGTCCAAATATGAAGAATCTCTCAAAAAGTTCAAGAGAAGAAATTCCTATAATGAAGAGAAGACCATTATTTCATGAACGTCTCTCAAGATTCAAAGTATGAAGTCGCTGCCAAATATCGGTCCGAGAAAGGTCTCAAATCGTGAAGCGAGTTATGCCAAGATATGAACTTTAAGAGGTCCCGAGAAGCAGTTTTAAAAGATTTTGTCCTTTAGCTAACTATTGATTAAATCGTACCACTTTATTTTCAGCCTAAATAACTATCAAAATAAGTCAAACAATGCATCCTCGTGATCATTCAAGACAAAATTAAAATATAAGAGATACACCTAGGAATAAGGGAGTCAAAGTAAATAATTGGCCCACATGAATTCGTGTTAGTTTGCTAACTTATAATAACAATGGTCTCGTTTTTAAGCTTGGTATGGGGAACGTGAAACTTGAGGATGAAAAACGTTCATGGCAGCCAAAACCCCAAAGTAAGTTTTTGATTTCTTTACTTGTTTCTATCTTTTTATTTTCCTTAATGTTTAGTAATTAATAAAGGCCAAGGTGGGTTATTTATGATGGAAAATGTAAACCGTGCTTTTAAATTAATGCATTGCATGAGGGCATTGCAATGGTCAAGTGTATGGGATTTAATAAGTATGAAAACACTTATCCTTTTACCACTTATTTCCAATAATAACAAGACCAAAACGTCTATTTTATGTCGTAAAAGTCGGAATTATGCGTGGTTTGTGTTTTTATTGTGTTTTAGGACCAAAAGATGAAAAAGGAAGAAAACACGGGCTTTCACGGGCTTTTATCAAAGAAAACGAGAAAAGACGAAGTCAAAAGATCAAGAGTGCAAAAAGAACGGAAGTCCAAGGCCTATTCTGAAGATTTATCGAGGAAAAAGTCTAAAGACGGAAGTTTAATGAAGTCAAAGAACTCAAGTCTAAATAAGTGAAGAATTTATAAGACGAGTTCAATTAATCCCGAGACGACGTCGAGAAAAGTCGAAGAACTTAAAAGATGAAGAGCCGATAAGAAAGAAAGAGGAGGCAACACATGCACCTCCCCATTTCCCTATAAATACCCTCCTAAACACATTAGGAGGGTGGTTAGCTAGTTTTATTTTCATTTTCTTTCTAGTTTTTAGAGAGAGAAAGTTTTAAGCTTTCTATCACTAAGTTTTAATCTTTTCTTTCAAGATAAGTTCTTTTTAACCTTTGTATTTGAGTTTTATTAATAAAAAGTTCAACTTTAAGCTTTTAATCTTTAATCTTTTTCTTACTTTTTTGATTTACTTTAATTTTTGATCCGAAAATTATATTTCATACGGTTGATTTTGATTGATGATTTCGTGATTAAAAGATTCATCTTTTGATGCTTTTCTAAGTCTTACACGGATTAAGCTTTAAGCTATTCATGCTTTTTGGCTTATTTAGTGTTTAGCTTATTACTTTTATTTTTTTCCTCAAAAGGTTAACCCTTTTAAAGTTCCTTTTATAAAGTTTATGAATTTCATATTTCAAAAGTTGTTAAATTTATGCTTATTGAGTTGATTAAGATTCGGTTAAGTGAGCTTATTGAGATTTTTGCTTATCTCCATTTTCGAATTAGTTGGTGTTCATCGCAATATTGAGCGCATTACACATTCTGACGGCTGCTTATTTTTATCGCAATAACCCATTGTGGTTCTACTTTGCGATCACTTGGTTTTTCCCCTTATTCCAATCTGGGATTACGATCGCTCATTGCGATCGCATATTCCGACGGAACTTAAGGTTTCTTTAAGTTGAAACTCTGCCCAAATTTTGTTAACAACATTCCGATCTGGACTTTCCGACAGAAGTGTTTTTAGTATTCCGATCTGGACATTCCGATTGACAACTTTGCGACAGATACATTCCGATGGGATTGAGCTTGTGTATTCCGATTGACCTACATTCCGACAGTTTTAACTTTGATATTCCGATGGCTTGTTTTAGATATATTTCAATGGTTTAAGCTTTTAAGTTTTAAAGTTTTACAAAGTTTTAAGTTCTAAATTTACTTGTTAAGTTTTTAATCATTTACATTTTACTCAACGACATTTTCTTATTTGCTTTTGGTTTAAAAATAGATAATCAACCAACCCAACATTATTTTCCACCAAGAACAATTGAGTCGCACTTTCTACCAATAATCAATTCGAAAAGACTTGGAACAACGAACTTTGATACTTAGTAAAAACTTTGTATTAAACACCATTTCAGAATATAAACTTTCTTCGGATTAGTGTTGCTATCTTCGAAATAATCAAGTTTTCAGGTAAGAGATCGTCAGAATATAGTGCTATCTTCGGAATAATAAACCCTTTTCGAAAGATAGCCAAACTCGAGTTTAACAGTGCAGATACAGTAACAGCTTAAACGAAAATAAGCTAAACCAAACAAGCAAATCCAAATAAGCAATTAACCAAAACTAACACCAAATTTATTTTAAGAAAAACTAAATAACCCAAAAATTTAAAAATATAAAAACAACAAATAATCTAAATATTTAAAATCAACTTTTAATCAAAAATATTAATCTATTAAATCAACTTAATTAAAAATAAGCTAAAAACTATTAAGCAATGAACACAATAAGCCAAATCATCCACCACATCAAAACCATAAGATAAATCACATGAACAAATCAATCACACAATCAACTTGATTAAGAAAACTACATGATTAATTAAATAACCAACAAGATTAAGAAAGGTAGAATGAGAGATATAAAATAAGCTTGATTAAATTGAAGATTAAGATTCAATATTACAATATTAAGATGAAAGATTAAAAAGCTTAAAAGAAAAGCTAGAGAGAGAAAAATAAAAACACACTAATTACCTCCTACAATTAAAGAAAAATAAAGACTCTCCCTTCTAATGACACATTAGAAAACTATATATAGGGGAAGTGGAAGGTGTTTGTTTATTCCTCTTTTCTTCTTGTCTTCTCGACTTTTAATTAACTCGTCTTTATCGACTTTGTCTCGGGATTAGTCGAATGATAACTTGAACTCGTCTTCTAATTTTCTTCTTTTAGTAGACTTTGTTCTTCGACTTTGTTAAACTTCCGTCTTTAGACTTTTTCTTCGATAAATCTTCAGAATAGGCCTTCGACTTCCGTTCTTCTTGCACTTTTGATCTTTTGACTTCGTCTTTTGTCTTTTTCTTCGATAAAAGCCCGTGTTTTCTTCCTTTTTCATATTTTTGTCCTAAAACACAATAAAAACACAAACCATGCATAATTCCGCCATTTACGACATTAAATACACGTTTTGGTCTTGTTATTATTAGAAATAATTGGTAAAAGGATAAGTGTTTTCACACTTATTAAATCCCCTACACTTGACATTGCAATGCCCTCATGCAATGCATTAATTTCAAAGCACGGTTTACATTTTCCATCATAATTAACCCACATTGGCCTTTATTAGATTTTAGACAATAAGGAAACTAAATAAGAACAGAAAAGTACAAAATGCTTAATGGAAGAACAAGTAAAGAGATCGAATACTTACATTAGGACTTTGGTTGTCATGAATGTTTATCACTCTCAAGTTTTACGTTCCCCACACCAAGCTTATAAACGAGATCATTGCTATTATAAGTTAGTAAGCTAACACAAACTCATGTGGCCCAATTATTCACTTAGACTCCCTTATTCCTAGGTGTATCTCTTATATTTTATAATTGTCTTGAATGATCACGAGGATGCATTGTTGACTTATTTCGATAGTTTATTTAGGCAGAAAATAAAGTAGGACGATTTAATCAATAGTTAGCTAAAGGAAAAAATCTTTTAAAACTTCTTCTCGGGACCTCATAAAGTTCATATCTTGGCATAACTCGCTTCACGGTTTGAGACCTTTCTCGGACCGATATTTGGTAGTGACTTCATACTTCGAATCCTGAGAGACGTTCTTGAAATAATGGTCTTCTCTTCATAATAGGAATTTCTTCACTTGAAGTTTTTGAGAGATTCTTCATACTTGGACCACGACTTCTTCATTTTCTCCAGTCTTTATTTGAGATTTTGATATACAACAATCCGCATCCTTTTAGGACTTGGATCTATTTATCCTCATACCTTGCTAGGGTCTTTTCGGATAGACTTCTCCATGATCTTTAGGGGAGTATTTGCTTTTCGTCGTGTGTCTTGATCCTTCATATTGACTTTTGATAAATGATTCTTCACATCACTTTGGATCTTTAGAACAAAATGTATCCCTCATGCCTTGTTAGGGCCTTTTCGGACTCGCCAATCTTCGCATCCCGCTTCAATAAGTTATGCTTTGGCTATAGACTCTAATTAATACCGAGCAACTTTTAAACGATCTTGTGCTAGAAGCTAAGTAAATTTTCAAATCGTACGACCTTATTTATTGCAATTAAATTTATTAGCAAGCGATGGGAGAAAAAGCTCATAATCAACTCACATAAATTCATGAAAGAATAACAAACTTATAATTGACTCTATCATCTCTCGTTCTCCACAATTTAAAATCTCAAGGAATGAGACTCGTGGATGCTTAGCCAAATAAATCAAAGTTTTGGGTTTTCAAGTCATCTATAGGATCTTGCAACTTCTTAGACTTTTTCAAGTTTAGAATTCGCATTTTAAAGTTCCCTTGATAAACGACTTTCTATGATCAATTATAGGAACTTGCGAAAAGTTCTTGTTCTTAACCCGTAAGAGTTAAGACTTTCGCGTTTTAAAGTTCCCTATATAAAAGCCTAGCAAAACTTGATTTAAAAACGGTAAGGATACTAGCTAGAGTAAACTTAGATAAGTAAACTCGGGTTGAGTCAAAAGATTCATGACGGGCCTAATATATCAACGACATCTAAACTCATTAAAACTATTTTATTTAACTTTATTTTTCTCTTTTGACTTTATTTTTGAAATGAAATATATACATACGATGCGATAACAAAAGGAAAGAACATAAAAGAGAGTAAACGAAAAATACTACTTGGCCAAAATAGATTAAAATTTTTGAAAAATGTCGAAAAATTAGATTTTTCGATTAAAATGAGGACAAATTAATGGAAAAGCCCACTTATCTTCGATAGAAGTCCCCCCTACACTTGATATAAACATTGTCCTTAATGTTTAAACATGTGGGAGTAAACTCCCCTACACTTAGGACATTCTGCACTTTGTTTAAATCTCGCTAAGGAAGAGACGACTATAGTGATTTCAGTGTGAACATATAAGATATTGAATCACGACAGTTTAGGATAGAACCGGGAACACGGGTCGTCAAATATCATCAAAAGGGCTCCTTGAAGATTTAAACCCTGCACATCATAAGAAACAAGACAACAAACCCTATGTAGCTCCCCCTACACTTATTATGAAAACGGGTAAAAGGATAGATCATCGGGTTGCCTCCCGAGAAGTGCTTGTTTTTGTTAACCGAGTCACGAGCCTGACTCGACCCAGAACTAATTCAAGGGAAACGTGGTGAGGGATGGAATCATCTCATGAGAGATGTCCTCATCAAAGTACAACTTAACACGCTGGCCATTCACTTTGAAGTTTAGCCCATTTGGTTGAGATAACTCAATGGTGCCATAAGGGAAGACTTTGGCGACGGTGAATGGACAGACCAACGGCTCTTAAGCTTGCCTGAAAAGATTTTCAACCGAGAGTTAAAGAGTAAAACTTGATCACCAATTTTGAACTCTCGGTTTTTGATCTTAGAATCATGAATGAGCTTGGTTTTCTCCTTGTAGATCAATGAATTATCATAAGCCTCATTCCTCAGTTCATTAAGTTCATTGAGTTGGATCTTCCTAAGATCACCGACTTTGTTGATATCAAAATTAGCCCATTTCAAGGCCCAATAAACCTTATGCTCCAACTCAATGGGGAGGTGGCATGCCTTTCCGTACACAAGATGATATGGAGTGCAACAAATAGGTGTCTTATATGCGGTACGGAAAGCCCATAAAGCATCATCTAACTTATCGGCCCATGAGGCACGATACTCTCCCACAGTCCGCTCTAAGATTCTTTTAAGTCCACGGTTTGAAATCTCGGCTTGACCATTTGTTTATGGATGATATGCGGTGGAAAGACGGTGATTCACACCATACTTGGCCATGACTCATGCAAATTGATCATTGCAAAAATGAGTCCTGCGATCACTAATGATAGCAAGAGGAACACCGAATCGAGCAAATAATTGTTTCAGAAAGTTCACAACCACCCTCGCATCGTTAGTAGGTAAAGCCTTTGCTTCAACCCATTTTGATACGTAGTCAACGGCTACGAGGACGTACTTGTTCCCTTTGGATGATGGAAATGGCCCCATAAAGTCGATGCCCCATACGTCAAAGACTTCACACTCTTGGATGAAATTTTGAGGCATCTCGTCTTTATGTGTGATCTTACCTTGTCTTTGGCAAGCATCACAATGCTTAACCATTTCGTGTGCATCACAATAAATGGTGGGACAATAAAATCCAGAATCGAAAACTTTCTTCGCGGTGTAATTTGGACCAAAGTGACCACCGGTTGGTCCTTTATGGCAAGCTTCCAAGATTTGTAAAGTTACGGGCCCGTCAACACACCGACGAAGGATCAAGTCAGCACATTGTTTGAAGAGATAAGGGTCGTCCCAATAGTAAGTTTTCACATCCTTGAAGAATTTCTTCTGTTGTTGGGACGATAACCCTTCGATGAGAATTCCACCCTCCAAGTAGTTTGCAAAGTCCGCAAACCATGGGATCTCATCAAGATTGGAGTTAATAGACATCAAGGCCTCAAGGGGAAAAGATTCATTAATCTCTTGATTTGGGAGTTCCCCTTGATAAGGATCCTCGAGTCTACTTAGATGATCCGCGGCTAGGTTTTCTGCTCCTTTCTCGTCACGAATTTAAATTTTGAATTCTTGAAGGAGTAAAACCCAACGAAGAAGTCTTGATTTGGAATCTTGTTTTGTTAACAAGTACTTCAACGCGGAATGATCGGTATAGACAATGGTGGTGGAAAGGACAAGATAGGGGCGGGATTTTTCAAAAGCATACAGTACAACTAAAAGCTCTTTTTCGGTAGTGGTATAATGCAATTGAGTCCCCTTCATTGTCTTGCTAGCATAATGGATCAGTTGGAAATGTTTGTTTACACGTTGACCTAAAACTGCTCTAATAGCAAAATTGCTAGCATCACACATCAATTCGAAAGGTAACTCCCAATTAGGGGTAAATAAGACCGGTGCCTTGGTTAATTTATCCTTAAGAAGATTGAAAGATTCGATACACTCTTTAGAAAAGATAAAAGGAGTATCTTTTTCCAAGAGGTGGGTCATCGGGCGAGCGATCTTAGAAAAATCTTGAATGAATCGACGATAGAAGCCCGCATGACCAAGAAAACTTCTCACACCCTTCACGGTTGAAGGAGGAGGTAATTTAGCAATCACATCGACTTTAGCACGGTCGACTTCAAGACCGGCATTGGAAATTTTATGACCAAGAACAATACATTCTTTTAACATGAAATGACATTTTTCCCAATTAAGAACGAGACGAGTGTCTTCACACCGTTTGAGCATACATTCTAAATTGGAAAGGCAAGTAGAGAAAGAATCACCATAGACCGAGAAATCATCCATAAAGACTTCCATAGTTTCTTCAACCATGTCATGGAATATAGCCATCATACACCTTTGGAAAGTCCCAGGAGCATTGCTTAAGGCGAAAGGCATTCTTTTGTAAGCAAATGTTCCATAAGGACAAGTGAATGTGGTTTTCTCTTGGTCTTTTAGATCGATGGGAATTTGAAAATACCCGGAGAAACCGTCTAAGAAGCAATAGTAGTCATTACCCGCTAAACGCTCGAGCATTTGATCCATGAAAGGAAGAGGAAAATGATCCTTACGAGTGGCATCATTGAGCTTGCGATAGTCTATGCAAACTCTCCAACCCGTGACAAGTCGAGTATGAATCAACTCGTTGTTTTCATTGGGAACAACGGTTATTCCGCCTTTCTTAGGCACACAATGGACGGGACTAACCCATGGCGAATCCGATAGGGTAAATCATTCCGGCATCTAGAAGTTTGATAACTTCTTTCTTGATGACATCATGTTTTTTGGATTAACCCTTCTTTTGCTTTGGATTACGGGTTTAAAGTCATCTTCCATGAGAATCTTATGAGTACAAAAGTTAGGATCAATTCCGCGAATGTCGGAAATTTTCCAAGCAATTGCTTTCTTATGATTTTTGAGCACATCGAGAAGTCGAGATTTTTCATCCTCTTTTAAATCCCTTGCAATGATGACGGGTAACTTCTTATTGTATTCAAGGAAAACGTATTCGAGATGAGACGGTAAATCCTTAAGCTCTAAATACGGAGGATTGTCGATGGAAGGCGTAGTCAAATTCGGATCATCGTTTAAGATTTCCTTAGGAGATGGTGGAGAAATATGGTCCTCATTGAGAAGTTTCTCAATGGTACGAATGTCTTCATCCCAATCAGAGGGAGAATCGTAATATCTTAAGTCCACATCCCCTAAAGTTGCTTCAAATTCTTTCAAAAGCAAGTCACTTTCTCCAAATGGAGTCAATGAGGGAGCAATAGAGGCAACGGTCTCAACAACGGGTAGAGAAGAAAAACCACTTTTACAAGCGTCTTTGAAATGTTCTTTACAAGCCTCATCAAGTACGTCAATGAAATTAACGCTCTCGTGTTCATAAGGTTGCTTAGAAAGTTTACCCATGTTGAAGACGATTTTGTCGTCACCAACTCTCATGATTAATTCGCCCGCGGCTACATCAATAAGAGTGCGACCGGTCCTCAAGAATGGACATCCAACGATTAATGGAACACGTGGGTCCATCTCGTAGTCAACGACAACAAAATCTGCCGGAAAAGTGAATTTGTCGACACCGACGAAGACATCTTCGGCTATCCCCACCGGATAAGCAACCGTACGGTTAGCTAATTCCAATGTCATTCGTGTGGGGACTAGCTCGGGTAGAGATAATTGTTTCCAAACACTTAATGGCATTAAGTTGATACTAGCACGTAGAGCTGCTAGGGCCATACAATTCTCTACCCCGTGGAAGTTGCAAGGAATGAGAAAGCAACCTGGATCACCAAGTTTGGTTGGTAATTTCCTTAAGAGAACTGCGGAGAAATTCTCATTAAGTTGGGTCTGAGCAATATCAAGAAGCTTTTCCTTATCACTAAGAAGATCTTAAAACATTTTAGCATATTTCGGCATGTGAGCGAGAGCCTCAGCAAAGGAGATGTTGAAATTCAATTGTTTAAACATTTTAAGAAAGTTCAAAACTTGAATATCATCCATGTTCTTCAACTTCTCTTTCCTCAACCTTGAAGGGTAAGGTATATCGGGTTGAGATGAAGGATTTGGAATGGAATTCTCACTCACATCCTTGGGTGGTAGAGGGGTAGAAGTAGAAAGTGTTGGAATTGGTGAAGGGGGCTCGTTTTCCTTTGTCACAATCACCGGTGTAGGTGTAGGGATCTCGGGTTCCTTATAACCTTTTCCACTTCGAGTGGAGATTGCTTTCATCTCCCCTCTTGGATTAGCAACGGTGTTACTCGGAAGAGAACCCGAAGCATAGGGTTAACTACTTGAGAAGAAACTAGCCATCATATCCCATAAGTCATTCGTTTGACTGCTTAAAGAGTTTCGCAAATCGTTCCTAAGCTCGGCTCAAAGATCATTCCCTTGTTTCGCCATATCTCCTTTCAAGTTAATAATTTGACTCTAAAGATTCTTCACCAGCGCTTCATTAGTCCTCATATATGTTTCAACCTCTTGATTGTATGCCGTGGGTTGGTTGGGATGGGGAACTTGGTAAGCAGGTGGTTGATAAGTGGTTTGTTGGTAAACTTGATTATTTCCTTGAGGTAGATATGGGTTTCTTTGGGTTTGATATTAATTAGGAGCTCGAGGTTGGTTTTAATTGTTGCGATTAAAGTTTTTTTGGTTTTGAGGAGGAAAACCAGGTGGTGAAAGGAAGTTGTTTGAACGATAACTTAGCAAATTTCGATCACCTTGAGGACGAGCTTGATAGCCTCCCGTGGAAAAGTTATCGTTAGCTGCATACACGTTTTCCGGATTGTCATGAGTAGAAGGACAATCGGTGTATGAATGAGAACCCCCGCAAATCTCACAAGAAGTTTCTACAGCTTTAGCTTGTTGAAATTGGTTCGTAGCCATGGTTAAGAAATTTTTGTTCATCTCGGCTATTTGGCGGGTAAGTTTGGTTATCTCGGGGTTTGATGAAGTAGAAGAAACTTGGCCCTCGGGGTATTTCTTGAAGATGTGGATGAATCCAAATTTTGTGGTGAGTGGTCATGTTCTCTATAAGCTCTCTACACTCCTCATGTCTTCTCTTCATGAATGTACCACTGGCGGCAGCATTAATCGTATCACGATCACGAAAAGTTAAACCATTGTGGAAAGTATCAATCAAAGTGACGGGGAGCATATTATGGTTCGGACAACGGTCGATCAAGACATTGTAACGTTACCAAGCATCAAAAAGCGACTCATCGGGTTCTTGAGTGAGACCACTAATTTGATTGCGAAAACTAGTGACCATGGATGGTGGAAAGTAGCGCGACAAAATTTTTTGAGACATTTCGTCCCATGTATGAATTGAGTTTTTGGGGAGACGATCAAACCATTTTTCGGCATGGTGGGATAAAGTGTGTGGAAAAAGGTGAAGGCGAAGAAAATCCATGGAAACACCGGGCAATTTCATTCTTTGAGTGACGGTTATGAATTTATCGAGATGTTTATTGGCATCATCATCCGGTAATCCGCGAAATGGACAAGCGTTTTGAACTTTTTGGATCATGTGGTGCTTCAACAAAAATTCGGGAGCCGTGATTTACATCGGCGCTGTAACACCCCATTTTGATAATGGAATGTCACGCGTAATTATGGCGTGTCATCAAAGCATACAAGGATTAATGTCTAAACATTACATGACCATAAAAGGAAAATACCGGAATTAAACATCGGTAGTCCAAAAGTAAAGCTCATCACACACAAACATAAGTACTGTAAAGGAAAGGACTAAACAATGTCCATAGCAAGAGTATCAATGTAAAGATAATGCATAAAGTAAAGAAAGGCTAGAAAGCTTCCAGTCCATATGCACGTACGCTTAAAGTCTACGAGCGTCCCTGAGTACATGCCGTTTTGGGAACATAGAAAAGGAAAACGGCTGAGCAATACGCTCAGTGCACGGATGTACAATAAAGCATGAATAGGATAAGCATATAACATATAACAGCGGAAGAAACTAAGTCACGAGTAACCTGGTTAAGTCTTGGTAAAACTGGTTTTATAGTTTGAAAAGCCTTATGTTTATCTTATAAAAACTGTTTAACATGTTCTACCATTAGCCAATATAGGTCATGAAAATCCACCGTGCATGAATACTTGGAGGGGTGACCTCATCATGCAAATTAGAGGGGCTGCCTCTAATTTAATATACTGGTTTGGGTAGGAGGGATCAGCTCCTTGTGAAGGATGCAAGGCACACACCACATTCACACTGAGTAATCTGCTGAAAAACATGTAACTAGGATGCACCCATACGCCCTACATGATAATATAAAAATATGGCCAAAAGCTGAAGGGACGCCACGAGCAATCACTCCGCCGTGGTGAAGTCATAACATTAGTGCCTCTAATGTTATGGTTATGGTACCTCCATAACTAGGTGAAACTGGTCATGCATGTATATGGCTATAGGTATTGTAAATTAAACATAAGCAAGTCAAACATATAAATTTATACTACGGGAAAACATTTGGCTGCATACGGGGAATCCTAATAAGGAAAGAATGTACATACTGAAAGGACGAGAATCTGTACCTTATGTCTAGTGAACGAAGAAGATGAACTGAGGAGAATCCTACTTCGGTATCACTAATGCTACATAAATACATACATGAATAAGTACCCGCTTACTAAATACGTAACTGGTTTTATGTCATGTCTTAGCTTTCTTTATATGTTCATATCATGTTTTACTGTTTAAAGCCTTAAACTGTGTTTATCTTGTATTCTGTCTATTCTGATTAAGTATTTCTGGTATTTCATGTATTATTATACTTACTGTGTAATAATAAGTAACTTTCCAAAAATAGCAGATTTCCTAAAATAGAAAGTTTCCAAAAATAGTAAGTTTCTAAAAGTAAAAAGTTACCAAAAATAGAAAGTTCCCAAAAATAGAAAGTTTCCAAAAATAGAAAGTTTCCAAAAATAGAATTATTGCTTAAAATAAATAAGTTTCTATAAATAGAAAGTTTCCATAAATAGATCAGCTGCCTTAATTAAATAGTTTCTAAAAATAGAAAGTTTCCATAAATAGATTAGCTGCCTGAATTAAATAAGTTTCTAAAAATAGAAAGTTTCCATAATTAGATATAAGCTGGTTAAATAAGCTAAGTATATAAGCCTAAATGTTTTTCTGATTATTTCTAAGCCATAATGATATAATGTATAGTTTATTAATTATTACATGTAATTTAAATAAACTATAGGTTAAAAGTATTTAATTAAATATATCATGTTTTTAATTAAATAAAGTTCAATACTTAGACTAAAACATGTATTATTATTTATTAATAATATAACCTAAGTCATGTTAATTATTAATTATAACTATGGTTTTTAATAATTAAATTAATTATAAAGTCTAGAAAATATAAAATACTTAGGTTAATAATTCCATGATTCTAATAATTAAATTATAACCTAAGTCATTTATTAAATTAATCATGTCATATTTATTAATTTAATTTAACATATGATTAAAAAAAATAATCTTAACATAAACCGTGAACTGGATCTTGACTAGAAACCATGAACCAGACATGAAATCGACACTATACCCCGAACCACTTCGGGGTTCCCTTTGTTTTGCTGCTGTCGTGGGACCCACACCACCAAACCGGGACCATATGGTCTCGGTGGTGGTTTATTAGCCAAACCGAGACCCCCTTGGGGTTCGGTTTAGGCCCCGACCAAACAAACACCCCTAAAAATAACCTTTTTGATTTACCCAATAACCATTTACATGAATGATTTATGTTTTTAATTAGGTTTTTTAAAAACATCGTG
Source organism: Glebionis coronaria (assembly GCA_025667525.1). NCBI lineage: Eukaryota > Viridiplantae > Streptophyta > Magnoliopsida > Asterales > Asteraceae > Glebionis > Glebionis coronaria. The sequence goes on from CM046882.1 coordinate 499,408,844, forward strand.
TTCTTAATTTATTTTATTAGATCAAAGCAAAAGAAAAAGGATTAAAAGAATATACCGAATGCGTGGGTCTAACGAGGATGAACACACACGAACACACATACAATATTCAAGATCAAAATCAAACGAACACCCCCTTTTCTTGTGTTGTATGCGGCGGCCAAAGAGGACAAGAAGGAGAAAGGAGAAAACTTTTTAGGTTTTTAATTTGTTTTCCTGTAAAGTGAAAAATGAAAACAAGTTTTACCTTTACCCCCTTTCATTGTAAAATTTGATGGGCTTGGCCCATGGTGTTGGTGTAGCCGCGGGTAGGGGCCCCCACATGGGGTACCCGTACCGTTTTCCGTGTCTCGTTGTTTAAGTGTTCGTTCGTGTTTATTTGTGTTCATGTTTAATGTGTTCTCGTTAAATATTTACCGTGACCTAATATATTTATTCACGCTCGTAATAAATATATATACGTAACTAATATTAGTTTGTGATTTAATTACGTTCATGATTTCATGATCGCATGTTCGTGATTAATTATTGTTAAATAATTATTGTGTGTTCGTACGTAATAATTACATATCGTGTTCTAACACGTACGTAATACGTAAAATCCTAACATGTAAACGTAATCATGCTATAATAGGAAAGTTTTAATCTAGTACGTACGATCTTAAGGGTACTATTCATGGTAAAAGCATGCGGGTTTTACAACTCTTCCCCCCCTAAAAAGAATAATTCGTCCCCGAATTATAGATAAAGTAAACTAGAAAAGAAGAACATACCCGAATTCAAAATATGAAATGAGGGTTAGAAGCCCGGATAGACTCCTCTGTTTCCCAAGTGGCTTCCCGCTCGGTATGATCCCTCCAAAGGATTTTGACGAATGGAATTGTCTTCCTTCTCATGACTCGTTCTTGTCTATCAAGAACTCGTTCGGGTTCTTCTATGAAAGTGGGATCTTCATGTATCTGTTCCAGTGGATACTGAACCATGTGAAGGGGATGATACTGGTACCCTCTGAGTAAGGACACATGAAACACATTGTGTACATGTGAAAGCTGCGGAGGTAACGCTAACCGGTTAGATACTTCACCGACTCGTTCAATGATATCAAACGGTCCGATGAACCGAGGACTGAGCTTCCCTTTAATCCCGAAGCGTCTAACACCACGTGCCGGCGAAACCTTAAGGAAGACGTGATCTCCTACGTTAAAAAGTATGTCCCTACGATGCTTATCGGCGTAACTCTTCTGACGTGACCGTGCCTCCTGAAGTTTCTGCTTAGCTACTGCGATCTTTTCATTGGTCATCTCTATGATTTCTGGTCCTTCAAGTGTTCGCTCGCCAACCTGATCCCAGCAGATTGGGGCGCGACACTTTCTGCCAATGCAACATCTCGAAAGGAGCACACTTGATACTTGCGTGCCAACTGTTGTTGTATGCAAACTCCACCAAACAGATGTAATCATCCTAATCACCCGTCCATTCCAACGCACATGACCTCAACATGTCTTCCAATGTCTGAATCGTTCGCTCCGACTGTCCGTCCGTTTGAGGATGAAAATTCGTGCTAAGCTTAAGTTGTGTACCCCCAAGCTTTCTGCAGACTCCTCCAAAATCGTGAAGTGAAACGAGGATCTCTGTCTGAGACGATGCTGGATGGAGCACCGTGGAGTCTCATGATCTCTCTTCTATACGTATCGACGAGTTTACTTACTGGATCTTCCTTGCGGATCGGTAAGAAATGAGCTGATTTGGTAAGTCGATCTACGATAACCCAAATTGCATCGTGCTTCCTCTTGGTAGGCGGAAAACCAGTAACAAAATCCACGGTGATTTTGTCCCACTTCCGCTCTGGAATATCTAACGGTTGAAGGAGACCGCCAGATCGCTGATGCTCGATCTTAACCTGCTGGCAGGTAAGACATTTAGAGACGTAAGTTTCCACATCCTGTTTCATACCACTCCACCAAAAGTATTGCTTGATGTCATGGTACATCTTAGTCGAACCAGGATGTATAGAGAATGGGGAGCTATGAGCTTCAGCTAACAAGGCTTCCCAGATTTCTTGGTCATCAGGAACACAAAGTCTCGTGCCCTGCCATACGATACCATCTTCATCTACTCTGAATTCCGTCTGTTTCACCAAATTCTGTACTATCGCCCAGATTTCTCCGTCATCTTTCTGAGCTTCCTTGATCTTAGAGAGTAACTCGGGTTCTACTCTAAGATTAGCCCAGTAACCGTGATGTCCACGTACCATGATCTCGATGTCTAGCCGCTCCAAGTCTCTTATGATTTCCTCCTCAATTTTAATGCCGTTGATCATTCCGGACTTCCTGCTAAGAGCATCTGCTACTACATTTGCTTTTCCGGGATGATACTGTAGATTTATGTCATAATCCTTCAACAGCTCTAACCATCTCCTCTGCCTCATGTTCAATTCACGTTGAGTGAAGATATACATCAAGCTCTTGTGGTCCGTGAAAATGTCACATAATTCTCCATATAGGTAGTGCCTCCATATCTTCAATGCAAACACGACTGCAGCAAGTTCCAAGTCATGCGTGGGGTAATTTTCTTCATAAGGCTTAAGCTGCCGTGAAGCGTACGCAATCACTTTCCCATGTTGCATGAGAACACAGCCAAGTCCCTTCCCTGATGCATCACTATAGATTTGAAATCCACCCGTACCAGATGGGAGAGTAAGAATAGGTGCAGATACTAGCTTCTGCTTCAGGTCTTCAAAGCTCTTCTCTCGTTCTTCAGTCCAGACGAATTTCTCCCCTTTCCGCATCAGTTTGGTCAATGGTAGTGCTAAGCGGGAAAAGTTCTCCACGAACCTACGGTAATAGCCAGCTAAGCCTAAGAAACTGCGGACTTCCATTGCTGATGTCGGCCTCGGCCACTTAGTAATGGCCTCAACCTTCGCTGGATCCATGGTGATTCCTTCTACTGATACAATGTGACCTAAGAATGCCACCTTGTCTAACCAGAACTCACACTTGGAGAATTTAGCATACAACTGCTTCTGGAGAAGAATCTGTAGTACTGTACGAAGATGGTCTTCGTGTTCCTCTTTGGACTTTGAGAAAATCAGGATGTCATCGATGAAGACAATGACGAACTTGTCCAGAAATTCATGGAAGATTCTGTTCATCAAGTCCATGAACACTGCTGGAGCATTTGTCAGGCCGAATGGCATAACTACAAACTCGTAGTGGCCATAGCGGGTACGAAAAGCAGTTTTGGCGATGTCCTGCTCCTTAACCCGTAGCTGATGGTGCCTGACCTAAGATCAATCTTGGAGAAGTGTTTGGCCCCTTGGAGTTGGTCACACAGATCGTCTATACGTGGCAGTGGATACCTATTCCGGATAGTAATCTTGTTGAGCTCGCGATAGTCTATGCAAAGATGCATACTGCCGTCCTTCTTCTTAACAAATAGAACCGGTGCGCCCCATGGAGATGCGCTCGGTCGAATGAAACCTCGTTCTAGAAGTTCTTGCAGTTGATCCTTCAGCTCCTTCAGCTCTATGGGAGCCATGCGATAAGGAGCCTTGGAGATTGGTTCAACTCCTGGAATAAGCTCGATATTGAATTCCACTTCTCGTACAGGTGGTATGCCCGGAAGTTCTTCTGGGAATACATCTTGAAATCCCGACACTATTGGTTGATCCTGAATTGATGGAGATTCAGCATCCATGTCGTGAACCGTAGCTAGATAACCCTCGCAGCCATGTGACAGTAGTGCACGCGCTTGCAGGGTAGATATGATTTGTACAGACCGTCCGGGTACGAACCCGTTATGAATGTACTCTGGTGCATTAACATCACCGAAGATAACTCGATATGAATGGCAGTCTATGGTAGCATGATGCTTGGATAGCCAATCCATGTCCAAAATCATGTCGAAGTCACTCATGTCCAGCGGAAGTGCGTCAACAGGTCGAACCTTATCGTCAAGTTCTAGGGGAAGACTCTTGTATACATGGGTGATTAATACAGAGTCCCTCAAAGGCGTGGAAATAGTAAGCCTATTCTCTAGTGGCATGGGGAGCATCCTAATGTTCTTATCATAAGCAGTAGAAATGACTGAGTGAGTAGCACCCGTATCGAAAAGAACACACGCAGCTTGACCATACATATACAAGATTCCAGTGATGGTACCTGTAGACTTGTTGGCCTGGTCTTGAGATGTCGTGTAGACACGCCCGGTGGTAGGAGGCGGCTTGGAATCAGCATGTCCCGATGTGCCCTCCATGTCGCCCTTACGGCAATCCTTCATGATATGGCCAGGAAGGCCACACTTGAAGCATGCGTCCGTGTTATGACGACATGGCCCTGGGTGCCTACGGTGGCAAGTAGAGCAAAGAGAATGAGTATACCCTCCAGCAGGTGCTCTGGCTGGCTGAGAACCTGATAAAACATTTTACATAAGACATGATAATAGGGTACAACGGATAATGCGGATAATCGTAAGATTGAATACCAGTGATAGCTGGACGGCTAGGCTGTGAACCTCTCTGGTTCTGGTCCCTACCGTTTCTATGGTTCCTGGTATAAGTTTTGCTAAAGTGTCAGAATATGAGTTATACATGAAATCATAAGAAAATGCGTAAGTATTAGGACCTGCTGCCATTGGAGTGTCCAGCATTGTGACGGAAATTATCATTACCGCCACGCCTATCCCTAGCAGAACGGTCGTTAGTCTGACCGTTTCCCTTGGGCTGATGAGGCTGCTGCTGAGTAGCCGGCTGAGACCGGTCCCCAGTTTTCTGCCTGGAAGATACATTTTAAAGAGATGAATAATTGACATATATTGGAAGAATACGGATTGATCACCGCTTGAATACGAATGTTTACCTCTTGTCGGGTCTCTCAGCTTCCCCGAACTCATCTCTCTCCTGCAGCATCTCCAGCTTACGTGTTGCATCGGCCACCTGTGCTACAATGTTGAACGTAGCACACACCATATTTTTTGCGACCGATGTGCGAAGAGCCCACCTAAAGTGGTGTGCCTGCTCTTCAGGAGTACCTGCTGCTGCACCAAGGAAACCAGCTAAGCGAAGAAAGCGCTGCATAAACTCGTTGCTATTCTCCCCATCTCTCTGCCAGATCCCATGGTACTCCCTCTTGAGCTTGTCTTGCTCAGCCTTGGGAAAGAACTTCTCCATCACACTGTCCTTGAACTGAGCCCAAGTCAAACCAGCAACCCACTCGTCACCTCCCTCAGACTGCATCAACGCTAACCACCAATTTAGCACATCGCCTTTGAACCGATAACATGCTAACCTCGCCTTGTACGCGGGGTCACAACCCATAGCATTGAAAATCTTCTCGATGTGAGCCAACCAGCTTTCAGCATCACTAGGGCTATCTGTTTTCTCAAAAGCTCGAGGACGGAGCTTGTTGAATCTCTCCAGCCATACTGCCAATGTCACTGGAGGAGGAGGAGGAGGTGCCTGATTATGCTGCTGATTGTTGGCAGCTTGAACTTCAGCCCTGATGTCGTTCCTCAGTTGAGGAAGCAAAGCTTGCATTGTAGCTTGGATTGCAGCATTAAGTTGTTCCTGTTCGCGTGTGAGAACCATATGACAGTATAACATAAAACATATGATTAAACGGATCAAAACATAATATATATATATATACATGAAAAAAAATTTATACCAAAATTTCAAGAGAAAAATTTTATGCAAGAAAATTTTGTGTATGAATGCATGATGCAGTTTTATGAAAACTTTTGTATGCTCGAGAGTGAACGCCTATGGTCAGTTCACTCAAAATAAAAGACATGGCGAGGGGACGCCTATGGGTCGGTCCTAAATTTAAAAGTTTCGATAAAATACATGCGACTAAATAGGGCCAGTCCTGTACCAACCATTACTTAGTCATAAACCTGCGACAATGACATATATATGTATGCATAAAAATGATGAATGTATGAAAAACGACTGTCAGTTCTAGGAAGACAGTAGTGACTACCCACTAATCACAGGTCATATTTTGAGAGCCTACAGGTCGAAGCCTTGGCTCTGATACCATAATTGTAACACCCCATTTTGATAATGGAATGTCACGTGTAATTATGACGTGTCATCAAAGCATACAAGGATTAATGTCTAAACATTACATGACCATAAAAGGAAAATACCGGAATCAAACATCGGTGGTCCAAAAGTAAAGCTCATCACACAAAAACATAAGTACTGTAAAGAAAAGGACTAAACAATGTCCATAGCAAGAGTATCAATGTAAAGATAATGCATAAAGTAAAGAAAGGATAGAAAGCTTCCAGTCCATATGCACGTACGCTTAAAAGCTACGAGCGTCCCTGAGTACCTGCCATTTTGGGAACATAGAAAAGGAAAACGGCTGAGCAATACGCTCAGTGCACGAATGTACAATAAAGCATGAATAGGATAAGCATATAACATATAACAACGAAAGAAACTAAGTCCCGAGTAACCTGGTTAAGTCTTCGTAAAATTGGTTTTATAGTTTGAAAAGCCTTATGTTTATCTTATAAAAACTGTTTAACATGTTCTACCATTAGCCAATATAGGTCATGAAAATCCACCGTGCATGAATACTTGGAGGGGTGACCTCATCATGCAAATTAGAGGGGTTGCCTCTAATTTAATATACTGGTTTGGATAGGAGGGATCAGCTCCTTGTGAAGGATGCAAGGCACACACCACATTCACACTGAGTAATCTGCTGAAAAATATGTAACTAGGATGCACCCATACGCCCCACATGATAATATAAAAATATGGCCAAAAGCTGAAGGGACGCCACGAGCAATCACTCCGCCGTGGTGAAGTCATAACATCAGTGCCTCTAATGTTATGGTTATGGTACCTCCATAACTAGGTGAAACTGGTCATGCATGTATATGGCTATAGGTATTCTAAATTAAACATAAGCAAGTCAAACATATAAATTTATACTACGGGAAAACATTTGGCTGCATACGGGGAATCCTAATAAGGAAAGAATGTCCATACTGAAAGGACGAGAATCTGTACCTTATGTCCAGTGAACGAAGAAGATGAACTGAGGAGAATCCTACTTCGGTATCACTAATGCTACATAAATACATACATGAATAAGTACCTGCTTACTAAATACGTAACTGGTTTTATGTCATGTCTTAGCTTTCTTTATATGTTCATATCATGTTTTACTGTTTAAAGCCTTAAATTGTGTTTATCTTATATTCTGTCTATTCTGATTAAGTATTTCTGGTATTTCATGTATTATTATACTTACTGTGTAATAATAAGTAACTTTCCAAAAATAGCTGATTTCCTAAAATAGAAAGTTTCCAAAATAGTAAGTTTCCAAAAGTAAAAAGTTACCAAAAATAGAAAGTTCCCAAAAATAGAAAGTTTCCAAAAATAGAAAGTTTCCAAAAATAGAATTACTGCTTAAAATAAATAAGTTTCTATAAATAGAAAGTTTCCATAAATAGATCAGCTGCCTTATTTAAATAGTTTCTAAAAATAGAAAGTTTCCATAAATAGATTAGCTGCCTGAGTTAAATAAGTTTCTAAAAATAGAAAGTTTCCATAATTAGATATAAGCTGGTTAAATAAGCTAAGTATATAAGCCTAAGTGTTTTTCTGATTATTTCTAAGTCATAATGATATAATGTATAGTTTATTAATTATTACATGTAATTTAAATAAACTATAGGTTAAAAGTATTTAATTAAATATATCATGTTTTTAATTAAATAAAGTTCAATAGTTAGGTTAAAACATGTATTATTATTTATTAATAATATAACCTAAGTCATGTTAATTAATTAATTATAACTATGGTTTTTAATAATTAAATTAATTATAAAGTCTAGAAAATATAAAATACTTAGGTTAATAAGTCCATGATTCTAATAATTAAATTATAACCTAAGTCATGTTTATTAAATTAATCATGTCATATTTATTAATTTAATTTAACATATGATTAAAAAAATAATCTTAACATAAACCATGAACCGGATCTTGACTAGAAACCATGAACCGGACATGAAATCGACACTATACCCCGAACCACTTCGGGGTTCCCTTTTTTTTGCTGTTGCCGTGGGACCCACGCCACCAAACCAGGACCATATGGTCTCGGTGGTAGTTTATTAGCCAAACCGAGACCCCCTTGGGGTTCGGTTTAGGCGCCGGCCAAACAAACACCCCTAAAAACAACCTTTTTTATTTACCCAATAACCATTTACATGATTGATTTATGTTTTTAATTAGGTTTTTTAAAAACATCATGTTCTTAATTTGTTTTATTAGATCAAATCAAAAGAAAAAGAATTAAACGAATATACCGAATGCGTGGATCTAACGAGGATGAACACACACGAACACACGTACAATATTCAAGATCAAAATCAAACGAACACCCCCTTTTCTTGTGTTGTATGCGGCGGCCAAAGAGGACAAGAAGGAGAAAGGAGAAAACTTTTTAGGTTTTTAATTTGTTTTCCTGTAAAGCGAAAAATGAAAACAAGTTTTACCTTTACCCCCTTTCATTGTAAAATTTGATGGGCTTTGCCCATGGTGTTGGTGTAGCCGCGGGTAGGAGGCCCCACATGGGGTACCCGTACCATTTTCCGTGTCTCGTTGTTTAAGTGTTCGTTCGTGTTTATTTGTGTTCGTGTTTAGTGTGTTCTCGTTAAATATTTACCGTGACCTAATATATTTATTCATGCTCGTAATAAATAGATATACGTAATTAATATTAGTTCGTGATTTAATTACGTTCATGATTTCATGATCGCATGTTCGTGATTAATTATTGTTAAATAATTATTGTGTGTTCGTACGTAATAATTACTTATCGTGTTCTAACAAGTACGTAATACGTAAAATCCTAACATGTAAACGTAATCATGCTATAATAGGAAAGTTTTAATCTAGTACGTACGATCTTAAGGGTACTATTCATGGTAAAAACATGCGGGTTTTACAGGCGCAATCGGTCCTCCACGTCCGTTCATGGTTGGTTGACATAGCTCCTCTATCGTTCGAAGGTCGGGTGGAGGGACATGGTTGTTGTTGTTGTTATTATTCAAATTGGGGTGAGGTGGGTTGTTATTATTATTATGCACACCGGACATATCTAAGTCTCTAAGAGTCTCGGGCTCAGAATAAGACGAAGATCGAGTACGCATACACTAAAATGAAATAAAATATTTTTGGTTTTTTTTATCTTTTTAATTTTTTTGGATTTTTGAAAATTTTATATTTTTTGGAAATTTTTATGCTTGATAATAACGTTTCCAAAAGAACGGATCCCAAAATCCAAATTTTCTCACTAAAAACCGTTAATCTTTACGAAAAGAGCCGGCAGCGGCGCCATTTGATTTAATGATTTTTTACATATGTGTACTCAATCGTTCTAGGTATCTAATCGAATTGATCACGGTTAAAAGTGGAATTATTGGTGTTGGTCACTAAAAGGGGGAGCTTTTGGTTGTCTAATCTACTTGTAAACATGAAAGCTAAATATATAAAAATAACTGAGAAATCTAACCTTGATTAACTGTGTAAACTGATCTCTGAATCTCTGGAAAAATCAACAAGTTCGGAATGACTACTATCTTCGGAAAAACAGCATAAATTCGGATAAATGATATGTTTTCGGAAAAGAAGTGCTTCTTCGGAATCTATGGCTTTTTCAGAATAATGGAGTATTTTCGGAATAACAAATATATTCGGAATCTAGGGTTGTTTTTGGATAAGGAAGGTTTTTCGGAATAATGGAGTATTTTCGGAATGAACAAAGATGTTCGGAATAAACACTTTTCAGTAAAACAAAGAATTTCGGAATATCAAGAAATCTTCGGAATACAAATTTTTCGGAATAAATAGTTTTTCGGAATGAGTGGTATTTCGGATAAAAGGGTAATTCGGAATAAATGGTTATTTCGGTTAAGGAAGTATTTTCGGATAAGTTGACTAAGCTCGGAATTCAAAGTATTTTCGGATAAACACCATTTCGGAATATTAACTTTCTTCGGATTACTGTTGCTATCTTCGGAATAATCAAGTTTTCAGGTAAGAGGTCGTCGGAATATAGTGCTATCTTCGGAATAATAAACCCTTTTCCGAAGATAGCCAAACTCGAGTTTCACAGTGCAGATACAGTAACAGCTTAAACCGAAAATAAGCTAAACCAAACAAGCAAATCCAAATAAGCAATTAACCAAAACTAACACCAAATTTATTTTAAGGAAAACTAAATAAGCCACAAATTTAAAACTATAAAAACAACAAATAATCTAAATATTTAAAATCAACTTTTAATCAAAAATATTAATCTATTAAATCAACTTAATTAAAAATAAGCTAAAAACTATTAAGCAATGAACACAATAAGCTAAATCATCCACCACATCAAAACCATAAAATCAATCACATGAACAAATCAATCACACAATCAACTTGATTAAGAAAATTACATGATTAATTAAATCACCACAAGATTAAGAAAGGTAGAATGAGAGATATAAAATAAGCTTGATTAAATTGAAGATTAAGATTCAAGATTACAATATTAAGATGAAAGAATAAAAAGCTTAAAAGAAAAGCTAGAGAGAGAAAAATAAAAACACACTAATTACCTCTTACAATTAAAGAAAAATAAAGACTCTCCTTCTAATGACACATTAGAAAATTATATATAGGAGAAGTGGAAGGTGTTTGTTTCTTCCTCTTTTCTTCTTGTCTTCTCGACTTTTAATTAACTCGTCTTTATCGACTTTATCTCGAGATTAGTCGAATGATAACTTGAACGCGTCTTCTAATTTTCTTCTTTTAGTAGACTTGGTTCTTCGACTTTGTTAAACTTTCGTCTTTAGACATTTTCTTCGATAAATCTTTAGAATAAGCCTTTGACTTCCGTTCTTCTTGCACTTTTGATCTTTTGACTTCGTCTTTTGTCTTTTTCTTCGATAAAAGCCCGTGAAAGCTCGTGTTTTCTTCCTTTTCATATTTTTGTCCTAAAACACAATAAAAACACAAACCACGCATAATTCCGCCTTTTACGACATTAAATATACGTTTTGGTCTTGTTATTATTAGAAATAAGTGGTAAAAGGATAAGTGTTTTCACACTTATTAGTAACTGTTAGGATTGATGGACCGGTTTGACTACTGACCTCTTGTATTTCTGGTCACGTCCGTTCCGGAGTTCTGATGGTTACTGACTGATCAATTATAGGCACGGTGGTTGTCACTACTGCTTTGTTTGTCACTTTATGACTGTCATTATCATGACCGTGATTCGTGTAACTATTCTGCTGAGTGGCCGGCTGGGTTCCGGTTCCCACTCTTCTACATGGAAGGTTAGTTGAGTGAAGTGTGGCATCTAACTGAGACGATAAAAGCATGAAATGGAATGGTAGTATCCGATGGTTGAAATTTATTCTTGTTAGAAATTTCAAATTTATAGTTTTCGTCCTTGTTCACAGAGTCTTCATAGTATAAGCAGCATAAACATCTTGAGAAATCTCCAAAGTATCAGCAGCATCAACATTTGTGAGGTCCTCAAGGTGTTAGCAGCATCAGCATCTGGTAAAATCTTCAACTCACGAGCAGCATCAGCACCTGGTAGAATATCGACAAGTGGAAACGCTTGAGATGATTGAGGATCGATTAGAAATATCCATGGAGTAGGGTACCTGGAGTACACCTGGACTACTGTACATGAAGTACAAAATGAATACTGCACATGGAGCATATCTGAGACACTATACGTGGAGTACACATGAAATACTGTACATGGAGTATAACTGAGACACTGTACATAGGGTACATATGGAATACTGTACATGGCACTGGTGGAAATTTTATGGGATGATCGATGCTGGTGTCGCTTGTCTTACATGATCAAGGAAATAAACTGATTTAAACGGTAGTAAACTGAACTGAAATAAGTAACATGATAGGCTGACAATTCTTGCGTCGACTTACTGCTGGTTGTATCAAGGCTGAAAAGTATGATTTAATCGAAGTCCCAACAGTGGTCAGCACGAAGCATGATTAATGAAGGCCAATCATGATTTATCATGAAAACGGGTTTTACTGTAATTCTTGTGTATCTTAACATGAAATCATCATTACTTTGCTGAAAACATAATCCTCGTAAGGAGACATGAAACTTAATCATCATGAAAACGACATTCACGTAAGAGCATGAAACTTGATTTATACAAAGAATATAGAAGAATAATCAACTGAGGTTTAACATTAACTGATGTGGATAGTTATGGTTTAATCCACAATATTCATAGTAGGAAGCATGTGACTAAGTATGGGCGATTCTGTTTCGATCCATACTTGTCAAAATTTTCTGAGAACTGTCATGTATGGAAATGTACAATCTGGGACTAATTATGGTTGGCTACAGTCCAATTCATGTTTGTCAAGATTTTATGAAATGTCATGATATGACAAATGTGAACAACTATGGATCGGTTCAGAAAACAACATTCGACTGAAAAGCACGAAACTTGACCTGAGAAATGGTGAACGCATATGGGTCAGTTCACCTAATAACATTCGACTATAAACATGAATCTGTCATGAGTAAGGATGAACGCCTATGAGTCAGTTCACCAATACAAAAATCTGAATGGGCAAGGGTGAACGCCTATAGGTCGGTTCACCAAAACAAAATTCGTAGAAAAGCACATGCGACTAAATATGGCCAGTCCTGTACCAACCTTTTACTTAGTCAAAAACTTTAAGAAAACTGACTGATAATTAAAGAAAACTGACTAATAAATGCATGAGAAATATGAAAGATAACCACGCCAAAATCTGGGAAGTTCCTGTTGACTACCCACTAGTCACAGGTCAAGTTTTAGAGCCTACAGGTCGAACCTATAGCTCTGATACCATAATTGTAACACCCCACTTGGATAAGTGGACCGTTACGTGTATTTATGGCGTGTCATCAAAGCATAAGGTAAATGTCCTAAAACATTAACTGGCCATAAAGGAATTACCCGAATCAAACATCAGTAATCCAAACATAAGCTTAAAACATGAAAAGAAAAAAAAACTAAAGGAAAGGACTAAACAATGTCCAAATAAGCAGAATAATGTCAGAAGTGCATAAAGTAAGAAGTCTGGATAGCTTCCATTCATTGCACATGCTCTCAGAATCCTAAGAGCGTCCTGGTGTACCTGCCGTTAGAACATGAAAGGAAGTACAACTGAGCATAACGCTCAGTGAACGGATACAAAGCATGATAAGAAATACTGAAATGAAGCAGATGATAAAATACTGAAGCTGTAAGACTGATAAGTAAAGTTGCAGCGGATCTGTGTACAATCTGAAAAGTCTGATTTATAAATAATAAAGCTGAACTGTTATCTGTTAAATCTGAAAACATGCATTTACTATATTTTAATTTCCAAGAGCTTATATAGGTCATGTGCTGTAACAACTGCTGCATGAATAAATGGAGGGGTGACCTCATCATGCTGTAGAGGGGTGACGTCTAAATAATGTGCTGGGTGGATGGATCAGCTCCAATGTGAAGGATGTAGAGCACACACTACATTCACCTGATAAACTATAAACTAATAGCCTAGGATGCATCCATACGCCCCACTAAAATACTGATAAAATGGCCAAGCTGAACTGAATGGGACGCTGCAGAATATCACTCTCCCGCAGGTGAGTCATGACACCGATGCCTCAAGTGTCATGGTTACAGTACCTCCGTAACTAGTACATAAAACTGGTCATGCTTGTATATAAAGCTTAGGCAATAACTTAATTATTAAAAATAATTACTGATAATTTATAACATATATTGGGGAAAACATTTAGCTACAGACGGGGAATCCTAATCATGCATACTAGAAAGTCCATACTGAAGGACGGGAAATCCATACCTCGTGTCCAGTAATGAAATAAGAATGAAAGCTGAAAGACCTACTCCGACTTCACGGTTACTACATAAATAAAGGACGTGAAATGAGTTGTCTGACTAATCTGATTGTGTGTGTGTGTTGTTAGTTTACTATTGTTGATTCTCATATGTTCTTAGTTTAATTTATTTTATTCTTGTATTATTGTTTATGCATAATCTGATTAATCTGATTGTCTGGTGTATTTCTGATAAACCCGACAATTCTTAAATATTCACTGAATAGCGTACATCATGTATTTCTGATTACTGTATAATATACGATATTCTGATTATGGTATTAAACTATATTCTGGTATTATTACTGATTCTTGATATATTGTAATTCTGATTGTCTTTAAATAGTTACTGATTACTGTACTACGTATTCTGATATCTGCGACATTGCTAAAAATAATAACCTGCTATAAATATAAAGTTTTCTAAATTAGAAAGATTCCCAATTTAATTTCTTCGAAAATAAATCGTTAATTAAACCCCACTATGAAGTAGTAAAAAAGGTAGAGTTAATATCAATTTAATTTTATCAATTAAATTAATAACAAAAACAATATGATTTAACTTTATTTTTAAACATTTTATAAATGATTTTACAAGACTTAATATAATCCCTTTATTTTAATATTATTCGTGATTCCCAAAACCCGAGCCGAAACTCTCCCCGAGACACCCATGTCTCGGGTTAAATCGAGTCAAGCCCAACAACCCCCGGTTGTGGCACGTTGTTGTTGGTCTACCATAGTAGCCACCGGCTTAAGCCAGCAGCCACTGCCCTCTTGTGTTTCCCACTGCTTGTGTGTTGGGAATAAACATAAGAGTGTTAGTTCCCCCTGCTGGTTGGTCAGAGTTTCCCCTGCTAGAGTAAGTTCCCCCTGCTAAATAACAAAGGCAGGGGGATTGGTTCCCCTGCTGAAGTCAAAGACCCTGCTATTAAGATAAACTTGGAAGAGATTATAACGCGTTCAGTTACTACTCCAAGATAGTTTCCTAGTTTGTTAGTAGTGATCTTATACGTGAGTCCTTGTGCTATAAAAGGACTCACTAGGTTGTCATGTAAGATATATCTTTCTCTGCTCATTTCATTTCATACTTTAAGGTTTTGTAAACCCTAATACCATTATTGGGTATTCGTATATCTATGATATATTAAAGTTCACCGTTTGATTTAAACATTTCTTCTTGTGCTAAACACTATATTCCGCATCTTGTTTAGTTACTTTATATTGCAAAGTTTCTCTAGTGTTAGATTGAATTTATTTTTTCTATCACAACCCTTAAACAAGCTAAGGTTTAAGATCTTAGTTTGGGATCAACAAGTGGTATCAGAGCTTGTTGAGAAACTTTGATCAAACCAAGAACAGAACATCTCTTACAACCAACATCAACTATGTCTTCAGATTCTCATTCATCCTCAACCAACAACAACTCTCTCAAACTACCCATTTTGGATCCTGAAAACTTTGAATTATGGGAGTTCAGGATTCAACAATATCTCAAGATGGAACACTATGTTCTATGGGAGATCATAGAGTCTGGTGATCAATTTTCCAAGACTATACCAGTTGAAGAAAAAGATAAGGGAGAAGAAAAAGGTGAAAGCTCCAAAGGTGACAGCAAGAAGAAGTCTGTTGCTCTTGCTGACAAGGAGATACTAGCAAGAAGGCATGATGTTAGGGCTCACAGTTCTTTGCTGTTGGCTCTACCTGATAGACATCAGCTAAGGTTCAGAAAGTATAAGACTGTTAAGGAACTCTGGGAAGCAATAGGCAAAACATTTGGAGGGAATGAGGCTATAAAGAAGAAGAAAAAGAATCAAATGCTTAATCAATTTGCTTCTTTCAAAGAAATTGGTGATGAAGCAATTGGTTCTATCTACAACAGGCTTCAAGATCAGGTTGCTCAGTTGGAGTTCTTTGAAATAGAAGTGACAAGAGAACAGGTGAATACCAGATTCCTTAACAGCCTTCAGAAAGAATGGTTTGTCTACAAAGCCATTTGGCATAATAGGGATGACATAGATGACAAGAACATTGACGACATATACAATAACTTGAAAGTCTTTGAGCCAGTGGTTAATGAGATGAAGTCATTAGGAACCATCTCCACTAATTCAAGTGGATCTGCTGATTCCCGTGCTAACATGGCCTTCATATCTCACAGCAGTGGAATCTCCAGAGGCAGTGGGATTGATGTTTCCCCTGCTACCCATTCCCCTGCTGCAAGATACGGATCATCTTATGATGAAGAAAGGCCTGCAACATTCAGCCTTGACACTGCTTGTGCTTTCATAGCATCCCAAGGATCACAAGGATCTACTGTGTTACATGAAGATCTGAATAAAGTCAGTAAACAAGGACTGGAGGAGATGGACATCAAGTGGAACATGGCTCTACTCAGCATGAGGGCCAACAGATTTTACAAGAAATATGGGAAGAAGATTTCCATAAATCCTTCTGATGTAGCTGGATTTGACAAATCAAAGGTGGAGTGCTACAACTATGGTAAGAGAGGCCATTTTGCTAGGGAGTGTAGAGGGCCAAAGAATGGAAGCAGCTATAGGAAGGAAATTAGGGATGATGATTCTGGTGTTAAAGCTATGGTAGCCATGCAAGGGATAGATGGAGCAGGTGGATGGAACTGGAGTGCTATGACAAAGGGTGTTGAAAGAAATCAAGCATTAGTTGCTGAAGAGAAAGAGGAAGATTTTGCTCTTATGGCTATGTCAATCTCTAGTTCATACAATGAGGTATATGATGATTCATATTGTACTAAAGCTTGTAGAAAAAATACTGAGTCATTGAATGATCAAATAAGAAAGTTAAGAGTTGATTATATTAATTTTGATAATGACCTTGATAACTACAAACGTGCTTTAGAACAGTTAGAGTCCACCACAAGAGAGTATAAACAAAGAGAAAATGATTATAGAGATCATATTGTCGTATTAGAGAGAGATGCTAAAGAAAATAATGATTCCATTAAGGAATTAACTGTTGAATTAAAAGTTTTTAGATCTAACAAAAAGATAGATGAACAAACTGTTGAAAATTTTGGAAAAGCTTCTAAAGATTTAACAAAAGCAGTTGAAATTGGGCAGTCTCCAAGGGACAAAACAGGTTTTGGTGTCAAAAATGAGCATGCTACTATTCCTCCACCACCTGCCAATATACATGCACCATTCCCTAGAAAATATTTGTCTTGGACTGGCCTTTCTTGTTTCAAAAAGCAGGAAGATATTGAATTTGACTTAAATGCATACATACCAAACAATCTAGAAACAGAAGAATCACTAGTGAAAACTAGTGATGTTAGGGACTTTGAAAAGGAACAAATTACTTTAAAACAGTGGAAAATAGATAACCCTGTTCTCTTTTCAAGAGAAGGATTATTTGGAAGTGATTCAAGTTCTAAGAGTAGTTCATCCAGAACCTCTAGCAGACTTAAACCAGGATCAAAGCCCTCTAAGACTGCTGTTAAATATGCTGGTATGTATAGGCCTATTAGAGGTAATCAGAGAAATTGGAATGACCAAAAGTCTAATCAATTAGGAGATGACTATGTCATAAACACCAAACCTTGTTTCACATGTGACAGTTTTGATCACACTTATCAAGACTGTCAGGCACCAATGGAAGTGGTGGTTGCAAATCCTTTAAAGGATATGCAACAAAAAGCCATTCTTTTGAATGCAGGGGCAAAATCTTTTTCCCCTGCTAAGTATGTTGCCCCTGCTTTGAGAAACAAGGTATCTGATAAGTATTTAGTTCCTGCTCCAAGAAAGGTGAATGATGCATGTCCCAAGTCTAGCTCTTACATGACCAAACCAGCACCTCATACTACATATAAATCTGTCTATAGACCCTACCAACACACCAATAGAGGCCATACAAAAGATGTATTCCCTCTACTAAGCATAGGGATTCCCCTGCTGAGTCTAGGGTATCCCCTGCTAGCAAAGTTTTACCCTCTAGAAACATGGGAAGATGGGGAAAAGCTGTGAAAGCCTCAGCTCGTTGGGTTTGGGTACCCAAAAGGGGTACTCAATCTAATGGTGTATATCTAGTCTTTGATAAGTTATCTTACATTGATACATGATATCTTCGATATAGTATAACAAATATATATATATATATATATATATATATATATATATATATATATATATATATATATATATATATATATATATATATATATATATATATATATATATATATATATAGTAATTAGACGGATCACTCTTTAGGAAAAGAAGTGAAATGTGAAATCACAAATATATGTGATCTAGAAGTATTGATAAGATAATCACAATTAGGAAAAAGTGATAATCGAATCGTCCCGGGTCGTTTCCTCGCGAAATCGTGAATTGAATCGGCGCACGGATTTTGGTATTTAATGCTTGAATGATCGGTTCTTGATTTTTTATTTTTTTTATTATTATCTAAGGGGGTGATAAATTAGGCAAGGGAAAACCTAAAAATCTATGGGAAACATTTTAGGCAAGCTAGGAGTACAAAATATAAGCATATAACAAATATCGAAATCCTAAAACGTGTCTAATCTATTTTCTAAGGCAAATAATGACTTAAAAATTCAAACTTAGTTTCTCAGCCTCTAAAATGATAAAATAAATTTCTATATAAAAAAAAGATTTGAAAATTTTAAACTACTTAAAGTAACTTTTTACTAATTTTAAAACTACTATTTAAAAGCTTAATTATCAAAATAAAAGCGCTAAAAACTTTTAAATCAAATTTGAAGTTGAAAAACTTATCAAACCCCTATTTTTCTTCTTTCTTTTTTTCTTAAAATCGAAATATATTTTTTCTAAGCTTTCTAATAGGTTAAAACGGGTTGAAAGAAGAAAAAAAAAGGTTTATAAGTCTAATTTTGATTACAAGTAATTCAAAGTTATCTAACCTTATTACTAGCTAATTGCAAACCTTAACAAGAAAACATCAAGAGTCCAGATGGTTATGGTGATGGAGTGAAGCGTACTATGGTGCAAGAGGTCGAGGGTTCGAATCGCTCAACTAACAAAGATTTCATAAACTTTTTTTTTTTTACTATTGTTTTACGTTGACCATATCTAACAGGAATAGCAAAAAGAAAAACAAGGCCTAACTTTCTTAATTAAAATGCTTCTACTTACTATTACAAGTGAAACTAACAAATCGCTACTAACACTCTGCAACCCACAATAATAACATAAAAACAGTGGCTAGCAACAAAAACCATATATGAACCTAAGCATAACAAGAAGCATAAGAATATTAACCTAAATCAAATACTAAAACGAAAAATAATACAATACCTTTGAAGCATTTTTCTTTTTCGGATCATAAACTTAACAAGTCACACAAACCATGGTACCCCAAATCTAATTAATCTATACCCAAACCAACTAGAACCAAAGAGCCATCCAAAATTTGCTCTAACTCGTAACCAATTTCGAGACCAACCTCTCGAACCAAAATATATTAACTCGTTACCAACCGATCGAAAACCTTATGAACCCAAGTTGTCTTCGGACATTTCTTCTTTCGTAACGAACATCAACAGTGAACTCTTTATTTTTTTCTTTGTTGTGTAATAGTAACCAACAACTAAAAATTGTAATCTTCAGTCATCTTTTTTTTTATGTCATCATAGAAACAACAAATCACAAAAAAAATTCTTAATCTTTTATAGCACCTACACAATCTTTTTTTTCTTTTTGTAACAGTAAGTAACCAAAGTCAAACTTGTGCAAACTAAACTAAAACAACAGTGCTTCCCTTTTTTTCAATTATACAGTAACAAGAAAAAATTAATACCTCGATTTTTTTTATATCAGACAATAAACAGAAATTAAAACAACCTTTCTTTCATTAATTTCAAAGATTCAATTAAAAACTTATCGAAAATTAAAAACTAAAGATTAAACTGACAAAGAGAAAAAAAAATAAAGCTTGACTGAAAATTGAAAGATGCCTTCATCTCTTTCTTGAGCTTCTTTAAATAGGCTTCATCTTGAGTCGAATCCAAGACATAAATCGTCATGGATGACGTTTTTTTTTGTTGGCTTTATCTCTTGACTTGATCTTGCCATTAATCTCTCATAATCTTCTAGATTTTTGGAAACCATTAGATCTCTGTCCATCACGTGGGTTCTGAAAGTGTGGGGTTAGAGGATGAAGTGAGGGTTTTGGTTTGTAGCAAAAAATGGAAAAAATGGGGGGAAAGAGATTGATATAGCGGTTGTTGAGAGAGAATGTAAAGTACGAACCCTAAATTTGTTTCCCCCCTTTTATATCTTCACAAAAGTAAAACGAGCTATAAGCAAATGTGGGCTTTTGGTGGCTATCAATTTGGGCTAAGATGTGAATAAGGCCAAAAACAAATGAAACATGTTGTCTGAATGTTAAGAATGATGGGCTCGGCTAACAGTTATGATTTGGATTTTTATTTTGTTGATTAATAATAATTTAACGGGTTGACCCGACCCGTTAAACGGGCGCGGGTTGGCTCGTAAAATTATAATTTGAGTTTCTGGATCAGTTTTTCGTCCTCGTTTTTCTCGTGCTCTTTCCAAAACCGTGCTCGGGGTGATTTTTTGCCTTGGTTTCGTCTTTTTGTCGAGAAACCGGATCTGCAAAATAAACTCAGAAAATACAGGATATATGTCCGTTTTTATCTCGTTTTTGCTTTTTTATCATTTAACTTAGGATAAAATGATGAGTATTAAGTAACTCATCACGTCCCCATACTAAACTATTGCAACTCTCGTGCAATATATCCGATAAAATTTTACATCGCCCCCTAATTTAATTACTTTGAAAGTAGCAAAGTTTTTATCTTAGAGGAAAAACGTAAATTTCTAAACGTCCCGTTTTAACCATTTTTATTAAGACATAATTATTTACACACACACACTTAAAATGACCAACATTATTTATTTACGATCACTATTGCTACGTTATTTATTTTTGCGAGACTATCTTGTTTAGCCTTTCACTAATTTTGGAAATTAATGCTTAGGGATCACGGAACAAAAAGCATTCATATCTTTGCCCCTCATGGGTAAAATTCGTCGTCCTCGGTTTTCACTTCACCCACTACAAGCTTAAAAAAAACAAGATCATAGCTCGATTTAAGTAAAGATATTAAAAACTTGTAATTTTTAATCTTTGGACTCAATACTCCCTTTATACTTATTTAATCCAAAGATAAAGAAAGACGGTTTAATTGATAAGTAGTTAAAAACTCGATCCTTAAAAAAAATCCCATGTGATTAAATCGGAAGTCCTCGCCAATGTATAATTTAACACGATTATGGATTTGAAATTTGGCTAATTCCACTTGATATTCAATATTGCAACTTTTAAGACCTTGGCCTTTTATTCATCCTTGGTGTACACCGTTTGGTGACTTTTATCGAATGCTTTATTATGACTTTGGTTATTCATCCTCATTCTTGTAGGAATTTTTGGATTTATAGCAACATTATCCTCAACCTTTCGGGTATTATTGGATTTATACATTTTGCCAAATTTCGCTTCCCATTCCATGGTGCTAATTATACCCTAATGTGGACTTTGATTAATCATATGCAATTTTTAAAGGAAGTTGTTTTAAAACTAAGAATCTCTAAGACCGTTCGACTTTATTTAAACAATTATCATAAGGTGTTGGGAGTAAAAAGTACAAAAATTAACCTTTATAATTAAAAAACATCTTTACTTAAATTTTGCTCTATCATTTCTCATTTGTTTAAGCAAGTTTAAAATCATCCATGGAAACCATTAATGCAAGTTTAAAAGAACCCATTCTAAATGATTCGTAAAAACGATTAAGCTTTGTAAAGGGCAAGGCTAGAGCTCAACATGCATAATCGAGTCAAAAAATTTATTTTCGTTCTCACCCAACGGAAAGTCAAACACTTAGGTCTCTTTTTTTTTTGGTTTTTTTCATACAAATCGCCAATTTTTTATTTAAAGAAAAATAACTTGGCATAAAAACACACATATTTTTGGTAGTAAAACGGGATTACACGGGAATTAAGCAAAAATTTAGTATGATATCGATAGATACCCCCAATACTAAAATTACACATTGGCCTCAATGTTTTCTAATACGGGAATGCCACCCCCATACTAAAATTCAATGATTTTAATGCATATTTCTAAAATCGAGGGGTCTCTACGTTAATCTAAAGTCGTTTATTAGTTGTGCAATAGAAAAACGTTAGTCAAAAGATAAAGGATATCGGCTCCCGACAAAATAGGTAATCGGATCGAGACTCGAGAGGCTACATATCCGGGCAAACCTACACATTCACAACCAACACAGAGCACACAAATGGAAGAGGCAAGCTCCTCCGTCACTTACTAGATAGATAGATAATACAGGGGTTGCCTCCCGAGAAGCGCTTGTTTAACGTCACGAGCCTGACGAAACTCCCCGGATTTAGAGATCCGGTGGAGAGGTTTGGAGATCCGGGACAACCAAAGGTGGTATGTCCCATCCAAAGTAGTGCTTCAATCGATGACCATTCACCTTGAAGTTTGGCCCGTCGGTTTGAGATAATTCGATGGTGCCATATGGATAAACTTTTGTAACGGTGAATGGTCCGGTCCAACGGGTTTTGAGTTTGCCCGAGAAGATCTTCAATCGAGAGTTGAAAAGAAGGACTCGATCACCGATGTTGAAAATGCGGTTCTTGATTTTGGAGTCGTGTATCTTCTTTGTCTTCTCTTTGTAGATCAAAGAGTTCTCGTAGGCTTGATCTCGAAGTTCATTTAATTCATTGAGTTGAACTTTTCAGTGATCACCCGCGGACTTGAGATCGAAGTTGGCATGCTTGATGGCCCAATAGGCCTTGTGCTCAAGCTCGATAGGAAGATGACAAGCCTTTCTGTATACGAATTTGTAAGGAGTACACCCGATGGGTGTTTTGAAAGTGGTACGGAAGGCCCATAATGCATCATCTAGTGTATCGGACCAAGAGGCACGGTTTTCACCAACCGTCCTCTCAATAATTCTTTTTAAGCCACGGTTGGAAACCGCGACTTTTCCACTAGTTTGAGGATGATAAGCAGTGGAAAGTCGATGTGTAACTCCGTACTTAAGCATGACCTTTGCAAATTGGTCATTGCAAAAGTGAGTACCGCGATCACTAATGATAGCGCAGGGAGTTCCACACCGGGCAAAGAGAGCTTTCAAGAATTTCACAACTACTCGGGCGTCGTTTGTGGGGAGCGCGTTCGCTTCCACCCATTTAGACAAATAGCCGACCGCCACAAGTATATACTTGTTCCCTCGTGAAGACGGGAACGACCCCATAAAGTCAATACCCCAAATGTCAAATATCTCGCAAACTTGTATGATATTTTGGGGCATTTCATCTTTTTGGGTGATCTTGTTGTGACATTGACAAGAGTCGCAAGATTGGACTAAGTCATGGGCGTCACGGTAGATCGAGGGCCAATAGAAGCCGGAATCAAACACCTTTTTGGCGGTAAGGTTTGCACCATGGTGTCCCCCGGTGGGTCCATTATGGCAAGCCGTAAGAATATCGATGGCTTCTTGGCCATGAACACACCGCCGGATGATTTGATCCGCACAAACTTTGAATAGAAAGGGGTCGTCCCAAAAGTAATGTTTAACATCCTTAAAGAATTTTCTTTTTTGTTGGGACGACATCCCTTTGATCAAGAAGTTCCCCGTATGGTAGTTTGCAAAGTCGCCAAACCATGGGGTACTAGAATCTCCACTTAGAGATACCATACCAAGTGTCTCGAGGGGAAATGTTTCCGTCACTTCCTTTTTATCAAGATCACCTTGGTGTGGATTTTCAAGACGAGAGAGGTGGTCGGCCGCGAGGTTCTTGGCTCCTTTCGTATCACGGATAGTGAAGTCGAGTTCTTGAAGGAGGAGAACCCACCGGAGCAATCTCGGCTAGCATCTTGCTTTTGGAAGAGATATTTTAGAGCCGAGTGATCCGTATACACTACGCATTTGTTCAAGACTAGGTACGGGCGGAATTTCTCGAAAGCGTACACCACGGCAAGTAATTCTTTTTCCGTAGTGGTGTAGTTCAATTGAGCCTCGGACATAGTCTTGCTTGCGTAATGTATAGGCTGAAAATGTCGAACCCTTCGTTGCCCCAAGACGGCACCCATAGCGAAATCGCTTGCATCGCACATGAGCTCGAATGGAAGTTCCCAATCGGGGGTGACTAAGATATGGGCTTCGGTCAATTTTTTCTTAAGCGTATTGAACGCTTGAATACAATCTTCCGAAAAGATGAACGGGGCATCCTTCTCGAGGAGATGAGTCATGGGTCGGGCGATCTTCAAAAAGTCTTGAATAAACCTTCGATAAAAGCCGGCGTGACCTAAAAAGCTTCAGATACCTTTAATGGATGGGGTGAGGGAGCTTAGTGATAACGTCCACTTTGGCTCGATCGACCTCAATCCCCGATTTAGAAATTTTATGGCCGAGGACAATGCCCTCTTTGACCATAAAATGACTCTTCTCCCAATTTAGCACGAGATTGGTGTCTTTTCACCTTTGCAACATGCGGTCTAAATTTAAGAGGCAAGATTAGAATGAATCACCAAAGACCGAGAAGTCATCCATGAAGACCTCCATCGTTTTCTCGATCATGTCGTGAAAGATGGCGGCCATACACCTTTGGAACGTGCCCGGTGCATTGCATAAGCCGAATGGCATGCGACGATAAGCAAACGTTCCGTAAGGACATGTGAAGGTGGTCTTCTCTTGGTCCTTCGGATCGATGGGAATTTGAAAGTAGCCGGAAAATCCGTCAAGGAAACAATAGTAATCGTTTCCGGCTAATCTTTCAAGCATGAGGTCCATGAAAGGTAACGGGAAATGGTCTTTACGAGTAGCATCGTTCAACTTTCGATAATCAATGCATACTCGCCACCCCGTCACCAAACGAGTTAGGATCAACTCGTTGTCGTCATTTTCCAAAATGGTAATACCGCCCTTTTTTGGCACACAATGAATCGGGCTCACCCATGAACTATCGGAGATAGGGTAAATCAATCCGGCATCGAGAAGTTTGATAACTTCCGATTTGATAACCTCATGAATTTTTGGATTCACCCTTCTTTAACTTTGAACCGCCGGTTTAAAGTCGTCCTCCATCAATATTTTGTGAGTACAAAATTACGGGTTTATGCCCTTGATGTCGGAAAGTTTCCAAGCAATGGCATGCTTGTGAGACTTTAAAACCTTTATGAGAGCAGCTTTCTCCTCATCTTTTAAGTCGTTAGCAATAATGACGGGTAATTTATCATCACCCTCCAAAAATGCATATTCGAGATGAGGAGGTAAGTCCTTAAGTTCAAGCTCCGGAGGATCAACAATTGGATTTTCAATTTGCTTGATTTCCTCGTGATGAAGTTCTTTCGGAGGGAGAGGTAAAGGATCCATGTTAAGCAATTGCTCAATGAGACGAATGTCTCCCTCCGGGTCAAATTCATTAGGATCAAACTCTGGTAGATTCGAATCACTAGCAAGGTAGGCTTCAATCTCTTCCAAAATGAAGTCACCTCCCTCAAATAGAGTGAGAGAGGGGGAAGAGATAACAACGATGGGGTCTAATGAAGTAGGATTGCCAATTGAATAATTTTCCGAGCAACCGAGCACCTCTTGTTTATGCTCCTCGCAAACAATATCTATGACATCGATTTGATTAACCTATTCCTCAAAGTATTTGCGAGGGAATTTTGAAAGGTGCCCGACATTGAAGGTCACGGCTTCATCATCGACTCGAAGAGTAAGTTCTTCTCCGTGCACGTGATGTCCTTAAGAAGGGCCTCCCGAGAATAAGAGGAACCCTTGGATCAACATTGTAGTCAACGATAACGAAGTCGGCCGGAAAATATAGCATTCCTACCTTCACAAAGACATCCTCGGCAATACCCAAAGGTATAGTTACCGATCGATCGGCTAGCTCGAGAGTCATTTGTGTCGGAGTAAGTTCGGGAAGAGAGAGATTTTTCCATATCGAAAGTGGCATTATATTGATGCTTTCACCAAGATCGGCCAAGGCTAAGCATTCATCAAGCTCGGGAAAGTCACATGGTATAAGAAATTTGCCGGGGTCTCCAAGTTTTTCGGGTAACTTTTTGAGGAGCACCGCCGAGCAATTCTCATTCAGAGGCGTTTTGGTCATTTCACCCAATTTTTCCTTGTTGCTTAACATGCTTTTAAACATCGAGGAAAATTTGGTCATATAGAGCAAAGCATCCACAAAACTAATGTCGAAGTGTAACTTTTTAAATATTTCAAGAAACTTCGTCATTTGAGCATTAGTTTTGTCTTGTAGCTTTTGGTTACTAAGCCTTGAAGGATATGGAATCGAAGGCTTAGTCTTTGAAATCTCGGGTTCCGAAATGAGAATTGGAATTGGTTTAACCGGAGGTTGGACTTGAGCGGTACTTTGTGAGCTTTTGGGTTGCTCCTCGTCCTTTGTTTCCTCGGTTTCCTTTTGTTCCGATGTTGGGATCGGAGGTTCTTTATAGGCTTTACCACTTCGTGTGGTGATGGCTTTCAACTCGCCTTTCGGGTTTGCAACGGTATTGGCCGGAAGAGGTCCCGAACCCGAGGCTTGGTTTGCTTGAAAGAAGCTAGCCATCATGTTCCTAAGATCATTAGTTTGATTATTCAAAGAAGTTCTCATATCATTTTTAAGTTCATTCCTAAGATCATTTCCTTGTTTGCTTAAATCACTCCTTAAATTGGTAATTTGGTTTTGCAAATTCTTCATGACCATGTCATTAGCTTTCATGTAGTTAGACACATCGTTAGGAATTTGAGCAAGTGATTGATTAACCGGAGCTTGATAAGCGGGAGCTTGATAAGCCGGTGGTTGATAAGCTTGATTGAAATTTCCTTGATGATAACCTTGAGTGTGGTTCCTCGGTTTTGAACTTGATTGTTCCGAGGTTGGAAATTGTTTTGAGCAACTTGATTTTGGGGTTGATTGAATCCGGGTGGTCCGATATAATTATTTGACCGATAGATTAGCAAATTACGGTCACCTTGAGGTTGGTAACCCGTAGTATCATATGCGGTCTCTTGAGTGTAGCCACCGACGGCCGGGCACTCATGATAAGAATGTGGACCACCACAAGTCTCACACTTAGAATTCACGGATTTGACCGATTGATTCAACGTGAGTTGTTTCAAAGCATCGAGAAAATTAATGCTCATCTTTTCTAAAGTACGGACAACCTTCGGGCTCTCGGTAGAAGCCGAGGCAATACCTCTAGTCATCTCATCTCGAGATACTGTAGTGTCCCAATGGTTGTGATGTGCGGTCATGTTCTCGATAAGATCATAACACTCTTCGGGACGTCTTTTCATAAACGTCCTTCCGGCGGCCGCATTGATCGTGTCCCGATGCCTCAAGGTAAGACCATTGTAAAATGTGTCAATTTGAGTAACGAGAGGCATGTTATGGCTCGGGCATCGATCAATGTACCCTTTGTACCTTTCCCAAGCTTCGAATAATGATTCGTCCGGCTTTTGTTGAAAGCTAGTAATAGCATTTCTCAATTTGGTAGCCATCGACGGAGGGAAAAATTTTGAGAGAAATTTCCTTATCATATCATCAAAACTTTGGATAGAGTTCCGAGGTAGACGATCATACCATTCGGCGGCATGAAGGCCTAAAGCGTACGGAAAGAGAGAAAGCCGTAAGGCATCCTCGGGAACTCCATTTTGTTTCATATGTTGAGTTACATCCAAAAATTTATCAATATGTTTGTTTGCATCATCACTTGGTATTCCATTAAATTGAGAATTTTGTACTTGTTGTATCATGTGATGTCTTAAACCAAAATCCGTGGCTTGAATCGGGATCGGGGTGATCGGTCCGCCCCGTCCATTTAAAGTCGGTTGACACAACTCCTCCATCGTTCGGAGATCGGGAGCCGGTCCTTGTGGTCCTTGAGGCCCACCACCGCCACCGTTACCATTGTGCGGAAAATGGGGTGGAATTTGGTTTTGAGGCCCTCCGGGTCTAGGTCCTTATGCGGCCATTTCAAATTCTCTTTGTTCAATATCAATGATTCTTTGTCGGATAAGTTTTTCGGGATTACTTAATGGAGAAAGAAGGTTTGGAGAAGAAGAACGGGTGCTCATACACCAAAAACAATTCAATGAAGGCGAAAGGCTACGAAAAACGATGAACTTAACCAATAATCATCAAGAGATACGGTAATTCTATTATGAGTAAGCTCACAAATAAAGGCGGAGGAACGAGGCGGCGTAAAGCTCTTAAGTGACTTTTCCAATTCGGGTCGTAGTTCGTTGGAACGACCCTCCTTAATCCCTTCTTATATAGTTTGCTAATTCACAAAAGGTACACCCCAACACTCAAGTGATACAAAGGAAGTTTTAATCTTTAAGATTGGGAACTTATTATAATATTACCCTTTTTCGTTGAGGAATAATATTGATTAGTAGATTCTATTTATTAAACATTGTAAACAAAAATCTTTTTGTATTTTTTTGGTTTTTTAATATGATACTATATACTAAAGAGAAAAGAAAAATATTTTTTGTTACTTTTATATTGTTTTCTTTAAACTTTTAACTTTCGAAAACAAAAGGGTCTTCAAGTCACTAATCTTCCAAAGCCGATGCCAAATTCGTTCACAAATTTCCCCGGGCAGCGGCGCCAAAAATTTGATATCTTCGATATAGTATAGCAAATATATATATATATATATATTATATATATATATATATATATATATATATATATATATATATATATATATATATATATATATATATATATATATATATATATATATATATATATATATATATATATATATATATATATATATATATATATATATATATATATATATATATATATATATATATATATATATATATATATATATATATATATATATATATATATATATATATATATATATAGTAATTAGACGGATCACTCTTTAGGAAAAGAAGTGAAATGTAAAATCACAAATATATGTGATCGGGGAGTATTGATAAGATAATCACAATTAGGAAAAAGTGATAATCGAATCGTCCCGGGTCGTTTCCTCGCGAAATCGTGAATTGAATTAGCGCACGGATTTTGGTATTTAATGCTTGAATGATCGATTCTTGATTTTTTATTTTTTTTATTATTATCTAAGGGGATGATAATTAGGCAAGGGAAAACCTAAAAATCTATGGGAAACATTTTAGGCAAGCTAGAATTACAAAATATAAGCATAAAACAAATATCGAAATCCTAAAACGCGTCTAATCTATTTTCTAAGGCAAATAATGACTTAAAAATTCAAACTTAGTTTCTAACCTCTAAAATGATAAAATAAATTTCTATATAAAAAAAGATTTGAAAATTTTAAACAACTTAAAGTAACTTTTTACTAATTTTAAAACTACTATTTAAAAGCTTAATTATCAAAATAAAAGCGCTAAAAACTTTTAAATCAAATTTGAAGTTGAAAAACTAATCGAACCCCTTTTTTTCTTCTTTTTTTTCTCAAAATCGAAATATATTTTTTCTAAGCTTTCTAATAGGATAAAACGGATTGAAAGAAGAAAAAAAAGGTTTATAAGTCTAATTTTGATTACAAGTAATTCGAAGTTATCTAACCTTATTAGCTAATTGCAAACCATAACAAGAAAACATCAAGAGTCCAGATGGTTATGGTGCTGGAGTGAAGCGTACTATGGTGCAAGAGGTCGAGGGTTCGAATCGCTCAACTAACAAAGATTTCGTAAACTTTTTTTTTTACTATTCTTTTACTTTGACCATATCTAACAGGAATAGCAAAAAGAAAAACAAGGCCTAACTTTCTTAACTAAAATGCTTCTACTTACTATTACAAGTGAAATTAACAAATCACTACTAACACTCTGCAACCCCACAATACTAACATAAATACAGTGGCTAGCAACAAAAACCATATATGAACCTAAGCATAACAAGAAGCATAAGAATATTAACCTAAATCAAATACTAAAATGAAAAATAATACAATACCTTTGAAGCATTTTTCTTTTTCGGATCAGAAACTTAACAAGGCACACAAACCATGGTACCCCAAATCGAATTATATTATACCCAAACCAACTAGAACCAAAGAGCCATCCAAATTTTGCTCTAACTCGTAACCAATTTCGAGACCAACCTCTCGAACCAAAATATATTAACTCGTTACCAACCGATCGAAAACCTTATGAACCCAAGTTGTCTTCGGACATTTCTTCTTTCGTAACGAACATCAACAGTGAACTCTTTATTTTTTTCTTTGTTGTGTAATAGTAACCAACAACTAAAAATTGTAATCTTCAGTCATCTTTTTTTTTTTGCGTCATCACAGAAACAACAAATCACAAATTTTTTTCTTAATCTTTTATAGCAGCTACACAATCTTTTTTTTTTCTTTTTGTAACAGTAAGTAACCAAAGTCAAACTTGTGCAAACTAAACTAAAACAACAGTGCTTCCCTTTTTTTTTCAATTATACAGTAACAAGAAAAAATTAATACCTCAATTTTTTATATCAGACAATAAACAGAAATTAAAACAACATTTCTTTCATTAATTTCAAATATTCAATTACAAACTTTTCGAAAATTAAAAACTAAAGATTAAACTGACAAAGAGAAAAAAATAAAGCTTGACTGGAAATTGTAAGATGCCTTCATCTCTTTCTTGGGCTTCTTTAAATAGGCTTCATCTTGAGTCGAAACCAAGACATAAATCGTAATGGATGACGGTTTTTTTGTTGGCTTTATCTCTTGACTTGATCTTGGCCATTAATCTCTCATAATCTTCTAGATTTTTAAAGGGAAACCATTAGATCTCTGTCCATCACGTGGGTTCTGAAAGTGTGAGGTTAGAGGATGAAGTGAGGGTTTTGGTTTGTAGCAAAAAATGGAAAAAATGGGGGGAAAGAGATTGATATAGCGGCTGTTGAGAGAGTATGTAAAGTACGAACCCTAAATTTGTTTCCCCCCTTTTATGTCTTCACAAAAGTAAAACGAGCTATAAGCAAATATGGGCTTTTGGTGGTTATCAATTTGGGCTAAGATGTGAATAAGGCCAAAAACAAATGAAACATGATGTCTGAATGTTAAGAAGGACGGGCTCAGCTAACAGTTATGATTTGGATTTTTATTTTGTTGACTAATAATAATTTAACGGGCTGACCCGACTCGTTAAACGGGCGCGGGTTGGCTCGTAAAATTATAATTTGAGTTTCTGGATCAGTTTTTCGTCCTCGTTTTTCTCGTGCTCTTTCCAAAACCGTGCTCGGGGTAACTTTTTGCCTTGGTTTTGTCTTTTTGTCGAGAAACCGGATCTGCAAAATAAAATCAGAAAATACAGGATTTATGTCCGTTTTTATCTCGTTTTTGCTTTTTTTATCATTTAACTTAGGATAAAGTGATGAGTATTAAGTAACTCATCAATACACGAGTTAGATCCAAGTCTATAATGGCTTGGGTCCCCAAAAGAAACAAATTGTTTTTCCTTTTACAGGTGACAAAGCAGACCAGGAATGATAAAGCCTATTGGGATAGTGGATGCTCAAGGAGCATGACTGGACATAAATCCTATCAGACTAACTTTGTTCCCCTGCATGACAATGATGGTGTTTCTTTTGGAGATGGGCATGGAACAATCACAGGAAAAGGAACTATTGTCACCAATGGGATGACATTTGATAATGTCTACTTGGTGAAAGAGCTAAAGTACAATCTCTTCAGTGTGTCCCAGATGACTGATAACAAGAATTTTGTCTTGTTTATAGATATTGAATGTCTTGTGTTGGGGAAGGAGTTTGTTTTACCACCAAACACTCCTATTGTGCTCAGAACTCCAAGACAAAAGAATATGTACACAATTGATCTCAAGGACATCTCTCTTCAAGACAATGAAAACTGTTTCATTGCCAAAGCATCAGTTGATGAATGCAAGAAATGGCATAGAAGACTTGGTCATCTTAACTTCAAGAACATGAACAGACTGGTCAAGTATAATCTGGTTCATTGTCTTCCTTCCAAGTCCTTTTCCAATGATCATACATTCATACTTGTGCTGCTTGCCTGAAAGGGAAGCAACATAGATCCTCTTGCAAGTAAAAAACAAGTCTGTCCACTACCAAGCCATTGGAATTATTGCACATGGATCTGTTTGGTCCTACTTCTGTGGCAAGCATAATGAAGCAACATAGATCCTCTTGCAAATCTTCATGACTCTTCACTTTCAAGCTAAGTGAGAACTTCACACAACACAACTACACATCACTTTATAGTTTAGTGAGAACTCACAAGACACAACCACATTACTTTATATTTTAATGAGAACTAACACAACTTATTACAACTCAACTAAACATATCCAAGTACACACAAGTAGCTTGGATCTACACAACACAAATCCAAGCATACACATATGCAAAGGATTTACACAACTATAATCCAAGTATTCACACATAGATTGGATGAACACAACTAGTCCAAGTATTCACGAATACATTGAATCTACACAAGACATAAATAAACAAATGATGAACATGACTAGATATTTAGGAAAGGATGATCTTCATCAAGGCTTCATCTTTAATCACATCACAAGTGTCTGAGTGATCTTCTCTTTGGACAAGGTAAAGAAGGAGATCAAGAGGATAATCATAAGTAACATACTTAACACATTAAGTGATCATTTACAAATGACTAGGATTAGATAGGAGAAAGAAGGCTGAAAGCAATGTCCAAAAAGGGTTAATGAAAATGTAGGTTTGATCCACTA
The DNA here is from genome assembly GCA_025667525.1 of Glebionis coronaria. Taxonomy (NCBI): domain Eukaryota; kingdom Viridiplantae; phylum Streptophyta; class Magnoliopsida; order Asterales; family Asteraceae; genus Glebionis; species Glebionis coronaria. The sequence goes on from CM046882.1 coordinate 499,441,619, forward strand.
TTTATAGAAGACAAATCCCAACGGCTAGCTGGTGACGGTTCGTTAGCTACCCAGGCGGTTCCTTGTCGATAGGGAACCGCGTAGGCACTTAAGGAACCATGGAGTGTAGACTCCGCTCCTTTTTTGTCTTTTAGTGAATTTGAAATATCTGAGGCTGTTTAAACCTTCAAAGAATATTCTTATGGCATTTGGAATATGCCATATTCAAATTTACATTTTCATTTTAATAAAACATTTTCTTAAAAATAAAGTTTATTAAAAATCTTTTGTTACATTTGACAAAAGTGAGTTTTAAGGCTAATCACTTTTATGATCACTAAGCATGATTTAGATATGTTAGTGTAATGATTATTACGTTGATGATAGTGTTTGTTAGATAATTCGTTTTATAATTGTGTTTGACAATAAATGGCTTTGTAATTTGTCGTGATTAAAACTAAGAAAGATTAATTAATACTAACAATGTTTTTAGGCATTGCTTTGAATTAACACATATGATCTTTGAAATTTAAATTAAACATGGAAACTAGCAAGATCTAATATAACTAAGCATTATCGAGAAGGAAAACATACCTTTGCCTTTAGCCATGTTCATGAATACTGCTTTCTTTTAACTAGGGTTTTGAGATGGTAGATAAAGAGTAAATAATTATATTGGTCATATTAGTATCATTTATAAGGGGCATGGCAGAGGGTGATTAGAGGATTTAATTGTGGTTTTTGATATAACCCTTTGGCATTGAATCCTCTACAGGTATACATATGCCTGTATTTAAGGCACTTTGAGCCATTTCGTAATACATGTATACAAAGTCCTATTTTTTAGGAAATACAAACTCTTATACCGCCCTCAATGTTATACTAGATACATAAATGTAGTAACACAAGAAAAAATTATTTAAGCCAAAATATAATTTATTCAAAGGCATTTAAGCCTGCAAACTACATATTGTTCAAAGGCATTATAGCCTGGAAATTCAAATACATACATTAAGGACCTTGTGTCTAACCATCACAACTAATAATTACTACATTGTCTAAGGTTAATGAAACCCATATGAGAGCTAGTACAATTCCAAATAACACAATCGACACTGCTTTCCAAAACCCATGGATTCTCTCTCTTTTCTTTAGCTCAGCCTTTAATTCCTCAATTTCAGTCTGGTTAATTGCAAATTCAACTTCCATTAGGGCTAGTGCATCCCTGCTTTTCATTTTAGTTTCAAGGTCTTCTCTTTTAGTTGGATTTAGAATCAAGTATATTTCACAAAGATGGATCTATACCATTCACTGGCTAGCTCAGAATCTTTCCAATACCAAGGTGTAAAATTCTTATTTAAAAAAATTAGCGCATATAATTAGACCTAACAACTGGGGTAACAATTAGGGTTCATAATTTGGATTAAAATCAATAATAAAATAAACTTATGTAACGATTGGGACAACCCATAAACCTCCTAGCCAGGTTGGCCGGGGTCCAATAAACAAGTAAAATGGCATATCACATTTGTAATGAGTTGGAATGATAGGATTTCGTCGACTTGATTGGGTTGAAGATGAAGAAGCCATACAATTAATCAATGATATATTGATTTATGGTTAGGGTTTAAAAAAAGAGGGAAAAGTGTGCGTGTTATGAAACATGATTTGGGGGGTAAAGTTGATAAATGTAGTGATTCCAAGATGACGTAGAACTGATGACGTGTAAAAAATTGCTTACGTGGATCCTACATGGCGGTGACGTCGAAGATATCTGGATTTAGGGGTGAATCTGGAACACTTATAAGGGTTATTATGTATTTTGTTGATTCCATTGGTTAATTATGGACAAAACAAATAGTATGTGGGTAATATATAGGTTTTACTCTTTAGAAGTTACTAGTGGTTTGTGAGTTCGGTATTTATTGTAATTTGGTGTCATTGATGAACAAGTTGTATAATTGAGTTTACTTAATTATAATTATTTAATCAAAATGATTTTTGCAGAGTACATTTAAAAGAACACCAACTAAATTAACAATTCTTTTCCATAATACATGCCTAAGCTTTTGACTTGTAAAATATAATTCAAAGCTAGTAGCAAACATAAAGCACAACATCATCATCATCCAAAGAACTGAACTCCTTATCTTTAACATTTAATCTGAACCACGAATGTTTATTTTATTTGAAAATACACTGAGAGAAAATTGGGACTTATCTTGTTCTCTTGGGTCTAACCTAAATTTTCCAAATTGAAAACCAGTTATTAAACAGAAATCTTCCCGACCAAACTGAAATGTTCAACCTCCAATAAAAAGAATGGAAAACTTTGACCAAAATTTTCCATGTAACGTTGGTGTTAAAGTAGAAAATTCAACAAATGATTTTCGTTATAGGTGGTTTGTATGTCTATCCAATTGCCAAAAACAACGCGTCTAAACATTTCAAGACGGTTAGGCTTCAAACTAAACTTCAATTTTATAGTACGGAGACTATATAAATTGGATATAATACTAACTCTAGCATCGTAAACCTAAATAAAAGTACAAAATGTAAATAGACCAGTTGAATAGTGACAATAGTTATAAAAAGTAATTATGTTAACTTACAAGTTGTCGTTCAATCATTGTTAGATGGATTGAAGAGATGAAGGATTATGAATGACGATTATGACCGAAAATATGTCATCAAAAAAAGGTGATCATCGATTTACTATGTGCGTGTTTAGGAGAGAGAAACCATTCGGAGTGTGTGTATCGCCAAACTAGGCATGGGTACCAACGACATCTTTTGAAAAAAGTATTACTTTTGGTCCCATTGTCGTTGGTAGAGCAGTTGAGTTGGACATGGGGATAAAATAGTTACTGACGTAAGTGGAGTCACATATGATTAAGTGGGCCAGCCCAATCATTGATGGGGAACAAGAAAATGTACTTCAGGTGGGACACATGTCGAGCACAACGACAGGTAGAGCACAATCGAGATAGAGCATGAACGTTTCTGACTGGAGATGAAAAGTGACAAGAACACGACAAGTGGTGTGAAAATATAACCAAAACATTAATTTTTTCAAGTATGAATAGTTGACGAAGCTTGCTATTATATATCAGGTAAAAGAATCTTTGATCTACGTTAGGGAACAATTCAAAAAACATCTTCAAAGTTTAACAATTTTTTGGTTAGTTGTCCTTTTTACTAGCTTCTGCTGGTTTATAGGTGATGATGCATGTTGACCATTAGATGAACAGCCGAACTATAAATTTGTTTGTAAAAAGTTTAAAGAATAATATGTTTAAAAAACAGCTTCCATTTTCGCAAAACATACATTATAAGTTCACCAGAAAATAAGCGAATAAGTAAGAGCATATTGTACAAAACTACTGTTTGCTTTTACATCAAAATATACAAGAGATCGCAAGAAATTTATCAATTTATAAACTTAATTTATAGATTTTTTTGTTGCATATATATATATATATATATATATATATATATATATATATATATATATATATATATATATATATATATATATATATATATATATATATATATATATATATATATATATATATATATACATATATATATATATATATATATATATATATATATATATATATATACACTAGCCTTTAGACCCGTCCGATGGACGGGCGAGCTTTAAGTATATATTTTTTTAATGAAAGTTGAAGTTATGTGTGTTTGTATTACAAGTCTAGTATATGTAGTGTTAGTTATGACATTAATATTTTAATAACGTAGCATAGAATGGACAAACATCACATATTTTAAGATATTTTATTTATTTCAGAAATTTTATGAGTTAATTGAATTTGCATACGTTAACGTTATGAATAAGTTTGTTACATTAGTTTTTTTAGAATTTAATAATATTCTATAAAATATTTTATGCATTGTTGAATTTTATGAGGGAATAAATTTTGTATATGTTAACGTTGTGAATAATTTTTTTAGATTAATTATTTTTGAAATTAATATTATTGTTAAGTTTTTTTGTTAGCAAAAACATTATAGTTAAATATTTTTTAGAAATGATTTTGTTTTGTAAGTTTGTCGTAAAGTGTATTCAAGAAAAAGTAAGCCTAAAAAGCCCATTCATGGTATTATTTTTTGTCACGTGTATAATATAGCAACATTATATAGCAAAATCCAAAAATTGACAGTCTGAATATTTAAAAATATTTTCATTTTAGTAATTTAAACTATTGTGAATCATTTGTAATTTTTTTTTCTTTTCGAAGCATTTTATGAAACCCTTTAATGAATTATGCGTGTAATTTTTATATAATTTTGTATTTAAGCCATTGTTTTTTGAAACATTTTATAGACACTTTTTAATAAATTACATGTGTTATTTTTATAGAATTTTAATATTTAATGCATTGTTTCACCATACTTATATCATACTTATATAAGGGTAATGTTAGAGGTTTACATTAAGATTGAAAAACAAACCAACTTAAAGTATAAAAAGGCTATAGGTGATTTTATAAAATATTGTTGCAATAAATTGAAATATGAGAAATGTTTGAAATTTAATGACAAAACAATGACAACATGTTTTTTTACCAGAACCGGTTTTTTAAGACATAAAAGGTCCAAAAAATTAATGAATGCTAAATTTGTATGTGACCCATATTGTATAACGAAGAAAGTTATTTGTATGCATCTATTTGGATGATGAACACACATTTAGGAAATAACTTGTGGCTATTGAGTGCATGTTGAGGAGGATATGAAGTTTATAAGCAAAATTGAATCATTCGAGTGTCAATATAAGACTCATAGTCATCGTTAAACACCATTATCTGAATAAAATAACAGAAAAAGTAGTTCACAAAGTTAAACAACCAAAAGACAAATTGTTCAATAATGATAATATAAGAAGGCCAACTCATCGATCCTCCTTTTCAACTTTCACAACTACTTGAGGCAATTTTATTTCTTTTGCTGAGGCCTCATCTCATCGATATCATCCAAGTCAATGAAGATGCGCTTGTTCTTCCCATTACTCCCAGTATCACCTTGAGAAGAGTTTTTCTTGCTTGAGCTTGCATCACATGAATGTGATTCTTTCACATTAGGTGGGGTTTCCAACAGGTTGAATGGAAGACCTTCAGCATAGCTGAACTTGGACGTAGTAACGGATTTGGTGCTCGTGTTTGTGATTCATCATTACTCTTATGATAGCCTAACTTTGACTTAGTCACAGAAGTGGTGGTTGGTGTATGAAAATTAGCATCATTCTCCTGATATAATAGGAGAAAAATATAACCAATGTCGGGGATAGAAGTTACCTAAACATGAAATTTTTTCAAAAGATTTCTTTTCAAATGGAAAAACATACCTCAACATAGAAATCCTTCTTAAACATTGCAATAATTAAAGGATCTTCAGTCATAATTCTCACCTGTTAAAAGAAAATTAGATAATAAATTGTATGTAAAAGCATACATGGCTGATAATTGGTAAGTATTTTTATAATTATTTGGTTTATAACCTGGTACACATGATTGTTATTGTTGATGTTCCAATCTCAATATACAAATCGAAACATCTTTTTTTCGAAAATACTTCTAAGTTGAACATGAAAGGGACGTCATTTTTGCAATCATAAGTCGTAAGTTGGTTTTCCCCCTTAACATTCTTGCTCGAAGAGGAGTCATGTTCAAACTCTTTTGTAGCACTTCCATATTGTTTACATGCAACAAACGACCGTCCATACTCCTGATGGATTTTATGAATCTTTGCATAAATGAGACCTTCAGTCTTCTATCGAAAGAAAAAGTGATATGGTAAGTTAAAAATATTATTTCTAAACAATATATATGTATATATATATATATGTATGAATACTGTAAAAGTAAAACTTACATTTTCATATTCACGAATTGAGCCAACCATTTTCTTCACTAAACGACTAAAAACATCTTTGGAGTGACTTCTTTCCTTGTTGGAGACCATAGAGTGATTGCGCTTTATTTCAACATATTCTTATACCTCTTGATACCTATGATAGTTTAAACAATAGTATAAGAATATGTACTTTATATTGAATATGATACAGAAGAAAAAGTAGTTTATATACCTCTTTTTGAAGATTTAAATTTCTTTAAGCCAAGATAGCAGAAATAGAAGTTGAAAATTTAACAAAAATTACACATAGATGTATAAACTTACCGTCGATGTCCCTGTGTTAAAGCTCCAAGTGACTCCGGTCTTGCAACAATGGAAGGAAACAGGTGCTCACCTCCAAGGTTTGTGAATAGTAACCTACAAAATTATGGGATAAGCTTAATATAATCTTATGGATTCAAAATCATAGAAAATCTAGTAGTTTGTCTGATGCAAGGCGTCATTGCAATAACATTGTCTGCATTGGAAAAGTTATGCAATGAGCTCAAATACAGTTTGAACCTTAACATCTAGACTTATACAACATCAATTGATTAATGAATTAATATACTATTCACTACGATTCCTAGTTGATTCATTCCATAACCCAAACCATTCACCTGAAAAGCTTATAAGTTTTACCTTGAGCTGGAGCGTTGGTATCGAAACTACTTATGCTATGTCGCTTTCCTCGTTTTCCGTTTATCATTTTTTAAGCGTCATGTAGCAAAGCTAGCTCTACCCCAGAAACTTGATTTAAGGTCTTATCCCCATTGACTACTACAGATGATGAGTACTTCTGCTAAAAGGCACAAAAATTTACTACAATTATCATACAAACTCTTGTCAATCAACAAATATGCAGACATAAGCTGAAGACCTACGGTCTCCAGACAATGAACTATTTTATGCCAGGTTCAAGATTCCCAAAAAAGTTTTGATGATGAATTCATAATATATATATATATATATAAATATATCAAAAGAATCATCCTTTAGAACTTCATATAATCATAAAAAAACTAAAATCAGGACGTTTGCACTACGCATAGAGCTTATAAAATCAGATTACACTTTAGAGAATAAGCTGAAACAGTAAATTACACTTGCCCTCAATTTCAGCCCTATTTGGTACATCAACAAATCAAGTCCAAAACTTTTTCCTAATACGGTCAAACTCTTAATAAAAGTTCTCTTTTAGTTCGACGACCTTTTTTACTATATTTATAAGCTAAAATTAGTAGCTTTTCCGAAGCAGGCTCTAATTTTCCAAGGAATAATAGATGCATACACGTAGTGTTTTCATGCATATCATAACATTTTGTAAATGGATGTGTGGCCTCAAGTGAACCTTCTACACCTTATTCGCCAAGTTCTTAGTGCATGATCATCAAACCTTGATCTTACGTTTAGAATGGGCTTAAAAATTTGAGTTGTATTTATCATACCAACAGTTCCAATAGCATAACGTAATGCTTATAATTCAAGCAACCACACGATTTTTTTACCTTTTTAGGTTTCACATGATAATTCTGAACATGGGTATTTAAAAGTACGACTAAACTACTTAATATGATCTAAAGTCTTAGTAGCCAGATCTTAACAGTTGGTAAAAATGCAGATATCCACTAAAATCGCAAATCTAAACATCCATATAATTTCAATCTTTTCGAGAAAAAGACTAACCTTCGTACAAAGATGACACGCTTGGAACTAAATTGGTTCTACACCACAACTTACTGCAGAATTTAAATAAGTACGACATGAACGTTAGAAATCCATAACATCAGACAATCTTTCCTTCCCGTGGAAGATGCATCCCTTTTAGGAACATCACGTGTAAATTGGAACATTTTTTATAAAACCTTTTAAAGTACTTATTAACAAATTGTTTGAAGTATAAACAGAAGTAATCTGCTATTTTATTACATAAAAGTAATCTGCTATTTTCTAAGGTCATTATGGATTCCAACAATCATACTTACACGACATGTACCAGACTCTGAAGTCAGTTGTGGCTTTACATATATAGGTGTATTCCTTAATTTTCCCACCTTGTTGTGGACAAATGCATAATCGGAGATGAATAGATGATAACTTCTACTACGTTAGGTGTTAGTCCAGATGAAAGTCTCAACTTAAAGTAAGCGGTCCAGCAATAGAAAAACATGTGGCTCAATAGCTTGAGTGTTCAAAACGACACGCTTGATATTTGACAGCTTAGGATTTCCTGTTGGTTGATAATTCAAATGTCAAAGTCTCCTAGATTATGAAATACGTAAGTCATTCCAAATTTTTAGAATCATGACAATAAAAATTTACCTAACATTATTAACATTCAAAACAATCAGAATTTAATTGTGTCAATTATCGTAGGCAGATTATCATTCTCAACAAAAATTAACTTAACTAAAAATAAGCAACAATAACAATTTATTTATGTGAATAATAATTATAATCAATAACATTAAAAAAGCTTACCTTATGAATATGGTTTAATAATAGGTTTCCAAGATCCACATCAAAAATCGTATCCATCTTTTATATCGATTTCAAGGATCAGCATAAAAACCAACCTTTAAACATGACTTCATAATAGGTCTTCTTTACATCGGTTTACCTATTTCATAATCGAGATTCCAAATTCAATAATCAGATATATGATTGAAATCAGAATCAATAGGTTAACAATTGGTTTAAGAAATAGTATGTGACGATTGAAATGAATTGTTTAATTGTTTTTACGAATTTGATTTTTTTCAGGATGAACAGCTGATTTAGGTGGGTTTTTTAGGGATATATTTTTGGATCTGAAGGTGAAACTTTTAGGGATTCACATCATAAATAATACGTACCGATTTAAATCGGTTGGTTATTGATTATACGAATTTGATTTTTTATATGAACATGTGAGTGGATTTTTTTATGTTTTTTATTTTAGGTAAACGTGGAAATAAGTTATTGATTTACACGTGTTATTCTTTTAGAATTTTGAAGTTATGGTAATGTTTTACCATCCTTCCTATATAAGAGTTTCTGATTCTGATATATATATATATATCTTTACATTATATATAAGAGGAGTGATTTGCCACGTCATCTATTAGGGCACTAATCCTACGTGTCACTGGGCTTAATTCTGGGCTTAAACTTTCTCCCCAACTCATACTATATAAACTCGTCCCATGAAAATACATCGAGATCTGCGATCAAGGTTGGGATGTAAAAAATATGCTAGCCTCTTCTTCATAAACCCTAAAACACCTATTAAACCAGATTGTCAACTGGTAAATCTCTGTTATTTATGTATAGGTGTTTCTATGAAATTTAAGAATGATCTTCATCACCATGGGTGATGCACAATACTATCTGGTAAGTTCCATTATATTTTTATGTATTTTCGTTCAATTTATGGCTTATTTTTTGTTTCTTTATTAAATTGTCATGGCTGCAAAAAGAGATTAACTGAAACTGTAATGATTCAATTAAATAATGGTTCCTTCTTCAGTAACGGTTACCGCATGTCAAAGACGATTGCGTCGTCCGCACTGATACTTCAAACCGACAGCTGGGTCACTCAGGTAATCAACAGTGACACTATTATTTATAGGTAAATTCAAAGTTGTTATGCGGAACGAGCCTGAATGTGCTGAAGTTTCTGAACCATATCTACATAGAAGAGTTGTTAGGCACTTAAAGAAAATAAGGGTTGTCATCTTTGTAGCAGAAAGTCTCTTTTTCACAACCGACAGTTTAATCGAAACATTATCAATTGTTTTAAAAGTTAGCGATATCACAGAACCCAATTAATCCTACTATTTAACACCACCATAATACGATGATTTGAAAGTAGGTTTCTGAAGAAACAATGGATTACAATCTTTGCCCAGGTTTTTAATTCCTGTTTGTTGCATATATTTTTTTAATTCATGTTTGTTCCATATTAATTGCTATTTACCCTAAATTATTTGTGTATTCCAAATTATTTGCACATCCTTTTTAGTGAATTTTATGAAGTATTTGTGTTGTACAAGGCTTAGGTGACATGTTAGATACTCCGCCCCTCAATTCAAGAAACCAACCACCATCTGAACGCGGTAAATTCTACACAAACTCAACTGAATCAAAGATAATCTAACTTCAAAATAGTCAAGCTGACCAAGCTTCGGATGATGACATCTGCAACATGTATTGCAAAACTGAGGTGGGAAACCATGTATGTCAAGTATGTTAGTGCTATTTAACCCGTGCGTACAAAAGTTGTTGAACCTTTCTAATTGGTTATACTGTACAGGTAACAAAATCAACTCTTCAATGTGGTGAAATAAGAAGGTAAAAGTTAGAAAGGTTGTCTTTGTTCAATAAAAATAGGATTGAGCAAGAGTGCAAGACAATTAAAACTAATCTCATGGAAATCAAGGGTGTTAGTGGGCCTCACTTATTTGTTGCCCCATAGGTGTACTACCAAACTGGATTAATGAATTTTCAACATGGCCTCCTGGTAAGAATTGTTTGTTTAGGCGGATACGAGCAGAAACATATGGATTTTGTCACTTAATTTCATACTGATTTTGTTTTTCAACCAGTATCGCTGCTGCTCATCTATACGATGGACGTCCTGAGGAGAGAAAAGCAATGCAAAAAGAGTTGCCGGAAGGAAAATTTAGTGTAACATATGGATTTTGTCACTTAATTTCATACTGATTTTGTTTTTCAACCAGTATCGCTGCTGCTCATCTATACGATGGACGTCCTGAGGAGAGAAAAGCAATGCAAAAAGAGTTGCCGGAAGGAAAATTTAGTGTGTTGATCACCCACAACGATCTTATAATAAGAGATAAAGCATTTCTTAAGAAAATTCATTGACAATGCATGGTTGTTGATGAATGACGTCGGTTAGAAAATTTAGAATCTGTGCTTGCAAAGCAAAAGTAATGCTCGGCCATCATTAATAGAGTTTGTCCCAGTTACTTATGAACGGGTCAACTGACGTCAACTTTCATGGGTTGATAGATACGAACGTGCCATCATACTTGGCATACTCATAACATTTTAGTAGTTGACAAAAAGTACTTTAGCTTAACCTAACTTGACCCGTGCAAAATTATCTGCTCTGACCCATTATCCAACCTGCCTCCCACGGTCCTACCCTTACCCTTACTGATACCATATTATTACATGTTATTTACAGCTATCAGATTCGACAAAGACTTCTTATAACTGACACTCCCATTCATAATAGTTTACAAGAACTTTTGGCCCTACTAAATTTTCTTCTTCCAACAATATTTAATTCGGTTGAAAACTTTGAGGAGTGGTTTAATGCACCATTTGCTGAAAAATGTGATGTGTCACTACCAGATAAGGAATGACTGTTGATCATTCTCCGCATACACCAGGTTTGTCTTTTGTATTTAAAACTGATTATGTCTTTTGTATTTAAACATGCCATCTGTGGTTTGTTCTTGAAGCTGTCAATTGTTTTATCCAAGAATTTCCATTTACGCTTCTTAGATATCTCCGAGGTATAGACAATTTTGGCGAGAAGCATAGGTATCTATAGAAGCTTATTGTGCACGTGAATTGAAGCACTTGCGATTCTGTCATATAATAATATATCTTCTAGAAGCCTTACTTATAAATGATTGTTAATCTGTTACATAACATGTAATTTGATAGTACTTTTTGCTACTTCATATCTTCCAAAATCTCCTTTCAGTATCTTACCGATTAATTATTTTTTACGTTCCCTGAAGTAGTTAGGTCAAAATTTGGTCGAAGGCAATATGAGCAGGTGACTGGTCTAGATGGCCAGTTTTTGTGGTCAACTCAAAACGCTTTCTATTAAGTTTGTTTAAATCTAATGAATTATTTTTAGTAAACATCAGTTCAGATCAGTACTTTTCAACTGATTTTTTTATCAATTTAACCAATTTAGTGAGCGGTTAGAGATGCTAAGTCCGGTTTGTCTGCATACTTGCATAGTATTTTACAAATAGTTTCTAATATTTTTACCTGATATTTTGCTCTGTTACAGCACCGCAAAGATGCAATGCACACGATATAGGAGTCATGCAGTTTCATATGCATAATATAAGACTGAAGATTGCGCTAAAATGAAGAGAAGAATTGCCGAACTCAGTAAAGAGCAGATGAAATAAATTGAAGATGTATATATATCGAATACTTTAGTATGGAATGTAGCTTGCATCAGATTAAAAATTTACTATGATCTTTACTCGAAACTAACCTAAAATCTGTCATTGGCATATAAAATTTGAATTAAGAAGATCGAAGATGATTAATTCTTAGAGCTTCTGGATGCAAAAACCAAAGTGTGTTCTGTTTGTAAGGAACCTTACAGGTAAATTGATGGATCTAAAGTTTTTACTCATACTCTGTTTGGTTATCTTAGCATGTTAACTATTTTTGGCTCTGGATTTATACTTATGTGAAGGTATTTTCCTTCTGAAATCTTCCAACTAACTAAGAACTCCAATTCTCTGCTAGCACTTAAAGTTGTGTACTAACTTGCCTTTAAATGCTTTTGAAAAATACATACAAAATAGCACCATTTTGTGGTCGATGTCTCTTAAGTTCCATTGTCTAATGGCTATTTTTTATACTCAGCTGAGTTTCCCAAGAGTATTCCTACATTTGATATCCCAATAGTAAGTTTAGACGGTTAGGACGAAGAGGCTTACGATTCAGGAAATGACCATACTATACGTTTCATGGGTCTTCTGATTATATATTTCATTTTCTTTAATTAGCGCTCATCGTGTCATTGTCAAGTATATGTGTGGTCATCTATAACAGAATACATACGAATAACAAATACTAACTGCATTGAATGTTGCTTTTTCAAATACCTTGATCTTGGAGACTTGACTGTTACATGTGGCACTTGTGGTGTTATTTGTGGGTGTTGAAGCAAGAGCGAAAAGGAGTTTCATGGTATGACCGTATGATTTAAAAAGCACATTTACATAGCTTGTGCCTTGTGGTATTGTTTTGTGGATTACAGAAGCATGATCTAAAAAAACATATTTTTGACGGCCTTCACATCTTGACCCATTTTGATCAAAGAGGTTTATGATTGCATTCATTAAAAAGGTTTGTTTTGGCTGGGTAAAATAGTATGTTTCTATTTAGCATTTTTTAAACATTGGTTTACCAATCTATATGTTAAAGAGATGAATGATCTATGCAGGATCAAAAGCGATAACAATAAAATGAAACTTATGTTTAGCTATTTAATACATTAAGTTAGTGTTTCTGCATAAATATAGCACTTTTATTCATAGATAGTAGTAAACATTTGCAAGACCATATAAATTATTCAGGCATGGAATGGAGAATTTAAAATAAATGTAGACTCATTAAACTGAAATGACTGAAAAGGAATTCGAGACATCCTGTAACGTTTGTTAGCATACCATAAAGCTCGGTTTGTCTATCTTGGATTTTTATGGATTAATATTAGCGAATTAAATTTTAGTCCTGTAAATGTTGATGCAAAAGTTTATACTTTGTTTGGTGTAACCGAGCCATGTGTGTATTTTTCTTTAGTGTCAAACACTTAATGGGCCGTAAAGCATGTTGTGTCACGCTTAAACTTTTATAGGAGTTGTTTAATTATATATTTTCCTCCACTTAACAAAGATATAGGCTCATATAATTCTTGCATTCATTAAATGGGTAACGACTAAAGTTTTGTGAACCATGTAATAAGAGGTCCCAGGCTAGAAAATGTTGTAATTTTGACGGGAATGGGGAATAAATGTACTTTATTAGCAAGACCCCGTAATTCAGTTTTGGGCTAATTACCCAAATAGACCCCTTTTTAAGTGGATTTGCCAAAATAGCCTAAGCGACTTTAAAGTTCCATATATAGACCAAGCGACCTCAAGCTACCTTATTCAACCTTATGCTACATTAAGCTACTCTAAGCTACTTTAAGCTACCTAAGCGACTTTAATATTAAATTAATAAAATTACTATTCATCCTAAGAAAGTACTCTTTTTGTGTAAGAAATGTGTAAGTGTACTTTTTTATGCAACTTTTATTTTAATTAATTAAAATTGAATTTTATTTATATTATAATTAAAAAAAAAACTATTTTATATTTAGTAAAACTAAATTTATTTTATGCGACTTTCGGTTGCACAGTGATTTTGACACTATTTTGCACAGTGTTTTTGCCAGGTATTTTGAACTACTTGCACCCTAGGTCTGCCACCTTTTTCACCCAACCCACACATCTCTGACGATCCATCCACATTAATCTCACACAAACACCTTTCTGACGATCCATCCACCTCCAAACCTTACCCCAATCCTTACCCCAATGACCCAATCCTTACCCCACTATTAATCATTCAAGAAGTTTGATAATTGTTAATCCGCCTAATTAATATCGATCCCCCAAATCTGTATCTATCTTTGATAATGTGCAGTTTCAATCCGGTGTAAATCAATTTCGTAATAGAGATGGATCCAATGGAGATTGGTCCAATGCCGAACTACGACGCGAAGGTAAGCCTTAGATCCAAGATGAAGTTTTTACCTATAATCAAGGCTAAACTTAAACAAAACCCCGCACGCCATTTATGTTTTAGAAACACTGTTTTTGGTCCATGGTTAGATGTTAATAATGACCAAAATGACAACCACTTGCTCAATTATATCCTACAACAACAAGAAATTGTAGATGTTCCCAGTAGCGATTGTCCCCCTTTTATCTTTAACATTGGTGGTCATAATCTTACTTTTGGGCGAAATGAGTTTTGTTTAGTGACTGGTTTTAGGTGTGGTGATGTATCTTTAGCATATAACCAAAATAGCTCATTCTGTTCCCGTGTATTTCCTGAAAAAAAACGGTTAAATGTTAAGTCTAGAGAGTTATTGGAGATTATTCAGAATGAAAAAAAAATGGGCTGAATTAGAAGATATGGATGCAGTTAGGGTTTGTTTATTGTTTCTAGAGGAGGTTGTGTTTATGGGACGTGAGGAGTTTTTAAATATTCCAAAGCATGTACTTTGTCTTGTTGATGATATTGACGCATGGAATGAGTATCCCTGGGGAGAATTCATGTGGCAGTATTATTATGAGAGGACATTGAATTTGGTTCCGAGATATGCTGCCAGACATTATAAGAGCAACACCCCTAGTATGCACATGGGAACATATAATCTCAATGGCTTTCAATAGGCCCTCAAGGTCATTTGTTCTACCTTTTTTATTAAAGTGATAATGCTGCCAAACATGCCCAACATTTAAAGTTAGCTTTTGTTTTTGTTTATGCAGATGTGGATACTAGAAACATTCCCCAATAGCCATATTTGGTGGAGACAAGTACCAGGCAGAATTCTACGTGGATTTGGTTGGAAAAATGACAGGAGGTTTCGTAAGATTGATTACCCCTTGCTCTTCCCACATGTAAAGTGTTTATTTCACTGACAATATTATATACCCTTTCTTTTTATTATTTTATATTTACATCATTTAATTATTATGTATTAGGAGATTCTCCCTACGTTTATGCTCATTCCAACTGAAGAAGAGTTGAGGCAGACATGGCTTATACGTTGTAACACCCCATTTTGATAAATGGAATGTCACGCGTAATTATGGCGTGTCATCAAAGCATGCAAGGTAATATGTAGTAAAACATACATGACCATAGGGAAAACCGGAATCAAACATCGGTTCCCAAACATAAGCCCAAAACATAAGAAAGTAAATGAACTGAATGAAAGACTAAACAAGCATAAATATATGAAGGAAACAGGAGAAGAAGTCTATAGCAGCTTCCATCCTATGCACGTCCTCCAAATGCTCGAGTCTTGGGTACCTGCCGTTTTGGGACATGGAAAGGAAAGTAACGGCTGAGCAAGACGCTCAGTGCACGGATGTACAATATAGCATGAATAGGATAAGCATGTAACATACAACAGCGGAAGACTAAGTTCTGAGTAAACTGGTTAAGTATCAAGAAAAACTGGTTTTATAGTTTGAAAAGCCTTATGTTTATCTTGTGAAAACTGTTTTAACATATATATACCATAGCCCATATAGGTCATGAAAAGGTCACGTGCATGAATACTTGGAGGGGTGACCTCATCATGCTGATTAGAGGGGATGCCTCTAATCAATATACTGGTTTGGGTAGGAGGGATCAACTCCTTGTGAAGGGTGCAAGGCACACACCACATTCACCATGATAAACTGAATAAAACATGTAACTAGGATGCACCCATACGCCCCACCTGATATAATAATATGGCCAAACTGAAAAGGGACGCCACGAGCAATCACTCCGCCGTGGGGAAGTCATAACATCGGTGCCTCCAATGCTATGGTTATGGTACCTCCATAACTAGGTGAAACTGGTCATGCTTGTATATGGCTATAGATTATGCTAATTAAACATAAGCAGTTCAAAACAATAAAACAAATACTGGGGAAAACAGTTGGCTGCATACGGGGAAATCCTAATAAGGAAAGAATGTCCATACTGAAAGGACGGGAATCCGTACCTCAAGTCCAGTGACTGAACGGAAGAAAGACTCCTACTTCTGGATCACTAACGCTACATGAATACACACGTGTATAAGTATCGATTCACTGATTACGTACTGGGTTTTGTGTCTCATTTTAGCTGATTTGGTATGTTTTAGGTCCTGGTTCACTGTTTAAAGCCTTAAACTGTGTTTATCTAGTATTCTGATTAATCTGATTAAGTATTACTGGTGTTTCATGTATTATTATACTTACTGTGTAATAATAAGTAACTTTCCAAAAATAGCAGGTTTCCAAAAATAGAAAGTTTCCAAAAATAGAAAGTTTCCAAAAATAGAAAGTTACCAAAAATAGAAAGTTTCCAAAAATAGAAAGTTTCCAAAAATAGAAAGTTTCCAAAAATAGAAAGTTTCCAAAAATAGATCAGCTGCCTTAATTAAATAAGTTTCCATATATAGAAGGTTTCCATGATTAGATTAGCTGCCTGAAATAGATAGATTTCCATATATAGAAGGTTTCCATAATTAGATTAGTTGCCTTATTTAATTAAGTTTCTATAAATAGAAGTTTCCATAATTAGAATTAAGCTGATTACATAAGCTAACATATAAGTCTAAGTGTTATAAGCTTATTTCTTAAGTCATATGATATAGTGTATAGTTTAATTATTATTTCATGTATTTTAATTAAACTATAGGTTAAGCATTTTAATTAAAGTATAACATGTATTAATTAAAATGAAATAAAATACTTAGGTTAAAATGTGTATTATTATGTATTAATAACATAACCTAAGTCATGTCTAAATTAATTAATTATAGGCATGTTTTAAATAATTAATTAATTATAACTTATAACATAAAATACTTAGGTTAAATTAATGTCATGATAAACTAATAATTAAAATAACCTAAGTCATGATTTAATTAATATTTCATGTTATTAATTAATTATATCCTAAGTTCATAATTCATAAAAACTAACATGTAGCATAAATCATGATTTAACCAACGAACCATGAATCGGGCATGAACTCGACACCGTACCCCGAGCCAAACTCGGGGTACGTGTGCCCCCTTGCTGCCGTGGGTCCCACATGAGCCAACCAAGACCAAAAATGGTCTTGGTGGTGGCGGCTAAAAAGAAACCGAACCCTCCCCCGGGTTGATAAAACTAGGCGGCCAAAAACAAACACCCTCTTTTAACAACCTTTGATTTTAATTAACCCCAAAACATGTTAGATCTATGATTAATTACCATGTTTTAATAAGAAAAACAATAACATGTTCATGAACATAAACAAAGATTCAAAAGAATTAAAAAGAAGGGTTTAAAAAGATATACCACTATGTAGCTTGGAAAAGGATGAACAAACACGGATTAAAGCAATGATTTTTAAGATCAAAATCAACCAATCACCCTCCTATGGTGATCTTAGGGTGGCGGCATAAAGAGGAGCAAAGGAGGAGAAGAGAAACTTTTTTTTTTTAGGGTTTTTGTTTATTTTCTTGAAAAAGTGAAAAATGAAATGAAAAGTTACATAACCCCCCTTTTCTTGTAAAAAGTCCATGGGCTAAGCCCATTATGGTATATGTGCCGTGGGTATGGGGGCCCCACATGGGGTACCCGTACCTTTCTCGTGTCCCGATGTTTCGTGTTCGTTCGTGGTTAAACGTGTTCGTGTCTGAAGCGTTTCTGTTTGTTTTATCATGTAGTTATCGTAATCTTAACGCTCGTAATTATATTATAAGTATTTACGTAATTATTCTAGTTCGTATTTTAACTGGTGATCATGATTTAATTATGTTCACTTGACATATTTATTAACTGTTTATCATGAGTTCGTACGTAATCGATACTTATCATGTCATACACGTATGTACTTACTTGATTAATAGCACATGAATGTGATCAATACTGAATAAGGTAAGTTTTAATCTAGGACGTACGATCGTAAGGGCACTATTCATGGTAAAAGCATGCGGGTTTTACAATTCTTCCCCCCTAAAAAGAATAATTCGTCCCCGAATTATAGATAACGTAACTGAAAGCGGAACACACCCGAATAAAGACTGAGAGGGTATGTGAGATAATGAACGTGCATGTGATCTGGCAGAAAGAACGCGGAACATGACATGTCTTGAAAAGACATGGAACGTGACGTGACTGAAAGGACATAACTAATCGATAAGAGAAAAAAAAATGGATAAGAAGTCCGGATGAACTTGTCCGTTTCCAAGTGGCCTCCCTCTTGGAACGGTTCCTTCAGAAAAACCTGGCACTAAAGATAAATCTTGGTCCTCATGACCTTGACTTGGAATACGAAGAAATTCTTGGTTATCAACGGAAGGTAGATCCCCTAAATTCGATCGAGGAAAATAAGAGTTAACGTGCAAGGGTAACTGGAACGTTACGATGCAAGACAATCTGACTTAACTGATAATTAGAACGATGCGCGAGACATAAAGAAACGTAGTTCGTGAAAAATTCTGAACGTGATACGTGAAAAATTTTGAACGTGCTACGTGGAGATATGGCGAGTGTAGTATAAGTAAACATATCGTGATCCATGATACGTGTAACATATCTTGATCATGATATGAGGAACGTGGAATGAACATGACATGTGAGACATATCGTGATCATAGAATATAATGGCGGTAACGCCAAACGCTACAAGGTGAGACGTGGAATATGACGTGAAACGTCTATCTGATGGTGGAGAGTTATACTAAACTTGGGTCTGGCCTCTCAAGTTCTTGCAAACTTCCAGAATGAGAAAAGAAAAGAAAGTAAAATCGTAAGCCAAAATACAATCATGAATGTGAATAGTGTCATGAACGTGAGCGCGAAAGCAAGTCGTGGAATTAGAATGAAGACGTGAAGTAAGTTAGGAGTACAATTACGAATCTTTGTCTGACCCGATAGCTGAGGGATTGCCAAGTGATCGGATGAGCCTTGGCTGGAACATGTTCGTTCAATCTGTTGGTTCTGAAATCCGTACGGATGTAAGGATTCTGCAGACTTGATCAAACTGTTGGCGATAACCCAAATAGCATTATGCTTCTTCTGAGTTTGCTGAAATCTGGTAACTAAAATCCATGGAGATCTTGTCCCTTTTTGATTCACAATATCATATGATGAAAACATACCCGTCTGTTGGTGTCCTATCTTAGCCTGTTTGTATAACAGGTATGAAGATATGAACGTAACTGTATCCTGCTTCGAAGAAACTTGATACATAGAAGGTTGCGAAACTCTTAGTCTTTGAATCAGACTTCTCCCAGCGTAGGATTTTCTAGAACACCTAATGCAGTGTAGGGTTCTCTCCTTTACGCATAAGCTGAGTCATGGTAAGATTAACCGTAGAATGCCATGTGATTCAGTGTGTCACTGTAATCAAACAGAATTGATATTGAAAAAAAAAATTTCCAGGGTAGAATTTCTCTTGTCATAGAATTTGCAACATAGTGCAGATATGGTCTTCCTGTACTTCTCTCGGCTTAGACGAAATCAGGTTATCCTCAATGAAAACGCTGATGAATTTGTTTAGGAGTTCATGGAAGCTCAATTTAATAACTCCATAATGCTGTTGGAGCATTGATGAGACTGAATCAAAATCATAAATCTAGCATGACCGAGTCGTGCACAAGTAGCAGTCATGGACATGTCCTGCTTTTTCACTCGTCACTGTTGGCAGCATGATCGTGAGTTCGATCTTGGAAAAGTGATTAACACCATACGGTTGATTGAACATGTTGTCAATATGTGGAGGAGAATAACGGTCATGAATGGTGATTTGTTTAAGTCAACGGTAGTCGACACATAATCTTATGGTACCATCCTTCTCCTTGTAGATTCTTCTGGAATGTATAGGAAGACTTTGGAATAATCAACTGGCGATGCGTAAAAGAATTTAGTGGTTGTGTCTTACTGACAGCTAGAAAATTTTAGCGACCATGGCTAACAATGAACCTGCTTGTAAGCGTAGATAATTTGTACGGATTTTCCTGATGGAAAATCAAGCTGAATGTATTCAGGAGCCTGAACATTACTGTACCTAATTATGAATCATAGCATGGTGTGATGTTCATAGTCCATAATTAGGATAAAATTCATCTCGTGTCTGTCCGAGGAAATGCGTTAGCAGCTTGGATCTTATCATTAAGCTGAAGGAAAACCTTCGTATGCGTGGGAATACGAAAGGCGTCCTTCATGGTTATGAATATATGAACTATGGTGAAAGAAATGAATGTGACATCAGCAACGTGACAGTTCTCACTGATGCGCCGATAATGGTATAGAAATTCTTGTGGCCTGATTAATACATGGCACAACAACATAGATATACCCTTGGAGGGTACCCTGAATTTCTTAGAAATGTTCCATAATTAGACGTGAGTCATGTGTCTTGACTCGTGTCTTGAGAAATGTAAGCGTGACATATGTCTTGACTGGTATCTTGACATGTGTCCTCAGAAAGTATACGTGAGACATGTATCTTGACTGATGTCTTGACATGTGTCTCGAGATGTGAAACAATTAGAACTACAAATATTAGGTTAATATGCCAGAATTGGCGGATCGGTTGTACTACTGATCATTTGTATGTCTGATCACGTCCGTGGCCGGAGCCTCGGTTGCGATTTCTAGGATAGTTGCTGTCATAGTAGTGGTTACTATCATCTTGTCTATCGGTTCCATGACGGTCATTCTCATGACCGTGACTCATGTAACTATTTAGCTGAGTGGCCGGCTGGTACTGGTTTGCACTCATATGGCTGAAATGACAGCCGAACGACGTGTGACATGTAACTATGAATTTGGGACAATGATTGATGGGAATTGTCTGATGGTGAAGCATCTTCTCGTCCAATTGCTTTGCTCCGACGCCTTTGTCTTCGTCTTTTAGGATCTCCAGGTTGTGAACAGCATCAGCATCAGCATTTCGTAGCGTCTCCCAACATCAGCAGCATCAACCTTCAGTAACATCTCCAAGCTATGAGCGGCATCGACAATCTCGTAGAATATCAGCAAGTGAACATACGCCTGAGATGATTTAGAATCGACTAGCGAATACTTGGAAGTATTGCAAGTGGAATACACATGGATTAAGGTACATGTAATACACATGAAATACGGTACGTGGAGTACACATGGAATGCACATGAAATGATCGGTATGGGCTCGATCATTTGTCATGATTTAAGGAAAGTAAACCGGTTAAACGGTTAGGAAAACCATCATGATAACCTGGCAGTATTAGCATAGACATCATTCTGGTTGCATAGAGAAACGCTAAAGTGTGGTTACACAAAATTCAACGATGATTTGCCTGACAGCATGATCAATGGAAACCAACCATGACTATCATGAAAGCATGATTCAAGAAATCTAACAATGTCTTGCAGGACAACGTAAATAACAAAAGAGGCGTGAAACATAATCAACATGAAGACGGAATTATCATGAGGAAACATGAAACCATCTATTACGAAGAAGTGTATAACATAATCAGCATGAAACTGAAGTTAACCATGACAGTATGAAGGCATGCTTGACATAAAAACATAATAACTTATGATGGGACATGAAAAAAAATTTTATGCCAATTTAAATCATGAGAAAAATTTTATGCAAGAAAACAGTGCATGAATGCGTAATGTAGTTTATAAAACCTTTATATGTGCGAGGGAACGCCTATGGGTCGGTTCCAAAACAAAAGACATGGCGAGGGGACGCCTATGGGTCGGTCCCAAAGTTAAAAGTTTCGATAAAAGCACATGCGACTAAATAGGGCCAGTCCTGTACCAACCGTTACTTAGTCAAAATTCCTGCAACAGATAACATATGATATAAATGCATGAATGCATGAAACATAATAATTAAAAGTCATTGTCAAAACTTAACAGAAAATTTTATGTGAAAATTATGAACTACTGGGGTTCAGTTCACAATATCACAGTTCACTAGGAACATCATGCATAGACACTGACACATAACTAAGTATGGATGACGGTTGATCATTCCATATTAGTAAGACGATACTAGTGAAAACATCATGGTGAAAACAACAAGGTGCTGAAAACGTCATGGCTAAAACAAAAAGGTGATGAAAAACATAATGGTTAAAACAACAACGCGCTGAAACATCAATACGTGGAATGACAATCGTTGGCTTAGGAAGCTCCTGGTGACTACCCACTAGTCACAGGTCGAGTTTTAGAGCCTACAGGTCGAAGCCTTGGCTCTGATACCATAATTGTAACACCCCATTTTGATAAATGGAATGTCACGCGTAATTATGGCGTGTCATCAAAGCATGCAAGGTAATATGTAGTAAAACATACATGACCATAGGGAAAACCGGAATCAAACATCGGTTCCCAAACATAAGCCCAAAACATAAGAAAGTAAATGAACTGAATGAAAGACTAAACAAGCATAAATATATGAAGGAAACAGGAGAAGAAGTCTATAGCAGCTTCCATCCTATGCACGTCCTCCAAATGCTCGAGTCTTGGGTACCTGCCGTTTTGGGACATGGAAAGGAAAGTAACGGCTGAGCAAGACGCTCAGTGCACGGATGTACAATATAGCATGAATAGGATAAGCATGTAACATACAACAGCGGAAGACTAAGTTCTGAGTAAACTGGTTAAGTATCAAGAAAAACTGGTTTTATAGTTTGAAAAGCCTTATGTTTATCTTGTGAAAACTGTTTTAACATATATATACCATAGCCCATATAGGTCATGAAAAGGTCACGTGCATGAATACTTGGAGGGGTGACCTCATCATGCTGATTAGAGGGGATGCCTCTAATCAATATACTGGTTTGGGTAGGAGGGATCAACTCCTTGTGAAGGGTGCAAGGCATACACCACATTCACCATGATAAACTGAATAAAACATGTAACTAGGATGCACCCATACGCCCCACCTGATATAATAATATGGCCAAACTGAAAAGGGACGCCACGAGCAATCACTCCGCCGTGGGGAAGTCATAACATCGGTGCCTCCAATGCTATGGTTATGGTACCTCCATAACTAGGTGAAACTGGTCATGCTTGTATATGGCTATAGATTATGCTAATTAAACATAAGCAGTTCAAAACAATAAAACAAATACTGGGGAAAACAGTTGGCTGCATACGGGGAAATCCTAATAAGGAAAGAATGTCCATACTGAAAGGACGGGAATCCGTACCTCAAGTCCAGTGACTGAACGGCAGAAAGACTCCTACTTCTGGATCACTAACGCTACATGAATACACACGTGTATAAGTATCGATTCACTGATTACGTACTGGGTTTTGTGTCTCATTTTAGCTGATTTGGTATGTTTTAGGTCCTGGTTCACTGTTTAAAGCCTTAAACTGTGTTTATCTAGTATTCTGATTAATCTGATTAAGTATTACTGGTGTTTCATGTATTATTATACTTACTGTGTAATAATAAGTAACTTTCCAAAAATAGCAGGTTTCCAAAAATAGAAAGTTTCCAAAAATAGAAAGTTTCCAAAAATAGAAAGTTACCAAAAATAGAAAGTTTCCAAAAATAGAAAGTTTCCAAAAATAGAAAGTTTCCAAAAATAGAAAGTTTCCAAAAATAGATCAGCTGCCTTAATTAAATAAGTTTCCATATATAGAAGGTTTCCATGATTAGATTAGCTGCCTGAAATAGATAGATTTCCATATATAGAAGGTTTCCATAATTAGATTAGTTGCCTTATTTAATTAAGTTTCTATAAACAGAAGTTTCCATAATTAGAATTAAGCTGATTACATAAGCTAACATATAAGTCTAAGTGTTATAAGCTTATTTCTTAAGTCATATGATATAGTGTATAGTTTAATTATTATTTCATGTATTTTAATTAAACTATAGGTTAAGCATTTTAATTAAAGTATAACATGTATTAATTAAAATGAAATAAAATACTTAGGTTAAAATGTGTATTATTATGTATTAATAACATAACCTAAGTCATGTCTAAATTAATTAATTATAGGCATGTTTTAAATAATTAATTAATTATAACTTATAACATAAACTACTTAGGTTAAATTAATGTCATGATAAACTAATAATTAAAATAACCTAAGTCATGATTTAATTAATATTTCATGTTATTAATTAATTATATCCTAAGTTCATAATTCATAAAAACTAACATGTAGCATAAATCATGATTTAACCAACGAACCATGAATCGGGCATGAACTCGACACCGTACCCCGAGCCAAACTCGGGGTACGTGTGCCCCCTTGCTACCGTGGGTCCCACATGAGCCAACCAAGACCAAAAATGGTCTTGGTGGTGGCGGCTAAAAAGAAACCGAACCCTCCCCCGGGTTGATAAAACTAGGCGGCCAAAAACAAACACCCTCTTTTAACAACCTTTGATTTTAATTAACCCCAAAACATGTTAGATCTATGATTAATTACCATGTTTTAATAAGAAAAATAATAACATGTTCATGAACATAAACAAAGATTCAAAAGAATTAAAAAGAAGGGTTTAAAAAGATATACCACTATGTAGCTTGGAAAAGGATGAACAAACACGGATTAAAGCAATGATTTTTAAGATCAAAATCAACCAATCACCCTCCTATGGTGATCTTAGGGTGGCGGCATAAAGAGGAGCAAAGGAGGAGAAGAGAAACTTTTTTTTTTAGGGTTTTTGTTTATTTTCTTGAAAAAGTGAAAAATGAAATGAAAAGTTACATAACCCCCCTTTTCTTGTAAAAAGTCCATGGGTTAAGCCCATTATGGTATATGTGCCGTGGGTATGGGGGCCCCACATGGGGTACCCGTACCTTTCTCGTGTCCCGATGTTTCGTGTTCGTTCGTGGTTAAACGTGTTCGTGTCTGAAGCGTTTCTGTTTGTTTTATCATGTAGTTATCGTAATCTTAACGCTCGTAATTATATTATAAGTATTTACGTAATTATTCTAGTTCGTATTTTAACTGGTGATCATGATTTAATTATGTTCACTTGACATATTTATTAACTGTTTATCATGAGTTCGTACGTAATCGATACTTATCATGTCATACACGTATGTACTTACTTGATTAATAGCACATGAATGTGATCAATACTGAATAAGGTAAGTTTTAATCTAGGACGTACGATCTTAAGGGCACTATTCATGGTAAAAGCATGCGGGTTTTACAGTAGTATTGCTTTCTTCCGTGGAGACGAGGTTCCGTTTATTCAAGCTGTTATACCGATTGTTCCACAGCATGGTGACATTCTACCAGTAGCTGTAGATGGTATTATACCTAATGAAGCACAGAATGATGGGGTAGTACCTTTAGCTGTAGAAGCGGTTAACCATAATGTGATGTTGGGTCCTCAATTAGATGAAGTAAGATTGTCACCCGTTCGTGAACCAGAAGATTTTCCATCATCTAATGTACCGAGCAATTCAAGTGTAAACCTAACCGATTCCCAAGGGTTACTGGATAATGTTGACTCAATATTTCAAGTAGTCCTTGATGTAAAACCAGATTGGGCTGGAAGGGTGGGCCACCTGAGATCGCAGCTAGTTGAAACCTTATTAGGTCCAGATAATACCCACCAAACACAAGTTGTGGATGTATGTGTGATCCAACTTTATTTGTTTACTTTAATATATTATGGATCTTTAACCTTGTTTGTTTACATACTAATTTCCTGGTTATTTCAGCAGTTGAAAGGTGATAATGTTGACCAGAATCGCAAGTCTGAAGGTTCTTCTAATGACGAAAACATAAATGACTCCAATGTTGCTGAATGTCGTACATCTGAAGTTATTGTGAACGCGGATCTTGTAGATGATTCCATAACAACAGAAGATTATGTGATTGAGGATAACTTGTTTTTTTATGGATCCAAACAGGGGTCTATGCAACAACTACTAAATGCAGTTGAAGATCTTGAATTGCCTATGGAGGTGATAATTACTGATTCCTTTTCCTATGTTAGTATACTTTACTTTCTCTTTAAGACAATATCTTATGTTAGTTATTCGTTTGTATATTTGTAGGACAACAATGTTATGGATAACAATTTAGGAGTGGATGGTAACTTTAGTTTAGATCCTACTTCTATTAGATTAGAAGATGAGAAGCAAAACAATGCAACAGAAGTTAGTAAAATTGATGGAGAAACCACCTTCGATTATGATATGAACGATGTTACCCACATGGTGAATAAGTCTGATAGGTCAGAACACACATCTGTTCATGACTTGGTGTTTGATAATAATTCTACAACTTCTAAGGGAACATCATCTTTTAAAGAAAGCACAGATACTACTCCGAAGGTACGCTTTGTCTATAATATCATTTCTCTAATATATGTAGAATTATCAATATATACGTGAGCTAACATTGATGTAATAATAATTTATGCCTTGTAGCCTAAAGTCCGTGATTTGGATCTGTTTTTAGCTGATTATAACCATGTTCAGAATACATCTTCAAGCCATGTAACTGAAGATGGGAACTTCATTGGAATACCTTCCTTGGAAACGGTTTTTGCTAATATTGGAAGAAAGAAAAAGCCAAGTAAGGCTTTCCAGGAACCGTATGAGCAGCAATGTCCCACCACACCTATTCCAAAAAAGAGGCGTAAAATTTCAAAACCAAATTCGGTGAAGTTTGGACTTGTAGAGGAAGACGATGTTGCTGTGCCTACCCGTGAATATACCCGTACTGAAGTTATACCATTCGTAGAGGTGATCCATTTATAATTGAAACTAACTGTATCATACGATTACCCTTATTAGTATGTGCATATATTAATTGAGATATAATTCTTAAAGGTATTATCCCGACCCAAAAGAAGTAGCCCTTACAAGGTTAGTGTTCCAAGTTTTATAAAAGATATGTTTGAAGCAAAAAAACAAGGGAGGCCAATAAAACTCTACCAATTAGCATGGGATCCATATGGACTGGTTGTCGACGATCGTGTATGGTTACCTTTTGTTGGTTTGGATGAAAAGAGAAGAGGTTGGATGACAGATTTTGTAAGCATATGTTCTATGTTTATTAAAAATTTAATTCTTACTTAGTAAGGTACTTGCTGTTTATACTCATGTAATTCTTATGTGCAGCACTTGGAATTATGGACTCAGTTAATGTGGTTTGGTAGATTGGATTCTGCAAATTGGGCTGTCGCTGGCCCATATTTCTGTCCAAATATGATGGGAGGTAGACGGCCCATTTCTGATCCAAGACCTACAAAGTACAGGGTCGGTTGGGCAGATGTGGAAAAGGTTAACACTATTTTATCCCTTTTGAATGATATAACCAACCAAGCTTATGTTATACTAATACTAATGTTGGGATAAATACAGGTATTTATCCCTTTGAATGAACCTGAAAAACATTGGGCATTGGGAGAGCTTCACGTTCGGTCAGGTGTTTTTACGATTTACGACTCAATGGCACCAAGAAAGAGGCAAAAACATCTTCCAATACAAGAGAACACGAAATGGTGGTTGGAAATGAGGGAAAAAATGTCCCAAGAATTGCCAGGGATTTTGGACGAGGCTGATATGTTGAAGCGCAAAGGATTGACCTTAAGGGATTACAAAATCAGCTTTAGGTTTGAAGAAAATGTTCCTCAACAAGGTAATGCATTAGGAGACTGTGGCATCTGGGTGTGCATCATGTTATACCGACTCATCAACAACATTCCACTAGACATAGGTGATCACACTCAGCTACCTTTGGCCTATCGTGAACACATGCTCGATTACTTTTGGAAATACAAGGTAAGTTTCAAGTTACCCGCTGAGGAAGATTTTTAGGTGTTCTATCATTTTCTGAACAATAATTATGGTCTGTAATAAATTAAGTAAGCCTAACTTTAACTTTAACCTCTGAACAATATGTATGGTGTGTAATATTCCTTATGTTATTGTATAATATTATCTGTTATTTAGGAATTAAATTCTTAATGTGCTAAATTTCAACCCTTGCCTTAACTGTGTACATATGGTATACCTTTATGATGTCCTTAGTATGCGACTTTGCATTGGGAATAAGTTGGCTGTAACATCAGTCAGGGCATTTATTTATCATGTACTTTCTATGCGACTTATTTTTAGAGTATGTAATACTTACCCATATGCATTAGTTTCAATAAAAACCACACATTCTGGCTTAGACTCTTCCTTGTAATTTAGTTTATAATCATGCCAAGGCGTAGTACAACTAAAAGACGCCTAGAGTTTGATGCATTACAGTCAGAATTAGTTAGCAACACCAAAACTGGCTTAGACTCTTCCTTCAATGCTCATTTGACGACACTCCCAACACGATTAACTACGGTTGAGCCAACCGCAGCAGAAATAGCTAGCAGGAGACTAAGAACTATAAATGGGAAAGTTGTTAGGATGAGAGGAAAAGGAGATGGCTCAAGATCTTTTAGGTATCGAGATGGCATTAAACCAATTGGATTTGGTGTTTCTTGGGATCCGGTGGATGGAGAGCCTATGCTCGGAGTAAGTGATCAATGTTATTACATGTACCTGTTTAATGTAATTTTATAACCATGCTTACTATTTTAATAACTTATTTGTTTATTTTAGAATGCTATGGGATTGCCTGTACCAGCTTGGCCACTTGATATTACACCAGAAGACTGTAGGATCCATGCTGAAAGACCTGAACCTGTTGTTCTACACTCACCTTATCCAGTACCAATTTGTATGCGAGAGGCTGCTTATCTAAGGGGACTAAATGAAAATGCGGAAGACATAAACTAATAATAGCTATTATTTGTATGTTTGAAAGTTGCATAAAATGTAATAAGTAGTATTTGTAGGTTTCATGGCAATTACATAACCTTTTGTAGAACAAATGGTTATTATCTTTAATGTATCTGTACTTTTATTGCATGCATTTAAGTTGAAATGATGTACCATCCAACTGTTACTGTACACTATTGTGCCTATATAATCACTTACTAATCTCCATACAATACAAACACAAACCAGTAACTAAATCACCTAATACTAAATTGAAATGGCAAACTCATCAGCTAACCAACCCATCTCTGGTCGAGTTGTCAATGAGATGATGACACTGAGTGGTGAATCAGACATTCACAAGTGCATGAAATTCTTTTTCTTGCAGCAAGTGACTGAAGAAAGAACTTTTGCTAACACCCTTCGTGATCAAGTTTCAGTTATAATGGCTGGCATAACAAAATTGGACCAAATGATTGCTGAGTTGGAAAATGTTACTGATCTAGTTTTAGTTTACGACCCTTTGGATTGTTTGAAGGAATCAAGAACCACTGAGAATGAGAAGCTTGATTCTTTGAACAGGTTGATATAGGAAATTGAGTATGGGATCCGCCAAAAAGATGGTCATGCCTGTATGATGGATTTGTGTATTGATGCTGATTTTGATGTTGAAGAAAATGACAATGATGATGAAGAAGGTAACTGAAAGACCAGTGCAGTGTAGTAAGATGTATTCAGTATGGTAATCCTACTTGTGCCTATCTTCCTAGTAGTTGATGTAATGTGATGCTGGAAATTTCCTTATACTAAATAAATTCCAGCAAGTATGTTTTATATGTTTTTAATGAAATCTTTGATCCGTATCGCACAATAATATTTCAGTATATTACAAAACATGAAATACATGGTTCATAGATCATATAACAGATCTTAAAATACAAAGACATTTTAAAGCATGAAAAGTGAACAATGCATTACATAAAATAAGTAATTAAGAAGAACAACCAGCTACAAATTAGCCATATCTTCAGTCTTCGATTGGAAGCAGTAAGCAAGTTGATTGTCTGCTGTAGTTGATTTCTGCCTCTAAGTAGCCCAGGGATAATGATTCTGGCTCGAAGACACATGGGTGGATCAACCCATGAAAAGAAGTCACAGACAGAAGTTAAACAACAACGAAACCTACGTCCAGGGTTAGCATTGGTCCAAGAAGTCCTAACTGTGGTAGGATTTCCACAGAAGCAACTCATTAAGATATCTCTCGTAAGTAATCAAGCAAGTAATGTGTCTAGGACCACACCCATAACCAATTTTTATACTACTTTTATGAAATTAAAAAACAATATACTTGTACTTTCTATCCAACTACTAATAGTACATTCACATTAATGAAATGTACCTTCGAGAATTTTTATTTTATGCGACTTGCATTAAATTATGACTAGTGTTCCCATCCAAGCCTTGTACATATTTAAGCCTTGTACATCAATGTTTAATCTAATACAACCAACTATGAATAACCACAACAAATTTAAATTAAGGCTGGAGTTTCAGGGTTCGAATAGGTCTGTCCTATTGCCTAAAGATATCCAATACCAATACCTATATTGTTATTGTAAGAATAAGTTTTCAATCGGAGCTGATGAGATCATAAGTTTATCATACATAGATCAATCCGAAACAGTTGAGTTAATAGACGATGAAGACCTAGAGTGCTTCATTCATGATTTCGTTTACAACAGTCTTGAACCTCCTAAGATGTTTATATCTATATCTAAGGTATCCAATACTTCATCTTTCGTTTCAAAAGATTTTGATTTAAATTTACCATATTTGGGTGAAGGCACCATAAACACACCTACAAATGATGATCATGGGTGGAATCCGAATACTTTCATACATAACCCTGCCCCTCCTTCCATCAATTTAGAGAACCCACTTTACAAGAATAAGCATCCAAATATTACTCCAATTAGATATGATGTAGGACATAGATTTGATAATAAAAAAGCATGTGTGTATCAGATTAGTTTGCAAGCCATTATGGAAGGCTTTGAGTTCCGGGTTATTAAGTCATGTAAAAAACGGTTTAGCGTTCGTTGTGCACAAGAATGTTGTTCATGGCGTGTATATACAAGGAGGTTTAAAACCAGTAATTGTTTCTTAATAACAACCGTAAACAACTACCACACTTGCTCTAAAACACAGCTTTTACCAAATCATCGTAACGCTTCAAGAACATTGATTGGTCAAATGGTTTTAGGAAAATTGAAAGATACAAGACGGGTATACAGGCCTAAGGATATACAACAGGATTTTAACGTTGATTGGAAGGTAGACATATCATACAAACAAGCTTGGGGGGGAGACATGTTGCATTGAATCTGTTGAATGGTAGCCAAGGAGGATCATTCGAACAGCTACCTATTTATTTTCATAACGTTAAGTTGGCAAACGAGGGTAAGGTTACCCACATAGAGACTGATGAGGATGGCTGTTTCAAGATGTGCTTTATTGCTTTTGGTGTAGCTGTAAGTTAATGTTTTTTATTATTTAATTACTTAAACACATTATGAGCAAACACGTCTGACCTATTATGTTTTACGTCCACCAGATTAGGAGCTTCGAATCATATATGAGACCAATAATAAAGATAGATGGCGCACACCTTAAAGGTACATATCTTGGGACTAATTTGCTTGCTGTGGGAATGGATTCAAACAACCAAATTATACCAATAGCAACAGGTGTATCACAAGGAGAGACAGTCGAATCATGGTCATGGTTTTTGACAAAACTGAAAGAATGCATAGGAGAAAGACCGAATATGGCTATCATCTCAGATAGGCACGTTGCTATTACAACAGCATGTGCGAATGTTTTTCCAAATGCCTTTCATGGGTATTGTTGTCGACATATTTTGATGAACTGTAAATTGAAATCCAAGAAAATGAATGCTCTATTTTGGAAAACTTGCAAGGCTTACTTGGTCCAAGATTTTCAGAAATCACTAGATGATATTAAAGCGGTTAAACCAGATGCTTACAAGAAGTTAGTAGACGCTGGTTTTGAGAAATGGTCAAGAGCACATTGCCCAGGCAAGTGCTACAATTACATGACCTCAAACTGCGTTGAATCAATCAATGCTTTAACAAAGACAGTCAGGAAGGTTCCTATAACAAAGCTGATGGACTTCTATAGAGACCTTATACAGAGGTGGTACTTTGAACGTAGATACTATGGTGCAGGTATGAAAGTGTGACTTCATATTTTAATTTATTATATATATATATATATATATATATATATATATATATATATATATATATATATATATATATATATATATATATATATATATATATATTCACAACTGCTGATTCATAGTTCCTAACATTTTTGTTTTTTAGATGAACCAGCAAACGACGATTTATCAACATGGGCTCAGGCAAAGATAAACAAAAGAATGAGAAAAAGTGCCTCATGGACGGTATATGGTATAGACAAGTTCAAGGTTTATCAGGTGAAAGAATATAACCGAGTGCACATTGTCGATTTGGTGAGGGGTGTATGTTCATGCCTAAAATGGCAATATTCAGGTTTGCCTTGTGGTCATGTGTGTGCTATGGCAAAACATGTTGGCTTGAGTAACTGTAACCATTGGGCGAAAGCGTGGTTTTCACAAAGAACTTTGAAAGCTATATACCAAGAGTTGGTTTACCCCCTTCCGGATCCATCAATGTGGGAAGTTCCGGTCGACTTGCAAGTGGTTAAGCCACCGGCTTTGGTAAAACCACAACCAGGTAGACCAAAGGATGGAGCAAGGATACGCTCACAAGGAGAGGGACCTATAGATAACAGATGTTCAAGGTGTGGTAGCAGGGGACACAGTAGAGATGGTTGTCATACACCATTGCCGAGCCAAGTAAGTCATAATTTTATCATAAATAAATATGTATATATTATGTTTATATATATTGACTAACATTCACATACACATTTTTGTGTTTCAGGTAAAAAGTCAATCCCAGTATCCTACAAATAATTCACTGAATGGTCATAATGATTCACTGAATGTAGCAGAACAAGAGCCCAATCAAGTTCACTTAGATGACATGGACGTATAGATGTTATGAGTGTGTCCATGCAATGTTTGGCAACCGTTCCCTTATTTCATTGTACTACGCATTTATATTTGTTAATTCTTCTTCATTTCTTATAGGTTACATGGTATGTTTAAACAATAACCTTATGCCTAAAATAAAAGTTGGCTAATTGTTCACGATAACACAACGCAGTCTGTATAGGATCATCAACTAGCAACGATAAGCCATGTGATAAACGGTACAAGAAAATACATACCCACACTCCGCAATCGCCATAGAGTCCTCCCTGCTTAGGAACGTCCTGGGCAATTGTAAACGTTATCTGGTATGTTGTATGGTCAATTCCCTTAGCTGCAAATAAGTCTTCATCGGCTAGAATTGTTGGTAAGCGTACATACAGAAATATTGTATTCTTACTTAGTGTTAAAAAAAAATATCATCATGCAAACGAGAACACAAAATTATTTAAATATTATTTAACCTTTAAGCATTCCTTTGTCCTTAGATACCAATCGCAGTAGTCAAATTTGTTATTGTCGCCAGTATCGTAGAAGGTTACTAAACCAGATGGAATATCAAACTCCGCCAGGAACCAGTGTGTTCCAGGTTGGTTAATAGGTATAAAAACCCTATCAACCTCTGACCATGGCTTAATATATCGTTGCCCTTTCACGTACCATAGAGGCATTCCATTTTGAAGTAGCAGCTGCACAAAGTAAGGGCTAACCATGGCCCAATTTGCGTCATGTTCTCGCACGTGCCACATGTAATCCACCCAAAGCTCAATATGCTTATACCGGAAAATTGGATTACATTAATACAAGTTAGATTGAAAATTAATGAATAAATTAAACCCCAAAGTATAACTAGTCAAATAGTTTCCGTTAGTTACCTCATCCATTAGATAACCTTGTCTAGGAAGATCCAAACAGACTAAAGATTCCCAGAAACGTCTATCAACAATTACTTCATTAGACCAAGGAAATTTTGAACGCAAACGCCCAGGCCGTCCAAGATAAAGGTCCAATTCATCGCTTATTGAAATTCTGTGTATGGCATTGTGGCTACGTGAAAGATTCTATAATAATGGAAAATAAAATAAGTTAGGGAATACATCAATAACTAGAAACCAACAATGGGCACAGAACAAGGTATGTGAAATACCTCAATCCAAGGTCCGACATCTTGTAATCCGTTAGCCATGTCTAAATCAACGACACCCGATACATCACTGATTTTTTGAAATTTCTGTGATACTGTTGCCCAATCACAATTGCGGTCTGGTAATAATTGTGACCTTTTTTGAGGACGGCATTCGGCAAAAGCTTTTTTCATATGATTAGAATTTCTTAATATGTGCCGCCTACTCTTAACATCCATCTCCCATTTTTTCATAACCTCCCGTGACCTCTCTTCTGCGAGCAAAAGCTGTTTCTTCCTTTCCTTTTTAATTTTCTGCTCATGAGCATACTGTCGTTCCTCCTCTACCAGCTTCCTTTCCTCCTCTGAAATGCGAACCATTAATTCCTCTTCAATGAAATATTCCTGTGATTAACAATGGTAAAATAGGTAATCGTGTATATTTGCGTGTAATAATATATATCATTAGGTTATCAATGAATAAAATTGTACCACGTCAGTTTCTTCTTCAATCCCGTGATCTGCCGACATCGACACGCAATCATCATTGGCGCATTGGAGCAACTGACTATAAATGTTATTAAGAACTGCGCACAAATCTTGGTTTTGTGATTTGAACTTTTCACTAAATGACAATGAAGGAGATACTCCATTCTTCGTAAAACCAAGTACCTATGTTAATTTTACCAGTACGAAAACATATTAAACGTCTGCAAATATTTAAATGTCATGTTGGTAACAAAGAAGAAAAACCTACCAGTATGATAACCTCAAGTTTGTATATGCGATTATTCAACTCTTTTATAAGACAGTCCTTTATACGGCTTTCCTTTGATCTAGGAATATTGACATCAGAAATAGTGATCCTCTCACATACACTATTGCGTTTACGGCTTGCAGCAAGCTTTTGGAAATACGCATCGTACGCATCTGCTTTTCTTTCTGGAACCTTAGGTATGTATGATTTCAGATACTCACAGGTACTTGAGAACCATTCCGTTTTGTACTCAGTTGATGTAGGACTTAGCTCTTTGATAACCTTTGTATCCTGAAACCATATGTATAGTTTAATACCCAGAAAAATTGTGATCCCTTAAAATTTGACTATACAAAATAAATATTACCTTCCCAAATAAAGTCAAAAAATCTGATCTTTTCAAAATCTTTTTTTTAGACCACGCAATTCCTCTGGGTGTAATGTCCGAGACTTTGTTCCACCAGTTTACACTATGCAGGAATGACTCCATAATCCAGACCTAAAAAGGTTTATTTAATTTTTAACAAAATAATAATAAAAACAAATAAACACATGATTTGAAAATTGTGAACAAAATCATACCTGAAATGACCATACAAAACCAGACAGTGTGTAACTTGGCACATAATTACGAGACTTAAGCAACCTTTGAATGTGCTCATCCTTGTGACGGGCCACAACATTGACTAACTCTTTATACAACGTATCCCATATATGCTCGCCCCAAGGAAAAGAATTCCATGCTTCCAAATTCTCAATTAACTTAAATAATATGTCATCAAGTTCATTGGCCAACAAGCGACCCATAAATATTACTTCCAACATAAACAAAAGACATAACCTAACCGCGTCTACGTCACTAAGTTTAGAAAAAAACTACTCATCCTCAACAACACCTATTAAATCTAAATTAGTTATCGGTAAACCAACTTTATGCGGGAATACCCGGTTTCTGAATGTCATATCACAGTCGGTATATGCGCTAAGAGTTTCATGTCCAAACCTGAAACCAGTTATGATGCTAAACTCTTTGCGTCCAAAATGTAGTGTCGAACCGTGGATATTATATAATAACGGCATATCGTAATGCGAATCGCTAACAGTACACTGTTTCTGTAGGATAAAATCTAGCATATGAACCTCCTGATTAAAATACACAAAGTCTATCCACGGCCCAAAACAGGTGGTGCTAAACAGTTTCCTCCGCTTTACATCCAATGAGTTTTTAATAAACTTAAAGTACTTCAATTTACTTCTTATATACACTTTGGCTTCATACTCCTAAAATAAAACAAAACACCGATAAATATGTCTGACTAAATAATATAGATTTATCACAAGGAAAGGAAAGATACATAACGGAAATTTTTCATTAATAGATAGCATGGAATCATACAATGGAACGGAAGCAAATACATTCATTCTTAAACAGAAAGGCCTAAATATATTGGCCTACATTCATACTTAACATATATTGGCCTACATAGTCTAACACACGGTAAACTTAAGGAAACATGACAGAAGATTTGTGAGAGAGCACATGGTTGATATAGGAAAACAAGTCACTTGGGGCGAAGGGTGGCCATCATAGACATTCTTTTGAGAACCTGGAGCTGAACATGGTTGATTGCACCCAACAAGGCACGGATCTTGCCAAGATCATTGTTGTTGATCTCCTTTAGCAACTTTGAACATTCATATGCTACACTGCTATTAATGAAGCAGTCTAGTTCTGATATTAAGCCACAACGCTCGTTCACTCGAGCACCCAACATTTCGGCTAGGTGATTAAACTCATGCGCTATCAAATGATCTTTGTTATTTTCAGATTCTTATAGAACAAGCATCATGTGCCTGATGTCATTGGAGTTTGCAAGGATGGAAAGCTCATGTAGGGTAGACATTTTTTTTCAGGTTAGGGTTTGATAGTATATGAGTGTATGAGTCCTAGTAAGGCCATAACCATCCTTTTTATAGATGCATGTTCAACTAGTTGTCAAAAGGAATATATTAAATGCTTGGCAAGACTACACCAGGCTTTTTGGCAAGTAATATATGGCAGACAACTTTCAAATTACTATTTTTTGCCAATTTTGTAACAAAATGCCATTCTAAAACAAACTATATATTTTTAAGGTTCCCAATAAAGGAAATTTAGTATGCCTATTCAATATCAATCTAAATCTATTTTGGCAAGTAATATATGGCAAACAACTTCCAAATTACTATTTTTTGCCAATTTTGTAACAAAATGCCATTCTAAAACAAACTATATATTTTTAAGGTTCCCAATAAAGGAAAATTAGTATGCCTATTCAATATCAATCTAAATCTATTTTTTCCCAATTTTGTAACAAAAGGAAAATTAGTTCTTATACAGTACACATAAAAAAAAATTAAATAATCACACTTCTAATTTATATAATGTTAAAATTACATTGTCTCTAATTAATACAAGTTGGTAACAGCAATAAATTGATTGCAGTGAAAGTCGCATAAGTCTATAAAGCAAGATGGTGGTTTAACGTTATGTCACCATTAAATTACAAATCAGATAGTACAATGGATTCAATACCAATATATATGCTTCAAAGATCATAAATCATATTTTAAACAACAATAATCTAATCAATTTTAAATTTATCTAAAATTAAAGAATATTAAGATAAGAAAACTGTTGAATTACTACTAACCTGTGCCCACGACATTGTTGGATTGAACGACGATAAAGACGGATTAACAATATGAATGATCTAAAAAAATGAATTTGTCGATGGATTAACTGTTGAATTTGTCGTTGGTAATTTCTGGGTAACAGTTATGAATGGGGTTTAAATTGGTCGATGGATTCTAGGAGATGGATAGGTGATGTATTCTAGATCTGCATGGGCTATAATGAAAATGGGCTGGGGTATTAGCCAAATGTACAAGTCAATATTGTAAATGTACAACTTACTAATCCATTAGCCAAATGTACAAGTCAATATTGTAAATGTACAACTTACTAATCCATTTATTTTTATATTTGTTAAAAATAAATACTATAAAAAAAATTATTAATTTATAAATATTATAAACTTTTATATTTAATTATAAAAGTACAAGTCGCTTAAATTGTACACTTACACATTCTTACACAATAGTGACAAGTCGCTTAAAGAGTACAATGACACATTCTTACACCAAAAGCAGAAGTCGCATAAGTTTAATTAAAGTAGCATAATATTTTTAATATTTAAAATATAATAAAAATATGTTATAAAAATAATATAATAAAAAAGTTTCATAATAAAATATTCTGAGTCGCATAAAAAGGTACCTTACACAATTGTACTTGTTTCTTACACAAATAGTACTTTTTTTGAAAAAAACACAAGTCGCTTAGGTAGCATATGGTAGCATGGGTTGCATAGTGTAACATAAGTCGCATCGGTCTATTTTGGGAAAATGTCAAAAACAAGGGTTATTTTGGCAAAGAGATTTAATTACAAGTCTATTTGGTTAATTATCCCTTCAGTTTTCACTGGATATAGAACTCATAGAGAGAATTTTGACCATTTAGCTATTGATGGGTCGCTTTAGGTTAGTTTTTATCTCTAACCGGGTAAAATAGCAACATCAATACTCTTCTCCGGTATTTCTTTTTTTACTATTGACAATGCTCAACTTTTGTGTGAGTGATTAGGTCCAGAACTGCTTATCGGCTCAAACGGGATGCACTAAATGGATCAAGAGACCTAATTCTAAAACCAAAAGAGATTCAGCCTACGCTATCTCCAATCAATTGCTATCTTGGTGAAACTTTAGAAGAATCGGCTGTGGTGTGGCTGCATACAAAGTTGTTGAGGGGAAAACAAGTCATTTGTAGTAGTAGACGCTGTCAAAGAACTCGAAAGAGTAACCAAAATGGCTGAAGAAGCTGAAGCCTTACAACAGTTGGCCCAACAGAGTCACTAAGAGATGTAAGTTCCACCTCTCTTGTCCTCAACCCCGCCCCCTCTTGTGCTGCGCACAAATCCGTACTTATTTCTAAGTTAAAATATCATAGTGTAAACTTATGGGAAGTTAGTCCCTATGTGTATCGCTACGAACGGAACAGACTTTCCTCAAGTATATTGCTGCGAACAGTAGCTAACAGACCAGTGGGAGTGATGTTGGGATGTATGACCTTCCAGGGAATGTTTATGGTGTTGGTGATGTCAGTTGCTTTCTAAATGTTTCCTCAAAGAGACAATATATACGCCAGTTGGAATGACCAACAATTGTAGCCGTTTGAAATACCATCTGTGCTACATGTAAGTACAAGTTTCTTTTCTCCTATTTCTTTCGATATGAATTTCTATGTCCAGATTCTTACATGTCTTTGTATTAAGTAAACAGTCAGCAACAAATGCTGTGAACTTCTATCAATAATATCGATATATGTTTGAAGAACATATAAATAAATGGCGCTATGGAACTATATATGTTCAATCATGCTCATAAGAATCAATGTTATAAGTTTGATGGGTGTCAGCCATTTATAGTTTTATAATCACATTTTCATAACCATTTATTGGGTAGTACTCTTCTTTCAAACTTCTGTGATTTTTTTGCGCTTTTAAAGCTATATCTTTCATCTATTTTAAACAAACATATCAATCATTATTTGATAATTTTCTAACTTAAAATACCAAAGTCTACAAATAGTTGTTGACATTATCAATCTTGCATCATGGCATTGTTCAACAATAATATACGGCAATATGATTTTTTATAGTACACCAACCAAAGAATTGAAATATCTCACACCAATCCTGATGGTATATATTTGACTAAAACATATTATCCTTTTTTGGTTCTGTTAAGCGCATGATGTAGGCATTGGTTCTGCATTTATAAAGCATCTACTTACCAAGTATGTGTTGATGTGTCTCATCACTTCTAAAGGCAGCTCGCAGTAATGTGTTTCTTAGTGTAACATCCCTTTTCTTTAGAAGTGGTACTCACAAAGGTATTTAACATATGCAATTTTCTAAGGGTGAAAACTTGGACCCATTTGGGTTGATGCTGGTATGTTTCTAGCTAAAGGGAACGTGTTAAATGGTTTAAAAGCGAGCCAAAGTCTACAAATTCATAACATAACACATAATAATGTTTGGCTAAATATAACGGGAAAATTTTTGAAAAGTCCCAAGATGTCATTTTTTTTTACCTTTTTCACCCGTTAAATAAGAATTTTTCAAAATGTCTTATGCAACTTATGCGACTTGTCTAAAAATTGGAAAATTGTAATTTATTAAAAGTAATAAAACTTTTTTTTAAAATTATTAAACTTTTTTTTTCTCATTTTTTGAACAAGTCGTATAAATTGCATAAGTTACATAAAACATTTTAAGAAATTCTCATTCAATGGGTGCAAAAACAAAGGTGACATCTTGGGGCATTTCAAGAATTTTCCCAAACATAAATAGGTAGTAAAAATAAATATGTTAAAGTCTCTATGTAAAAATAAAAGTTTTAATGTTTTTTATTTTCAACGCAAAAAGGTTTTTTTGTTAAAAATTTGTTGTACGAGTGTTATATTGATTTGTATGAAGTAGAAATAAGAGTGGATAAAGTGGCAAGAAGATTTAACAAGGTTTGGTCAAACATATATAAGAAGAACCATTACAAGTCACTTGATCACCGAAGTTTTTATTATAAGCAACGAGATTCAACGGATTTGAGCACAAAATGCTCGGTGGCTGAAATTCAAAGGATTTGAGCACCGGTGTGTAAGGATTTGAGAACGAATTCTGCATGAGATTTAAGTTTCCTTACTGTCTTTAAAGCTTGAAATGATTACACGCTACATGGGAGTTTTTTTTAGTCACTTAAAACCAGTTGTGCATCTTTGTGAGCTTTATAAGTGGAAGTACGAAGTATCCAACAAGTAAAATGATAAGATATTGAAGAATAGAGTAAAAGCATAAAATACTCTATGTGCTATTCAAATTCAACCATTATATACTGAAAAAAAAAATTTATATCCAAGATATATATTGTCACCTTAACATTTTGACTTGTTCAAAAAAAAAACCTTAACATTTTGACGTTTGACTTTACCTTTTATTTTTTTTAACCGGTTACATTTTTATACTTTTGTTAATTTGCAGTTTCGTTTGACACTTTTAGTCACTTAGCTAAGGTTTTCATGTTTGATAGTTGACAGTTTTAGTCCTTTAAATAACGTTTTAGTCCTTCAGCTAATTTGCAGTGGTTTGACAATTATTAAACGTTTTTTTTTTGTTTTTTTTGAAAAAAAAAATCTTTAGAAAAAAAAAATTCTATTTTTTTGAATTTTTAAAGAAGTTAAAAAAACAAAACATTCTTTTCTAAAAAAAAAATAGTTTTTCAAATTTTAATAAAAAAACAACTCTTTATTTTTTCTTTGAAGTTTTTAAAAAAATTAAAAAATTAATGTTTTTTCTGAATTTTTTTCAAATGTTAAATAAAAATAATAATAAGTTTTTTTTCTTCTTTTTTAAAAAGATAAAAAAAATTAAACCTTTTTTTCTTAAAAATAAAATAATTTTTCAATTCTTATAAAAAATAATAATTTTGTGTATTTTTCTTCTTCGTTTTTTAAGTTATAAAAATAAGCGTTTTTTCTGAATGTTTATAAAAAATATTTTTTAAACTTTTTTTAGAATTTTTAAAAATAATTAAGAAAACGTTTATAATTAAAAAGACTAAACGTTTTATTTTTTATAAAAAAAATAATTTCTAATATTTTTTTCTTCGATATTTTTTAAAAGGTTAAAAAGACTAAAACGTGTTTTTCTAAAGAAACAAAACTAGGTTTTCAAATTTCTATAATTTTTTTAATATATTTTTATGTTTCCAGTTCATAAAAAGTAAATATACTTTCTCAAAGTTAAATTTTCAAAAGTTAAAGTATTTTTAAATGGTCGACTTTGCAAATGATTTTCATTATTAAATGGATTGACATTGCAAGTCTTTGTCAAATGTTAAATGTTATAACAAATTCCGTTATGTATGTTGAAAAATAAAATAATTCGTAGTGTATAATGGTCATATTTAGATAGTAGATATAGCATATTTTGTTGTTACCCAGAAGATTATAACTTTCAATATAAATAGTGGTTTATTGGTTTTACTTTTTCTAATTATAGAATATAATCTTTTAACATTATTGTATCAACTATGTTACTACTTTTAACTTTTGATTTCAAGTTTATTTTATAACATGGTTGTAACAAATATTTTACTACTTTTATTATCTTCATTATTAAGGCTACTGTTACTTAATCTTTTTTCATTATATTCACATAATAGTTGAGATGTAAAGGAGAATAATTAATGATAATTTTAATTTTTACACGATATTCACGTAACAGTTAGGGCTAAAGGAAAATAAAAATAATCATTTTATAGTTGGAGCGATGAATTTTTAGAGCGCTCTCGAATCCAGTCCACCAGCTTTTGAGGCATTACTTCCGTCAATATATGTAAGTAACATTTTATAATTTTGTCTAATTTATGTAAAAGAATATCCTATGAGATTAAAGTTTTAACAGATGTTACTTCTTGGGGATCAAGTCAAGAAAGCTATAGAAAAGCTGTAAAGTGTTGTCCAATGTTCTCGAAGTACACTTCCTTTTAGGTAAAGCAATAATCAAAACAATTGTTACTAAATTAACGTAAATCTTACAAAACAATTGTCAAACCATAAATAATAATTTTCTAATGTCCGAACTAAGAAAAAAATACAAAAGTTAAAATCTTTAAAAAAACACGTAAAGAAAAATCACAAGTCATACCCGCCCATTGGACGGGTTTTGCCACTAGTATATATATATATATATATATATATATATATATATATATATATATATATATATATATATATATATATATATATATATATATATATATATATATATATATATATATATATATATATATATATATATATATATATATATATATATATATATATATATATATATATATATATATATATATATATATATATATATATATATATATATATATATATATATGTATGTACTAATCTTTTAAAATTTTATAGACTTATACAAGTTGAATGTAAGATATTGTAAATCTATGTATATTCTAGAGAGAGAAAGAGATAGAAAGATGGTGAGAACACACACACACTTAGAGAGAGAAAGTGTAGAAAACACACTTTTCATTATGTGTATTATGAATGAACCAACACCCTCTCCAACTAAAGAGAGGGTTTATATACCCAAGCCCATGAGATGGGCTTGGGCTTCCATTGGGCCGCTGGCCTACACAAGTTGCAGGCTTGGCTTGGTCTTGTTTGTTTACTATTACGATAACTAAACTACGAGCTA
The DNA here is from genome assembly GCA_025667525.1 of Glebionis coronaria. NCBI lineage: Eukaryota > Viridiplantae > Streptophyta > Magnoliopsida > Asterales > Asteraceae > Glebionis > Glebionis coronaria. Next base: position 499,485,169 of record CM046882.1, read on the forward strand.
CTTCTTAGACTATTGTTGGAGTGACCGATCCTTTCTAATACGTAAAACGTATTTCCAACAATCTCCCCCTAAGGGAGGTCACTCCAAACAAGGGCGTTACCCAATTTTACAATAATAAAATAAACCTAGCATTCTATGCTTGTCTTGAGCTCGTAGTCTTCGTCTTTAATTTCTTTTTCTTTTTTTGGTGAACACGCTGATGTGATCTTTGATATCAATCTTTAGCATTAACCTCTTGCCTTGATCTTGTGCATCCTTCACTTGTGATCTTCGCTTCTTCGTGACTTCACATCCCACATACTTATACTTTTGTAATTCTTGAAAGCTTCAGCGTTTGATACAGCGGAAGACTTGACTTTTAGGCTTTCTAGAATTAAATTAAGTATTAAGTGCATAAAGTATAAGCATGCGGGGACGACTTCTACTCGGATTCCGCAACGCCACCGTCTTCAAATGCCGCAACATAAGTAGACACGAACAAAATGGCTTTGAACATTTCATTCTAATTCGGTAGCATTTCTGGTCGGTGAAGACCGTTGGACGATATAAAATATCGTACTTATGGCAGGTAGATTTAATTAAAAATCTCCTTGACAAGATTTCACGGGTAAACCCGTTCTCTTTACTCGACCGTTCAAAGCTGACTGCGAACGTAAAGAGTGAATCATTTAGATAAAACTATCCGCATGATTGAAGCCGTCAATTCCGATTTCTGGAACAAGTTTGATTTATAAAAGAATCGCACCATCGTTGCTTTGTAGTTGTCACGAGCTTGATTTTTGTTGAATCTTGCAAGTTACCTACCAATTTCTATTTGAGGTTAACACTCGAAGGATTTCCACTCATCATTGTGAACACTAAGGTATCACTTTGAGTGTTCTGGCAAGATCACTGAGATATTACGTAGAGGTCTGGAACGTGTTTAAATTCAATTAAGAATTAAACAACTGTTGCTTTCCCGTTATCACAAGTTTGATTCATAAAGAATCGCACAAGTCACCTACCATGAGCTTTTGAATGTTCGCTCAAGAAGGATTTCCATCTTCATTGTAAATACTTTCGTATTACTCGGATGTTCAAGCAAGATCATGAAGATTTTGCGTAGGACTCTTTAGATCTTTCTTACTTTTCACAGTGTGTGAAGAAGCAAGAAAATATGGAAGTGTGTCCTAATGATATATTTGATGATCTCAAATGGCTCTAGACTCGATCGTGCATTTTGGAGATTTTAGTGATCGGAGACTGGAGAAGAGTGCTACCATTTCAATACCAACTTACTCGGAGTGAATAAATCGATAGATAACATGTTGAACTCCGTGTGATTAAAACAAATACCTTTTAAGAGATATTTGAGTTAGCTGGGATGGGTTGTGCATTGCATCACTGGGTCCATGATGTCTATCTTCAATATCGAGCATCATTAAAATGATCTCAATAGCCTATGTGTTGAACCGGTTTCTGCCTAAGGTTGTAAGGAGGGCTTCTTTCTTTAGACCCTTTATCTTTACAATTCTTTTTCATTCTTCAACCCCTTCAATGCTTACCAATACGTCATAACTAGCACCTTGTTGTAATTGTTCCAGTGCAAACTTAAGTACTTGGTCGGCATTCAGCTACATTCACAATCTTTCTCCATCTTTCCTAAGGACTACTATTTCTAGCTATGGAATGTCCTTGGGAAGATTCCTCCGGTTCTAGAAGAATCATTGGACTTAACCTATCCTACCATCCTTATGTCACCACAATCTTCATCGTCGTGAAATGAATGGGTTTAGGGTAAGTATATGTCACCATGAAGTCCATTTTGGTATAGCAAATCCGTTTTGCTCCCCCTTAATATATGCCACGATATTTGAAAACATTTCGCACATGTCGGGATGAGCTATCACGTTAAGTCAAACCATTTTTGATTAATCATTTCCCATAATAAATCACATTTTCTCCCCCATGTTAAAAATATTAACCCAATCGATGTTTTTAATATCAATTGATTTAACAAAGTTTTTGGGAAGAAAAACGCAAGTCCATTTTAGCTTCATGATACCAAATGTGTGAGATATGATACCGATTTGTAAAACAATCACATATTCACCATATTAGAAAAAATTGACAAGGTTGGACCTGATTGATGAGAACATCATATGATAAGATCACATGGTTCTTGTCGAAAAATGTTGGTCGCCTCGTCACGTCTGAAGTCGTCTCTTGGCACCACATGTACGATTGGTATCTTTGTCTTGACACCAATTAGTGAACTTGGCACTTTCGGCATCGAAAATTCTGAATGCTTGACAATTTCTCCCCCTCAATTGTTGACCCGTGTTCTATTGAAAGAGTTGTAGTCGTCGTTTGAGTAGTCTCATCGTCGAGTATATAGATACCAATTATAGATTGCTATGGTTGTAGAGATGATAACTTCATAAAAACAAGATTTCTCTTGTTTTAACAAATAAATGCGCTGATGCGTACATAGATCCGTGTTAGATTGTGTTATAACGTAAACACAATCCCTTACATGGTTATAAAGTAAACCATGCCCGAGAAAATTAATTCCCGTTGTGAGCCAAAGCTATCATAAGAAATACTTGACTTTAATGTGAAAACCGGGTTGCAGTCTGAAATAACTACAAGCCATGTTTTGTTGAGGGGTCATTTGTTGAGAAGCATACATGGCAAGTGGATCACGAACTTTGGTGTTAACAACCGAGCCTCGATCACATGGCATTCATGTTGTTGAAGAAAAGCTTGAAGTTGATCCACATTGGTGTTATGCAAGTCCTTATCCAATTTAACAGCCGTTACGTACTTACACCATTCAGATGGAAGAGTGTTCAAATACATGGCGTTTAATTGAAACGTAGGAATTGCCATGCCATAGATATTGAGATCATTCAACAATAGAGTAAATCTCAAATAGTAATCATTGAGAGTCTCCCCGGGGACATAGGCAAACTTATCAAAAGTATCATAAAGCTTACACTCTCGTTCTTGTTTAGTTAACGAGGTGCCTTGCATTAGAACACGAATTCTGTCCCATAACTTTTTGGCAACTTTATGTTTGCTGACGAGTTTGTAGACATATGGAGGAAGGGCTTGGAGAATGATGTTTGTAGCTTGTTTATCACATTTGTCTTGAATCTTCATATCTCCAGTCAATTCACCCGTTGTGCGAGGACGAGTAACTGCACCTTCCGTCACTGTACCATAATCTACAGGTCCATTAAGCACTGATGCCCAAATGAGATGTCCATTCTCTTTGTTCAACATGTAAATTTCCATTCGGGAAGTACAATCCTCGTACATAGTGTTCACCAACATTGGTGGACGATTATCCGTACGCGAGAGGATGGACTTATCCGTAAGAGATGTGTACTCCATTAATAAGTTAAGATTTACAAACGTTGATCAAACAATGAGAGAAAGTCAATGTGTTTGTTGTTGTGTGTTAAATTCGAGAAAATAATGTTGAAATCCCCTAATAATTGTTCTCGATAAACTAAAAATTCCAAGACAAAAATTACACACGATAAAATTTTCAGAAACACGTTTTTGAAAAATCTTGGTATACTTGTCACTGTATCGCAATGCCAAACTTTAACCCCGTCGGAATGTGATCGGAATGACCTTGTCGCAATGTGATCGCAATACTGATCGCAATAGTGATCGCAATGTGTGATCAGAATCCTTGATCGCAATGTGTGATCAGAATCCTTGATCACAATGTTTGATCGCAATCCCTGATCGTAATGTGATCGGAATCCTTGATCGCAATGTGTGATCGGAATCATTGATCGCAATGCGATCGGAATCCTTGATCGTAATGTGTGATCGGAATCCTTGATCGCAATGTGTGATCGGAATCCTTGATCGCAATGTGTGATCAGAATCCTTGATCGCAATGTGTGGTCGCAAAGTAGAAACCCTTAGGTTTTTGCGATGGAGACTGTCGCAATACGTGAGCACAAGTTCCACTGTTCTCGGATAGTACACAACTAAGTTGAGATTTTTAGCCAAAAAATGAATCAAACACCCAAAAAATTTATGTTTTTAACCCAAGTAAGAATACCAAATCACTACCACAAGTATGTAGATGATTTGTATCAAGATTAAACCATAAAAACACAAAAAAAATTGGTTCGAATGATATAGATCAAATTAGGCACGAAAAATCAAGAACACAAACACATAAAAAATACAATCATCCCATGGCTCTTGATACCATTTGTAAGATATTGTAAATCTATCTATATTCTAGAGAGAGAAAGATATAGAAAGATGGTGAGAACACACACACACTTAGAGAGAGAAAGTGTAGAAAACACACTTTTCACTATGTGTATTATGAATGAACCAACACCCTCTCCAACTAAGGAGAGGGTTTATATACCCAAGCCCATGAGATGGGCTTGGGCTTACATTGGGCCGCCGGCCTACACAAGTTGTAGGCTTGGCTTGGCCTTGTTTGTTTACTATTACGATAACTAAACTACGAGCTACTTCTTAGACTATTGTTGGAGTGACCGATCCTTTCTAATACGTAAAACGTATTTCCAACATTGAATTGCATCAAATTATAACAAGTGGTTCACTATTGTTAAAGAAAAATATAAAAAATTCTTCAAGTTTTTCTAAAACAACTTGCTCTAACATTACCAAACACGAAGGCTTCGTTTGATTTTCAGACGTTTTATGTCTTCATCTGAAAACCATATCTATAAAAGAAGAGGTACATTTAAAATCTCTAAAGTCTTCATCTGTAAGAAATAAAAAAAATCGTTTGTTTTTGTTTTGTTTTTGAAGTATTTCTTTCATTAAAGAAGTGAGAAGTAAAAAGAAGAGAAAGATATGGGGTCATGTGTGAAGAGGAGAAAAGTGGAAGGTAATGTTTGAAATATTGAAAAAGTAAAAGAGCTTTTTAGAAGTTAAGTCTGCAAAAAAACGAACAAAAATCATATTCGCGTCTAAAGAGGTTTGTAGACAAAAAAGATAAAAAGAAGATAAAAGAGTTTTTTCAAGAAAATCAAACGAAGCCTAAGTTGAATTATAACAACTAAATATCATCGCTCACTTAGCATCATATTAGCTTTTCACGCCACAAAACGTATGTATTTCGATCTATTATATATGAATCAATAATTACTACTAATGTTTAAAAGATCGGGTCTCTAATCGACTCAGTCAAGTTATCAGTTACCAGTTTAACTGGTTTGATCATCGAGTCAACCTGATCTTTAAAAAAATAAAAGATATTTGCAATAATTAGAAAGTATATATATCAATCATAAAACATGTCTTATATCGGGCATAAAATTTAACAAATATAACATGTAAAAATATAATTCGTCATGTTTTATTTGTAAAAAAACTTGAAAAAAAATTAACTGTTTTTTCGATCGTAACCGTTTGGAACCGGTTTCAAAACATTGATTAAATCATTATATATAGTTACTTGTTACTTTTTTTTTTTTAAACATTATACTTGTTACTTTAAATCACAATAATTTCACAATAAAACAAGAAGCTAAAAACAACCACACTATATGCCAACACCATAACCTTAAAAACCATCACATTTTCAGCCATCATCATCATTTAGGGTTTATATCTCTATCTGCTGTTGCATCATCCACAAAGGTAACCAACATTTTTCCCTCTTTTTTAACTTTATTAATAGTAGACCACTTGTTTCTTCTATGTTTTCCGATGACGTCATCTGTTTTTCTTAAACAATACGGAGTATTTTATAAGAGAAAATCACTAAAATATCTACTTTCTTGTAAGATTTTTTTACAAAAAAATGTTATATTTTCGAAAAAAAAATTTAAAAATGTTATTACAGTTATAGATTTTTTTTACTAAAATATATATATACTACCTTCTTCTTGTAGGATTTTTTACAAAAATGTTATTTCCAAAAAAATAGTTATAGACCTGAAACTTGTGTTTAATTGTGTTATTTTATAATTAGTCCCTGTAGATTTGATTTTTTCATTTTAGTCACCAGATCTGTCATTTTCATATATTAGCCTCTCATTTTTGTCATTAACTTATTGGTTGGTTGTGTTTGGGGACAAGCTTTCTGGTGGAGCACTTGTGGGTGTTTTTTTCAAGCTTATGAAACATTAGCCCAAATGGGTTATGTTTCATAAGCCCCAATTTTGTGGCTTATTAGGGGCTGTTTGTTTTAGCTTATATAACATAAGCCCATTTCCGCTTATATAACATAAGCTCTAATTTTGTGGCTTATTTGGAAACTTATAGGCTAATATAAGCTTATTACTATCATAATAAACTTATATAAGCCAATAAGTCTCCAAATAAGCTTTAAAAAGTAAGGTTTATGAAATATAAGCCGAAATATAGCTTATTTTTGGCTTATATAACATAAGCCCCAATTTTGTTGCTTATTTTGATACTTATGGGCTAATATAAGTTTATCATGATGTAACAAACTAATATAAGACCATGAGTCTCCAAATAAGCCACAAAATTGGGGCTTATGTTATATAAGGCGAAATGAGCTTACGTTATATAAGCCAAACCAAACATTATGAGACTTATGAAATATAAGCAGAAAATAAATCTGGCTTATTTTCGGCTTATATTTCATAAGTCATATTTTTGTGCCTTCTTTTCGGAGCCATTGTCAAAAACTTCTGTTCATATATGTTGACATTCTATTCTGTAGTTAACGGTTTGATCTCATTTTGTGAATATCGTTATAGTTTGATGGTACCTAAATTCTAAGCGATATAGTTGGGATTTGGGAACTAGCTGTTAGATGAATGTATTCTAAGTATATTGGTAGGTCTGTTGTTTAGCTAGATTAGAATGTTCGTAGAGCTACATCATGTGCTTTCAAATGGTTCCGCGTCAGCGAGATGTTAGTTAGTATACATGATAAATAGTTTATGAAATTGACAAAGCATATAATTGTTTGATTTTGTGTTTGTTAAAGGTTCCTGTGGTCTATATTTTTATGACTCCAAATATTGCTTGGAGTGTTGTATATTTGGTACTTGTTCGATGAATGTATTGTAGTTCAGTGTTTAGTGATTCATGAAGGTTCTTAGGGCTAAGATTACCATACGAGCTTGTGTCTTTCTATGTGTGCTTGACGATTGTTGTTTTGCTATGGTAAATAGTTATTTCAATGGTTTAATATGAAAATTTAAAGTGTCGAGTTATTTGGTTTATCTGGGATCATAGTATTAGTTGGGTCTTACAGTAATTAGTCATAAGAGCTTTTAAAAGGGCTGTTTTGACTTGGTAATTTACACAACCACGTGGGTCACTGGGAGATACTGCAAAGAAGTTTGTTTTGACCCGATACGGCCTCATGTTGACACTCTTGTTAAGGATCAATGCTACTGTGGCGAGTTAATACTTTTTAATTCCTTATATCTAGCTACTTGCTAGCTTAGTGATTATGTTGTCTAAAAACAAAGTCGTGCCGTAAGGGTAGGTGCATTAAAAGTGATGTTCCTGAAATTTGCCTGGAATTATGAATCCTTGATAAAATTGTCACAAACTTATAAATTGGTCTTTGAACTTTATAATATGACATTTGTTATTAGTTGTAGTTGCCTAGCTTGTGATTTATAAGAATATGTTTACACACGGATGTGGTATTCTGTTGCCTTAAAGCTCTTACGTTTATGTTTTGATCCCAAGTTGCAATTTTTTTTACATGTCATGGTTGTTTGATGAATGTATTGTGGTGAGATTAAATATATTTGTAGGTCTCTTGTTTAGCAATATGGAAAGTTCTTAGGGCTCTTTACCAAAAAAAAAAAGTTCTTAGGGCTAAGATAATTAGATTATTTTCATGTGTTTTTTGCTGGAGTGTCACGACGCTTGCTTGACGATTGATTATTATCCTATGATAAGTAGTTATTTGAATGCTTTAACATGGAAATTCGAAAGTGTTTAATTGTTTGATTAATGTTAAATTTTACAGCTATGTCTAAGAAAAGTCACAAGGTCAACATGGAGGATGGAGTGAATCAATTGAGCTTAACGGAAGAAAGTCCGGTTGAAGAAGTAGTGCACGATGAAACAATAGGCTTGCTTGTTGTCAATGAAGATCCAGAGCTGACCAAAGCCAGGGCTCGAGGGTGGTACTTGCTTGCTAGATGCACGGTGCATGTGTGTAACTCGAGGGATATGTTTGATGACTACCAACCAGTAATGGGTCATGTGGTGGTTCTGGAAGATAACAGTCGTGTTGATGTGGTCGGGTTTGGAACAGTGAAACTTACGTTGGATACTAGGAAGGTTTTGACTCTAGAAAATGTTTTTCATATTCCCGAAATTACCAAGTCTGTCATATCTGTCCCTAAACTTTTTGATATGGATTTCAATGTGAATTTTCGCGGCCAGAAATGTGTCATTGATGATGGTGTCGAGGTCGTTGGAAAAGGGTACAGGGAGGGTGAATTATATCGTTTGACCTTAAAGGAAGACCGTCTAGCTGAGAAAGTGGAGGTGCTTCCGGATCCAACCTGCCTAGCTAAGAAAGTGGTGGTGTTTCCGGACCCAAGCAGTACGTATAACGTATGTGGGGAAACAAGATATACTACTCGGGAATGCAAAGACAAGAATTCCGATACTGCGAAAGTGGTGCTTCAGGCAATAATCGGCTTAGCGACTCGATCCAACCAGAAGGCCCAAGGCTGGTACTTGAATTGTGGTTCTTCAGAGCATGTTTGCTACTCTAGGGACATGTTTGTGGACTACTACCCAATGAGAGACCATGAGGTTATGCTGGACAATGATGATCATGTTGATGTAGCTGGATTTGGTACAGTGGTGATTCGATTCGACACAAACAAGGTTTTGAGACTCTCAAATGTTCTTCATATACCAAAAATCAGTAAATGCTATGTATCTGTCGCCAAACTCGACGATCTTGGATACATCATGACTATGGGGGATGGGCTAGGTCTCATTACGAAGAATGATGAGGTTATAGGTAAAGGGTATCAGATGGAGAGCGGGTATGCAATGTATTGGTTGAGGTTAAAGGGAGATCCTCCTGTCAGGAGGAAAGTGATTGCCAATAAACATCCAGTTGCTGACAATGGTGATACTGATTCGAGATTCATCATTACTTATGGGGGTGGGCAATGTGTCATGAAGCGGGGTGATGTGATCATTAAAAAAGGGTACAAGGATCACGTGTTATATAAGATGGACTTCATGAAAGAACCACTCACAGCTGCTAAACTAGAGATTCCATTTAAGATAGGCTTGTTGAAGGGTGATGAACACCCAGAGTTGACCAAAGCTAGGGCTCGAGGCTGGTACTTGCTTCCTATTTGCACAATGCATGTTTGTAACTCGAGGGACATGTTTTTTGACTACCAACCAGTGACTGGCCATCAGGTGGTTCTGGAAGACGAAGACGATAGACGTGTTGCTGTGGCTGGGTATGGAACAGTGAAACTTCAGTTGACTACTGGGAAGGTTTTGACACTTGAAAATGTTTTTCATATGCCTACAATCATCAAGTGTTGCATATCCGTTGATTTGCTTTTTAGGACGGGATTTAGCTTGGGCTGTAATGATGAGGGATGCTATGTTATGAAGAGTGATCAGATCGTGGGAAATGCGCTCATTGAGGATGGATTGCTTCGCTTGGGTGTCGTTGATGGACCTTCAGGTGGAAATTAGGTGTGCGCGTAGTTGTTTAGGTTGTCACTTCGGGTAATGGTAGTTTAGTTTTTGTCCACAAACTTTCTTAGTTGCTAAGCATTATGTACTTTCTGAATGCTTTTGTGCTTGATAAGTTTTTTTTCCTGCCATAAATGTCATCACTTATGTTATGCATATCTATATGTTATACTGTATACAGGTTTGATGAAAACTTGCCATCAAGCTGAGGTGCGATTCAGAATATGGATCTTGTTTATGTTTTCATCTTGTCTTCGACAGGATATCATCAGGACATATTATTTAGAGAAGTGATATGCACACCACATAAAGTGATATACACACCACAAAAATACATATATGATGTTGTACCATATGCATCACACATGTGATTTTGTGGTGTGCACATCACTTTGTGTGCACATCACTTTGTGTGGTGTGCATATCAACTCCCTATTATTTATGTGTTAAAAACTTGGCTTTACCAAGTTTAGAGCAGTTTTTCCTGTACATCTGGTAATGTTTAGAATCATGTTAAAATCTCATGATGCTTATCATCTGTCATGCATCGGTTTATATGTATCAAATACAGATTTTGTTTTAAGCTATCATTTGGTGTGATCTCTTCGATTCATCCTGTTACATTGCCTATTTACGGAAGGTGGCCGGTACCTGAATCCTATTTAGTGGTGGGACTCGCATATCCTCTTATTGTAACGAGACACAGTGCAAAAACATTCAGAAACAAACGAGCAAAAGGTGTTACTGAAAATATATTTACGTTGTAATATGTCGTCATGAGGATTGTTGATTAAGTTGTTGGTTAAATGTCTGCCTTTAAAACATAAGTACAGAGTAAGAGATTGGGTGAACATTGGTAACTTTTATGAACAACCTCAGCAAAGGTTGAAGAAAATATATATACAGACTGCAGACACAATCCGTAACATATCATCTAACAAACGTGTTTACATTGTACATGGTTCTACCTACACACAAAGGATCATGAACCTATCCAGACCACTACACCTTCATACTTCTATTTGGATGACGCTGAATTACAGTAATATGGCTTGTTGTTCTTCCCATGAGTTAAATCAAACTGCATAATAGATATATTGTCGATTGCTTTCATTTGATACCAGTATTTTGTTACGGATTGTACATATCGAGTTTGTAAGCATCTACTATAAAATATATACGGAGTATTTACTATTGGGCTAAGTACAAAAAGGCCCAAAAAGGACACCATGTTATCCTAAGTAGGACAACTTTTATTTTTCTTCCAAAATGAGACATGTACTTTTGATCAACCGATCAATTAAGTTTGTTGTGTGACACGTGTCCATCTGATCAACCCACTTTCTTTTATTTTATTAATATCTTCTTTCAAGGTTTGACCTACACCTGTCCCCACCTACTGATCAACTGACGGCTGATCAACCACTTTTGATCAACCACAGTACTTTTTTATTAATATTTTTTCCCGAGGTTTGACCTACACCTGTCCCCCACCTACTGATCAACTGACGGCTGATCAACCACTTTTGATCAACCAAAAGTACTTTTTTTCTAGGAAATTGAAAAAGTAACAAATAAAAAAATATTTTTTGTACTATTAGATTTTATAAATCTTTATTGGAAAAGAACAAAATAATTAAAAAATTAAAAAAATCATAAACACACACAAAAACACACTAACACACACACTACACACACTAAAACACACACACGACACACACTAACTAGGGGTGTTCACGGGTCGGTTCGGTTCGGTTAGTTAGACGATTTTGACTATCCATCGCGGTTCGGGTAGTTAAATTTACTATCCGTAACCGAACCATACAAGGCGGTTAACCGGACATGCGGTTACCCGAAATGAGCGGTTACCCACGGTTCGGGTCACGGTTAACCATTTTATAAGTTTCATCAAGTTTTAGTTTATAAATAATAACATGGTTTAGAACATAGAATGTCGTTTTCGTATAATTCAATGACATAGAATAGATAAAATATTATATAAAAATTATTTCGTTCCAAAAAGTGTATTAGAATATTCATAAATAACATATTAACTAAAAATATGTATTCGATGTTTATAAACTACGGTCACATTAATTAAATTTACACATACATGTTTAAAATAGTTGACATTAACAGTAAAAAAATCGTTGTAAAATAAAAGTTGGGTACTAATACAATTAATACATGTACTATAATTTGAATATTTAGTTAAAAAAATTCATGTATAATATGTGCGGCTCGGTTCGGTTAACCACGGATATCTAAAAATGAAAACCGTAACCGAACCGTTATAAGCGGGTTTTTTCGGTTTCGGTTTTATTCGGTTTCGGTTTCTTCGGTTTCGGGTTTTTTCGGTTTCGGATTGAGCGGTTCGGCTCGGTTCGTCGGTTTCTCGGTTTTTTTGAACACCCCTAACACTAACACACAATCTAATCAATCCCAAATTCCAGTACTATTCAAATCAACCTAATCAATCGCATTGTTTTACTGATCTCCGAATCTGATCAATCGCACTGTTTTAATCTATGGATTCCCTAATTAGAGTAAGCTTGTTAATTTATATAATTTAATTTTAATAATTTTTTTGCTTATCATATGAATGAGATTAATTGATTATTGATTAATTGATCTTAAGCTTTCAATGCGATCGATTGTAGCGATACTGTTATGGTTAGTCTTATTTGGAATTGACCTTAAGCTTGAGTGCTTTAACAATACCCATTCTGTACATTTTAAATAATGAGTGTTTTAAGGCGGTCCGTTGCAAGGTACATTTGAATTTGTTACAAGGTGCACCCCGAGAACCCCTCTAGGTCCCATGCGTTTAAGTGTGTACTGCACAATTTAGAGGTTGTTCACTTGATGTGTACTTTTTATTCAACAAATATGCAAATTATACATGGGCGATACCAAACACCCAACTTAAAAAGATGTTCACATAAAATTTTGACTGTTTGTACGATTTTCAGTTACGGTGGAAGTATGAGATAGTTTACATTTCGAGATGATTATTAGGTGTTAATCTGTTTGTATGATTGTAACTTTAACTTATATATACTCGTATTATGTTTAACTCTATCATGCTGCCATGCCGGTAAATTGTTGTTCTACCTAATTTTAGTCTTATCTTGCTGAAATTAGTGTTATATATCACGCTGGTATTATTGTTGTCATGCCTCATTTGTGCGTTGTTATCTTCGATTTAAGTGTTCTGCTGATTTGATGTTTGTGTTGTTATGCTTGATTTTAGTGTTGTCTTGCTGATATTAGTGTTGTTGTGCCTGATATTAGTGTTGTCATACCGGATTATAGCGTTCGTATGCCTCATTCAAGTGTTCTGCTGATTTTAGTGTTGTCGTGCTTGGTATTACAGTAGTATTTTTTATGAGGAGTGCTTGTGGTTTATTTGTTTGTAGGTATCTCTACATTTTTTATGTCAGTACCTAACCTTATAGGTCTCAACATCTGCCAACGTGATTTGTTGGCACAACCAGCTCAATTTTTCAGCCTAAAGCTTTCCCTTTTTAAGCAAATTGTTGAATAAAAGGTAATAGTTATGCATAAGCTTCTGCTAGGAAAAATCATCATAGAGGACAGTCAAATTGTCTAGTGATGCATAAGCTTCTGCTAGGAAAAAGTTATGATGATGAATGCGGTGGACAACGTTGCAAAAGTTAAATGATATATCTGTAACTTCGTATGTACTTATGCTTAAAGTTCGCTTTTTAAAGAGCTAACAAACATAAAGAGCTAGATTGGCTTCAATGGCTGAGGGATCCCGCAAAGTGCTAGCTTCTGTCCATTTGCCTTAGTGTTTTTAGTTTATCATTTAGCTTGTGGGGATTTGGTCTAGTTTGTTTAGGTAGCAAATCTAGGGTCGTGGGTGGTTCTATAATTTTCAGTATGGTTGAGGAATGTACAATGAGTTTGCTATGTAATTTTCAGTAAGTGTGAGTACTATACAAGGAGGTGGGATGCGATATTGTTTGGTATCTATACATATTGTTTCCTTTTAACGTGAAAGTAGGATGCGAAATTATGTTGTATACATATTAATAAATGTTATAGTATACTTATACTTTGAATTTTTAATATAGGTATATGATGCGAAACTTAGTACGAGATCTAGGGTCGATATCTTAATTGCGATAAGAAAAAGGTTGGCGGAGAAGAATTCCCGTTACAATATTTTTAACAAAACAGTTTTTGGACCGTGGTTAGACATTAGAACCACTGAACTTGATAACCATATGATTCATTATTTGCTGCTACACCAACGCCATGTCAAGGACGCACCCGTGAATACGCCGTTTTACTTTGATGTTGGTGATCAGTTATTGGAGTTCGGAAGGAAGGAGTTTTGTATATTAACTGGTTTACGTTTCGGGGATTATGATATAAAGGATTATCAAACAGCTAAGTTAAACTCATTTCATTCTCGTGTATTTCCAGACGACAAAAAAGTAAAGGGAGATTTAGTTGCGGCTCTGTTTAAAAACGATCATGCTTTTAACACTCTAGCCGACGTGGATGCTGTACGAGTTTGTTTGTTGTATGCGTTAGAGGTGTTCATCGGTCCGCAACTTAGACATGTTATATTAGATGAGTTGATAAATCTGGTTGACGATTTAGATTCGTGGAATAACTTTCCCTGGGGTCAGTATGTTTGGGAAGAGTTTCACAGGAGGGTTTATAACTCCACACACAAATATCGGGAAAATCATTTGAGAAGTATTGCATCCAATGGTGGTTCACATGTTCCACAATATACACTGCAAGGGTTTGTTTTTCCCTTGAAGGTTAGTTATGTCATTTATTTTAATATGGTTATTGCTTATTGTATGTTATGCTTATCAACTTATTATATTTTGAATCTTTGATTTCTTCAGATATGGATATTGGAAAAGTTCCCACATTCTACTGAATGGTGGTCGAAACAATTTGATGTCATTCCCCGTTGTGTGGCATGGAGTAATGTCAAGAAATTTTCTAAGTCAAATTATCCAAAGCTATTTGGGTCTACAACTAGACTTAATACTCTTGTGCCAAGTGTTGATGAGTTGAATACGGATTGGTGGAAAGCTAGTGTAGAGTATATTGATGCTGTTTCTCAAACCCCTCCCCCTGAAAACAATGGCACTTCGGAAGAAAAAAACAAAAGGTTAAAGCGAAAGTCAATTGTTTCTCACACGCGAACAGAAGTTCACCGTGAAGTACGCGTACATACCCATTATGTTGAGTTTGAAGATGAAGGAATGAGTTATACGGTTCTTGAAAAGAAGGTTGATGATATGTATGTTGATGTTATGAATAGAATCAAGGCAATTGAACAAGATCTTCCACATCATAAGGTGATGACAAATGTTTTTTTTACTATTAAGTTTATACAGTTTATATATAAAAAAATTTAATCATGGTTGTATATTTATTATGCAGAGACCATGTGCCCCTCATATGCAAGCTGATTATCATGCAAAGGTTTGTTGTTTGTGTGTTCATATTTGTTTTCTTAGATGGCTTTTAAAAATTCTATACCTATATAACATCTTATTTTTCCAGGGTTTTGGTAGTTCTTCAAAAACTCCAAGTGGCCGTGATGCTCTCATTGCTAAGATTTCACATATCAAAGATGAATTCTACAGCAAAATAACATCTATGGAGGAGTATTTGAAGAGGCCTACTAAACAAGAGGATGTTTGTGATCATCCCCGTGATGTGTTGCAGCCCTCAACTTCCATTGATTTAAATCAAGAGATTTTCATTGATCCTGCTTCTGTTACAAAATTGAATGATGAACACAAGGTAAAATTGAAATACATTATAAGTTATATTTTCTTTAAAATTTAAAGTTATAGTCCAAGAAATTTATCTTTCGTTTTATCAATGAGTTACAATTCCTACCTAAGTTACTATCTTTATTTCTTTAGCACGCCGTTTCTATCGAGGATTATTTGGACACTGATCAACCATTAGATGGGGTTGATCATCCATTAGATGTGAGTTGTTTGCTGTGAATGTTATAGTTATTTATATATATTTGTCTTTCATTTTACTCTTTTCTTTAACACGTGTACTTTTTTGAATTGCAGGCCTCAACAACGGTTGATTTAAATCACGAGACCAATGCAAATGTTAATGTTGACCAAGAGGTAAGTTGTAATTTTTAAATTTAACCTAAATGAATTTCACTAAACGCCATTCTTTTTATTATTTAACCTAAATGACCACAAGGAAATTTTTATTTTTTAATCGCAGATTTCATTGGATTTGAATGATTATAATCATTCCTTTTATTTAAACGAGGATTTGAATTCTAATGAAGAGGATTATTTGAAGAACTCTATGGATGTTGATCTGGATTTGAATTTAAGTAACAAGTCTTTTGAAGCGGTAGAAAATGTTGGTACTCAAACACAAGTGGTAATACTCCTTTTAATTTTGTATCATAAAATAGTTTACTTGAAAACCATATGTTAATTGGTTTATTTACAGGAAGCGGTTGCTGGATGGCATAATGAATTATTGGATATAAGATCGGAAGAGGAAAATATAATGGCAGTAGAATCGATGATGAGTCTCATTAATTCCCAACCACATAATAAGGTAGGTATAGAATCATAAACTCCGAGCTCCTGTTTGTTCATAAATTATGTACTATGCTGCTAACGCATATATAATTTGTATAGGAGATGGATGATCCGTTGACCCTTTTAGCTATGAAGAATGATAAAGTGTTTCAATGCGTTAGTGATTCTAAGGTAATGGATGATCCTATTGCCACGGAATCGGTTATTAATGAAGTTGTTGAAGGGAAAAGCGATTCTAAGGTATTTATATGTTTATAACTTATATTTGACAACACATACATAGAGTATAAGCAGAATTCGATTATTAAGTTTAATTGAAAACTATATAGGAAGCGGATGCTTTAGTCACTAATGAAGCTATGGATGAAGCGTTTCCCAACGAGCTAATGAAAGATCCGTTTGTCACTGATTCATTGAAGGATGTACTTGTTGAACAGAATAGCGATTCAAAGGTATTTGTATGTTATTTTAAATATAAGTGTCAGTATGATATTATGACAAAAAAACATGTATATGAAAGAACATGTGAATCACTTTTTTTTACTCACTGTATAGGAAATCAATGACCCGTTGTCCCCTGTACCTATGAAGAATGATAAAGTGTTTCAATGCGTTAGTGATTCTAAGGTAATGGATGATCCTATTGCCACGGAATCAGTTATTAATGAAGTTGTTGAAGGGAAAAGCGATTCTAAGGTATTTATATGTTTATAACTTATATTTGACAACACATACATAGAGTATAAGCAGAATCCGATTATTAAGTTTAATTGAAAACTATATAGGAAGTGGATGCTTTAGTCACTCATGAAGCTATGGATGAAGCGTTTCCCAACGAACTAATGAAAGATCCGTTTGTCACTGATTCATTGAAGGATGTAGTTGTTGAACAGAATAGCGATTCAAAGGTATTTGTATGTTATTTTAAATATAAGTGTCAGTATGAGGTCAGTATGATATTATGACAAAAAAACATGTATTTGAAAGAACATGTGAATCACTTTTTTTTTCTCACTGTATAGGAAATCAATGACCCGTTGTCCCCTGTACCTATGCCTGATGATGTTTTCTTCAAAGGGATAAGCTATTCGCCGGTATATTTTTTTCTATATAACTTATGTTTGGTGACACATAGATAAAGTATATTCATGATCATTTGATTACCTTTAGGAATTCAATGATCCGGTCAACCCTGAACCCTTGAATGATCAAGATGTTGACCCATGCGAAAGAGATGTTGAAAGTGCAGACCCCTGCCTGCGACCTTCTACTTCTTATCTAACCAAATGTTAATGACAAATAAATACAAAAGTTTAAGATGGACTTGTACAGAAAGCAAAAAATCACATGGGGTGAGAGAGGCTTGAACTCTCGACCTCAGGATTACTCTAATTGCTATGAGACCTACGCGCTAGCCAACTACGCCACAACCCCTTATTATTTTCTCTTATGAGTTATGACTTAAGGTTTTATAATATGCTTTGAGGTTACAGAAACTCTAACCAGTTGACAACCTCAGGGAAAATGACAATAAACGTACAAATCATTTCACATGTGCAGATTGTATGAGACTACATAGAGTTGTCCGGATAAAAGAAACTGTGCTGATTTTATAGACACCGTCAGAATGACTAATCCTCTAGAACAACTTATGATAAATCACTATATCTCGTTTTAAGTGTCTTACTCGGAAGATAGTTCCATAATCACATGAACGTCTCTAACTTGTGGCATTAGCATTATTATCACAACACTTTAACGGGTCGTGGTAAGAAACGTTTTGTGACATTAGCATTACTAGCACAAGTTCCTTTGTATTTTTCGGTTTAAAATAGATTAAAAGAAAATATATAGCAACAAAGTCTGCTTTAGCACTATCGACGGCCAAAGTAAAAAAAGTGGATGTTCACTGGATTCGGACTAGCTGACAAGCGAGACTGAAGTGCCCAAAATAGTGGATAATCTACGCCTACCCTATCCTACGCCTAAAACCAAACACCACTTTATACTAACCGTTATGAATTTTAACACAAACACTTGCTATGAAACAATACCCAAAAGAAAATGCTTATACCTGTGGAAAAAGTTCGCCAAAAGACTCCCAGTGTTGAAAACTTGAGTGCTTTGACCAGAAACGGCCTCTCGGGATCTCTTGAGAAGTTTTCTTAAACCAGCGATCACACACACTTGAAGACTCTAGAATCCAGATCTAAAAAGTATAAAAATTATATATCAACATAAAAGAAACAATAATTCTTTAAATATCAATATAACTGTTTATGTAAAAATACTAACCTTGAAACACAAAAGAAATCCAGATAAAGTATATGACGGAATAAAGTTTGGATTTTTTTGCAAGGCTTTCATGTGCGAATCTTGATTATTTGAGTGCAAATTTCTGATGGAAGCATATAACTCACGCCAGATGTATTCACCCCAATTAAAAGCGTTCCACTCATCCAGATTCTCAACCATTCTAAGGAAAACATCGTCAACAGCTGATTTTAGCTCATGACCCATAAATATCACTTCCAAAGATAAAAGTAGACAAACTCGTATAGAGTCTTCATCAGACAACTTGGAAAAAAGCTCTTCATCCTCAATCAGTCCTAAAAGGTCTATGATCTTAACATACTCCCCTATCTTTTCAGGGAATACTCGATCACGGAAACTTATGTCACCCTCCCTAAACTTACGGAAGCTAAATGTCCCAAATTTAAAGCCGGTAATGAGACAAAATTCACGACGACCAAAATGTAGGGTATGTCCGTTCACATTATAAATGAGTGGCAAATCATAGTGATGACTATCAGAGAACTTTTGCTTCTGTATCATATAATGTATGATACCTTCCTCGTTGTCAACATAAGTTAAATCCAACCAACGACCAAAGCATGTGGAACGAAATAATTCACTACGATCAATTCCTAGCCTATCCTTAATCAGAGGGAAATAATGGAGCTTGCTCCTAGCGTGCACCGTAGCGTGATACTCCTAAATCACATAAGAATTAGAAAAATGGTCAAAAGTTTGTCATATAAAATCGATGGAACAACAAACTCTATTCATTTACCCTTTTTTATGTAAAGAGTTCTTGACACACTTAGCTATAAAACAAGAGAAACAACCTAATCAATAATTGTAATCCTACTTAGCTGAAATGACAGTATCAGTGATGTCTCAAAGAGATATATGTTGAGAATAAACCATACTTAGATCGACCAAACAGAGTGTTATACAAATGAGCTATAATATTCCTCAAACAAATGATGCAGTCACACTTAACTTCTATAGATGAGATCTTTACAAACGAATTAAGTTAAGCCAATTTCTAGACTTAAAAAATGGAGACCAGCAGGGATTTTAACACCACATTGAAAGTAAATAACAAAAGTACTCACTACAAGCAGCCCTAAAAATAGAGACCAGCTGGGAATTAGTACTCACTACTAAACCGCGAACAATCTTACCTTAGAGAGATGATAGCCCTAAAAACTTCGTTGACTATCCAAGGCAAATCTTACACTAATTCAAAAAAAATTATTTACAGAATAATATTTACCAATCATTCTATTAACCAATCAATTAAATTAAAAAAAATTATTTACCAATCAATTAAATTTAAAAAAATAAATTTAACAACTTCACTCTATTAAAAACTTAATCAGTATAAAGAAAAAACAGTATAAAGAAAAATCACTCTATTCAATCAAGTATAAAGAAAAATAAAATTGTAAATTAGTCATTAAACCTTAATCATGAATCTATTAAAACAATAATCAATTAATCAATAATCAATTAATCATGAATCAATTAGTTAAGAAACGAGTGGATGAGATTATGAAAAAAAAAATACCAAAGGAATCATGATAGAAAAATGAATTCAAAAACATATAATCTGGGTCTAATATAATCAAGTATAATTCAAGTATAATTCACATATAAACATTAAAAAAAAAGGACAGAAGTACGATCACAAGATTTAAGAAAAAAAAATTAATGTTCCTTCCCTAGAAAAAAAGTACTTTTGGTTGATCAAAAGTGGTTGATCAGCCGTCAGTTGATCAGTAGGTGGGGACAGGTGTAGGTCAAACCTCGGGAAAAAATATTAATAAAAAAGTACTGTGGTTGATCAAAAGTGGTTGATCAGCCGTCAGTTGATCAGTAGGTGGGGACAGGTGTAGGTCAAACCTTGAAAGAAGATATTAATAAAATAAAAGAAAGTGGGTTGATCAGATGGACACGTGTCATACAACAAACTTAGTTGATCGGTTGATCAAAAGTACATGTCTCTTTTTAGAAGAAAAAAAAAGTTGTCTTTGTTGGGATAACATGGTGTCCTTTTTGGGCCTTTTTGTACTTAGCCCTTTACTATTTCCAATATGATTGACACAAAGCTTTCAAAAAGACTTTTGATACATAAATAAATAGCAGACCAGGCTTTCTCTTATCTATTGTGTAAAAGAATCTCCTTACTCCTTTCAGAACAATACCAATAATACCAGTATCTATATATCATTTTTTACTGTTTTAAAATTATATTTTATGAAGTAATTTAACAAGTTTACCATATTGCACTTAGTGGTACTAGAAATTACTAACTATGTATAAAGTTTTAATTAATTGTATAAAAGTAAGAATGCCATATTGAAAAAAGTAAGAAAGAGAATGCAGTGATAATAATTTTTTCTAAAATAATTTGTTTTTTTGTCGAGACAATTAATTTGTGTTTTTTCTAAAACAATGATGTTTAATACATTCAGAGTTTTAACAAATTTTTTAACAAATTTTTTTCATCCTGCTATACCGTTTTTTTTAGATTCATTAATTATTGGGCTGACATATCTTTGGCCACTTTATCTGTTTAATATTTTGTTTTTTTACACATGTATTATACTCTACCACGACTAAATTTGCTTTTATTAACTTTTTAATGATTTGACTTATTTACATTAGGAAAGAACAGTTATCAAATAAATTAATTTTTAATTATTATTTTCAAATATTATTTAAATTATTTATATTTTCTCTTTCTTTTTTCACGCACACTAATTTTTCCGGCCAAAGCTTTGTCGAAATTTTTATCTTCGGCTTTTTGGGTGGCTACGGAAGTTGATTTCCGACGACTCCGGGCTATCCAAAAAGGTAGTCGTCTAGGGATTAGTCGGCTCGCAATGTCGAGTCGGAAACCTAGGTATAAAAAAAATAATATCTTCGACGACATGATATTATTTTCGCCCTCGTTTCGTCATAAATTGTATAAATCCCTATGAATTCATTTGTTTATAATTATATTTTGATTTGTTCGTTTGATATGTTGTTTTTTTAATGGTAGTTGCTTAATAAGGTAGTGGTAGCTACCCATTTTGTATAAATTTTAATCCATTAACTTTTTGTAACCATTATCTTTTTAGTTGATTACAATGTCACTTTGATTTATGTTTGTTTTACAAAGTTATAGCCCATGGTTTGACAGACTTATAGACTCATAATATTAAAGAATAGGTTTAACTTGAATCTAGTATCACCATGAGTTTTGGATAAATTCACTAAGGGTTTACGCTTTGTAACATATATCATCAAGTCTTGTTATTGTAGGATAAATGAGTTTAGCATTAGAAAGACAATGGTTAAGCAAGTTGATCGAAAGTGTACATCGTTTAAGGATTGAAAATGCCATGTTCATTTTTGCACAGTTCGAATCCCATAAAGTAACTTAACTCTCCCAAATCTCAAGTAGATTTTTATTAATAATTATAATTTACATATTAGGAGAAGGCAAACGGGCAACAAGCTGCGCCGCTAGCCCTTTTTGTATAGCAAAACCAAGTCTATTAAATACAACGTTTGTGGATTTAGGAGTCAAAACATTACTCAAGTTGTTTGTAAAATGTCACTAACTTAGAAAATAAGAGTTAAAACTTAAAATTAAACTTTGATCCATACCTAAACTGGTGAATAATCGGAATAAATGGGATGGATTGATAAATAATGGATATAAATAGGATTGGTGTATAATCGGAGAAAATGAGACTCTCGGTAGTGTATAATCGAAATATATTGGAGGGATTAATGTATAATAGGAATAAATGGGAGGGATTGGTGTATAATCGGAGAAAATGGGACTCTCGGTGGTGTATAATAGGAATATATTGGAGGAATTGGTGTTTAATAGGAACAAATGGAGGACGACTATAATGTACCGGTCATCGGAAACATATTGATTGGAGAATAAGAGAAGTGTGTTTTTTTTCAAAACTGGCGAGGAGAGAGAAAAAAATATGGGGTTAATCTACACGAAAACCGAATCGAACTTTTTCAGATTATGGAACAAATTTTCGAGACATGGGTAGAGCATCTAACGTGGACTAAAGTACAAAATACTAAATTTAAATTATCCCAATGATTAGTGTGCCTAAAAAAATAAAGTAGAAAATGTCACATGTCGACTGCAGGGATAGGTAGAGCATCTCATGGATAGAGTATAGCCATAGCAGGAAATGAAACTATGACTGGCTACAATCTGATTACACGCTAGGGGACATAGGCACATTAGGTTTTAGTATCGGCAAGTTATTGTTGTTTTATTAATGCTAAATGAATAGAATTTGATCATAAGTTATAGTTTTGTTTTACTTTATACATATGACGTAATTATAAGAGCTTATTTTATTGATCAGTTTTACTACAAAATAAATTGATTTTGTACACATTCAAACTTTTCAAGCAAAGCTCAAGTTTTGATCGAACCTTATTAAGTCAAACTCAAACCTGGTTGATTAAAGCTTGACAAACTATCAAAACAAGCTCAATCCTACAAATTTCTTATTAAGCCAAGTTCAAGTCCTATTAAGATCGAACCCGGCTTGACTCGATTGCACCCATAGAGCCAAACCAACTCGGTCCGATTTGGTTATGTGTTGATCCGTTTTTTTATGCGACTTGGATATGTTCTCGTCATATTCGGCTCAGTCAGAAACAAAACCGAAAATCTCAATATACATGGAATCGATAACCGAACCAAATACTATAGGATTGGTTCAATCAGACCAGTTCAATTTTTAAATTTGTTTTCTTTAATTATGTGTACTGTATTACTATTTCTGTTCCAAATTAATAGTCCCATATAACATTGGCTGTCCCAAAATTATAGTCCTTTTCTAAAGATGTAAGTAAAGTAGCAAATTTATCATATTGCACTTATATACAAAGTTTTAATTAAGGGCTATTTTAAAATGAGGACCAAAACAATATGCACATAAAAAGTACGGGTCGAATAATATAATAGTACAAGTCGAAGAAACAAGAGGATATATTTGAGAAAAAGTTTTTATTTTTTATTAATAAAAAGTACGGGTCGAATAAAATATGGTCAAAGTCGAATAACAAAAGTATTTAGTATTATTTTATAAAAATAATTTTTTTATTATTGAAAGTACGGGTCGAATAATATATTTGACTTATGGTCGAATAACAAGTACATTTACACAATTTGTACTTGCATGTACTTGTTTGCCCCTACTTATACAACCCAATTATTAGGCCAAATGTCATGTGTCAACACAATATGAAGGTCGAATAGGTCGAACAGGGGTAATTGACTAATTTTGTTTTGAGAAGGATATATTTTGAATGTCATATCCCTTTTAGTTTTGTTTTTAAAATAACCTTTTAATTAATTGTATAAATGTAAGAGTGTTATTTTACAAAGTAATAGTCTAGACAATATGTTTATTATCGGAGGCCATCAATTTAGGACAAAGAAAGTCACTCCTAGAAATTATTAATGGGGCTATTTCTTTAAATGCCCTCAAAATAAAAGTTGTAGGTGAAAATACTTTAAGGCATTCGAGACATCCAATCTATGTTGAGGCATCTGAACCATTTAAACACCATAGTTTGACACGTGTTCCGAGGTATCCAATGCATCTGAGGCATCCTGTTACTATGTTGAACACGTGTCACCACATGATGAGAAGATGTCTCGGATGCTTTAAATGCCTTAGAGCATTTGAGAAAACTTAAAAATTCAAGAACATTTGAAGAATTTACCCTTATGAAAGGGGCATTCAAAAAATTTGCCCTTATTAATGTGACGCGTGATGAGTAGTAAGTCAGGCTACCTACACCGACCCTCTCTCTAGCTATACATATTTTATGTAAACAAAATTTACTCATGTACAACAATTTGTTAAATATAAAAACACCCACACTATAAAAGTAAAACCATCAATCATATTCTCAAACTTTAGGGTTCATATTTTCTGCCGCTGTTGCATTCACAAATCTAGGTAACAAAACTTCATTTCTTTCTATAGATATGCATATCTCATTTTTTACTACTGTAGTTAATATAATAATACAGTAACTCCTTTTTTACTAGTCGTTAATACGTCATCTCCTTTTCTTAAACCAATATTTTTTTAACTAACTAAAATATCTACTTTCTTTAAATGTAAAAAATTACTACTGTAGTTGTTTTTTTACAAAAAAAATATTATGTTGTGTTATTTTTATTTAATCCCTGTAGATTTTATTTTTTTCATTTTAGTCACTAGATCTGAAGTTTTATAATATTAGCCTCTTAACTTTATAGTTTCTCATTTTTGTCATTAACTTGTTAGGGGGTGTTAGTTTTCGCTTATATGTGGCCTTGTGTTTATATGGTGTTTGTCAATTTTTATAAAAGTGCTGTTTTAAAAAAAAATAAAAAAACGTAAGAAATTACTAGTGGTGTTAGTTTTGTTATTTAGTCTCCGCAGATTTGCTCTTTTCATTTTGGTCGCCAACTCTGAGGATTTACATATACTAGCATGGGCAGTGCGGCAGCGAGTACTCATAATCATTTTTTTGAGACTAACAAATATTAATCTCTTATCTATTAAGTTTGTATCGTTAAATTGTAAAAAACCGGAAAAAACCTCTAAATTTAAAAAAAATTAATAGTTAATAAAAATATAACAAAATGGATATTGAATTAAAGAGCATAAAATTTTAGAAATTATGGTGAAATTAGATTATAAAAATAATAAATAAATAAAAAGATTTTTCAGTTTAAAAGAAAAATTATTATTTAAGTAGGTTGTTACAAAAGTTTGTTACAAAAATTTGTTACAAAAGTTTGTTACAAAAGGTTGTTACAAAAGTTTGTTACAAGGGGGTTATTGTATATAATGTTAATGAATATATATCAACAACTTGCTTTATTTAGTAGGAAAAAAAGTATTATAGATTAGCTTCTCAACTTTATAATTTTAATATAATAATTACTTTTAAAGTTGTTTCTTGTATGTTTACTGCTGACGTCATCTCCTTTTCATAAATCTGATTTTTTAGGACCAAATCACTAATGAAAATATATACTTTCTTAGTAGTAAGAAATTAGTTGTTTTTTACAAAAAAAATAAAAATAAAAATATCATGTTTTGTTTATATTGTGTTATTTTAATTTAGTCCCTGTAGATTTTATTTTTTTCATTATAGTCACTAGATCTCAACTTTTACATATATTGGCCTCTCAACTTTATAATTTGTCCATTTTTTATTAACTCATTCCGCTTATATGTGGCCTTTTGAGCTGCTTATTTAATTTCGCCTTATATTATTTCATAAGCCCCAATTTTCTTGCTTTTTTTTTTTACTTGTGAGCTTATATAAGTTTATAAACCCATAAGTCCCAAAATAAGCTAGAAAATTCTGGCTTTTGAAATATAAGCCGAAATAAATCAACTCTTTGGACTTTGGAGCATTTATAAGCGTTTCAACTATAATGGTTGCTTGACAATGAGTATTTGGATTTTGTTTAAACGCCCCTATTTTGAATACTAATAAAAAAGTGTTTAGCGTTAGTTTCAGGGCATTGTAATTGTTTGATTTTGTGTATTGTAGTTCAGCGTTTAGTGATACAGGAAGGTTCTTAGGGCTAAGAGTACCATACGAGCTTGTATCATTTATGTGTGCTTGACGATTTTTGTTTATGCAAATAGTTATTCTAATAGTTTAATATGAAAATTCGTAGTGCCGAGTTATTTGGTTAATTTGGGATCATATTATTAGACATAAGAGCTTGTAAAAGGACTGTTTTGACTTGGTAATTTACACAACCATGCGGGTTACTGGGAGATACCGCAATGAAGTTTGTCTTGACCCGATACGGCCTCATGTAGACACTCTTGTTAAGGAGATTAAACTTTAATCTCACCTTGGGTTGATTGGATCAATGCTACCCCGTGGCAAGTTGTAATACTTTTGATTCCTTATATATAACTTCTAGCTAGCCTAATGATAATGTTGTTAAAAAAAACAGAGTCGTGTAGTAAGGGTAGGTTCAGTATGATCATAGGAATCGGGTGATAGTTGCATCTTTTAATGGTAAGAGCATTAAAGTGTTGTTTGTGTTTGGTGGGCCTGAAAATTTGGCTGAATGTTGTTAAACAACTGATTGATTGAATGGTCTGCAAATTTTTTGTTAAGGATTTCTCATATTACACGATAACATTAGATTCTTAGGCCTCTTTATGTTCCTCGAAGCGATTATAAGATGCATATTATTATTCCAGTCATATAATGTACATATAGCTGATTCTGCCACTGTTATTAAATGTAGTTGCCTAGCTTAATTATAATTTACTATCAAATTCTGTTTCTTTAAAGCTCTTACAGTTTATCTTTTGATCCCAGTTTGCAAAGTTTTCTTACATGTTGGTGCTGCAAAATATTTATGCAGTAAAGTTGTGGTGAGATTAATTTTATTGGTAGGTCTCTTGTTTAGCGATATATCAAGTTCTTAGGGATTAGATTTTTTTTTAAGGGTCTTAGCCTCTTAGGGCTTAGATAACTAGATGATTTTCATGTGTTTTTGCTGCAGTGTTACTACGCTTGCTTGCCAATTGATTATTATGCTATGATAAGTAGTTAATTGAATGCTTTAACATGGAAATTCGAAATTGTTTAATTGTTTGATTAATGTTAAATTTTACAGGTATGTCTAAGAAGAGTCACAACGTCAACTTAGAGGATGGAGTGAATCAGTTGAGCTTAACGGAAGAAAGTCCGGTTAAGAAAGTAGTGCACAATGAAACAATAGGCTTGTTTGTTGTCAATGAACATCCAGAGCTGACTAAAGCCAGGGCTCGAGGGTGGTACTTGCTTCGGAGATGCACTGTGCATGTGTGTAACTCAAGGGATATGTTTCTTGACTACGAACCAGTAACTGGTCATGAGGTGGTTCTGGAAGACAATAGTCATGCTGATGTGGTCGGGTTTGGAACAGTGAAACTTCAGTTGGATACTAAGAAGGTTTTGACTCTTGAAAATGTTTTTCATATTCCCAAAATTACCAAGTCTGTCATATCTGTCCCTAAACTTTTCGATATGGATTTGAATGTGAATTTTCGCAGCCAGAAATGTGTCATTGATGATGGTGTCGAGGTTGTTGGAAAAGGGTACAGGGAGGATGAATTGTATCGTTTGAGCTTAATGGAAGAACGTCTAGCTGAGAAGTGTAACATGTGTGGGGAGACAGGACATTATGCTCGGGAATGCAAAGACAATAATTCCGAAACTGCGAAAGTGGTGCTTAAGGCAAGAATAGGCTTCGGGACTCCATCCAACCAGAAGGACCAAGGCTGGTACTTGAATTCTGATTCTACTGAGCATGTTTGCTACTCTAGGGACATGTTTGTGGACTACAACCCAATGAGACATCATGAGGTTATTTTGGGGAATAATGATCATCTTGATGTAGCTGGAATTGGTACAGTGGTGATCCAATTCGACACAAACAAGGTTTTGACTCTCTCAAATGTTCTTCATATACCAAAAATCAGTAAATGCTATGTATCTGTCGCCAAACTCGATGATCTTGGATACATCATGACTTTAAGGGATGGGGTGGGTCTCATTACGAAGAGTGATGAGGTGATAGCTAAAGGTTATAAGATGGGGTTTTCAGTGTATTTGTTGAGGTTGAAGGGAGATCCACCTGTCATGAAAGTGATTGCCAATGAACATTCAGCTAACGCTAATGTTTCGGGGAAAGTCATTATTTTTGGGGGTGGGAAAGGTGTCATTAAGCAAGGTGATGTGATCGTTCGAGAATGCTACAAGGATAATGGGTTATATAAGGTGGACCTTATGAAAGAACCACCCACAGCTGCCAAACTAGAGACTGCATTAACTTTAGGTTTGTTGAAGGGCGATGAACACCCAGAGTTGACCAAAGCTAGGGCTCGAGGGTGGTACTTGCTTCCTAGGTGCGTAATGCATGTTTGTAACTCGAGGGACATGTTTGTTAACTACCAACCAGCGACTGATCATGAAGTGGTTCTGGAAGACGGTAGTCGTTTTGCTGTGGCCGGGTATGGAAAAGTGAAACTTCAGTTGACTACCAGGAAGGTTTTGACTCTTGAAGTAGTTTTTCATATACCTGAAATCACCAAGTGTTGCATATCCGTTATATTTCTTAATGAGATGGGATTTAGCATTGAGGGATGCTATGTTAAGAAGGATGACCAGATCGTGGGAAATGTGTTTGTTGAGGATGGAATGCTTCGTTTGAGTGTCATTGATGAACGTTCAGGTGAATCTCAGGCGTGAGCATGGTTGTTTAGATTTTCACTTCCCCTAATCACCTTATGGTAGTTTAGCTTTTGTCCACAAACTTTCTTAAGTGCATACCTTTGACTTCATGTATGCCTATTGAATCTTAAGTTGTGGTTATGTCGTAATGTCTTAGTGCTTTGATACTTTTGCTGAAGAATTATGTACGTTCTGTATGCTCTTGTGCTTGATAATTGATTAGCTTTTTTTATTGCCATTATATAATCGCCAATGTTATTCATATCAGTATACTTTATATGTTTGGTGAAAACTGGCTATACGTATATAATGCCTTGCAAGCCGAGGTGCGACAGGATATGATCAGGACCTCTTATATATCTGTTAAAAACTTGGTTTTACCAAGATTATAGCAGCTTTTCATCTGGTATTGTTTAGAATCAGCTTAAAATCTGATGATGCTTATCATTTTTCATTGCATCAGTTTATATATCAGCCCATTTACGGAAGGGGGGCGGTACCTCAATCCTATTTACTGGTGGGACTCCCATCTGCTCTTATTGTAACGGGACACATCCCGGAAACCATCACAGAGAAATCAAAATAAACAAGGAGAAGGTCTTACTGCAAATATATATACTTTGAATATGTCGGAGCAGTTTTACAAGGATTGTTGATTAAGTTGTTGGTTAAAAGAAATATTCTCTAACAAGCTCCCATTTACCACCAGACCTTGATACTTCTGTTTGGATGACCAGAATTGCAGTAATATGGCTTGTTCTTCCCATGAGTAAAAGCGAACTGCATTGTTGATTTGTAGATGTATAACTCAACTCCCATATGACACAGAGCGCACAGGAACCTTCAACTCTTGCCTATTGGGCATTCCCTCAATCCGTTTAACGATGAAACTTGTATATAGCGCCCATGTGGGATCAAGGAGATGTTGCCGAAACAATCTCACTTCAGTTTCCTCGACTAGAATAATGTCTAAATCGTATTTTCTTAATCACAAACTAAGCACCCACATCCGAAACATACTTTACAATACAATGATTGTACATATTTTAAACTCTGTATTTTTATCTTAAAATTTTGATCTGAAGCATACTGGTCCCTTTTTTGAGCTCTTCTTTACTAGTCATTAAGTCATAACTATATATTGTTATGGACTGTATATTTCGAGTTTGTAAGGCTGGGCACGATGGCCGGTCAACCGAGTAGGGCGACCCACAGTGACGGAACCAGAAAAATTGATTGTATGGAGCAAAAATATATTTTTAGCACTAACACTAAAATAACGAAAGAAAAAAATAGGAACCATATAGGAACCAAATGGTTTATCTAGTATTATTACTTATTGATGAAGTGTTTTTTATAAAGGTTTAGTGTTATATTGAGTTTTAGTATATGAATGGGCCAATTTAAGTTTTGAGTAGGGCATTTTAAAAAATAAAATACATTAAAATCGTATCTTTTTCGGCTAACCATACGGGGCACGTGCCCCATACTAATACAGTACATCCGTCCCTATTGACCCACTCCTAGTCGGTAGCCGTTATTGAAACTCTCCCAGCGACTCAGGCGGCAAGTGTTTTTTTTGGGAGAATTGGGTCAATGTCACGACCTATTCGACGCGCACACATTTATAATCCAACATAGGGATTGACACGGTACAAGTATGGTACTGAACATGTACCGAATTGGTGGTATCATTTTTTTCTCGAGCATAAAAAATGTACGGACATTGCACCGAACGAGATTGATTTTGATTAGAGATGGCAAAACGAGCGGGTCGGACTCGCAATGAGCAAAACACTGGCACCACGGAAAATGAGCACGAGCTAAAACGGAAACGAGCCAAACGAACACGGCCTAAAACGAGCAGGACCAAAACGGACATGGGCCAAAATCGGCAACTTAAAATTGCGGACTAAATGGGCATGGGTCAAAACTGAAATTAAATGTATATGTAATTATCGAGTTAGGATCTAATAAGAATATCAACTAAAATGAGAATGATGAAAAGAAATCACAACCACACATTTCAACTATATGCCTCCTATCCCACTCTTCCCGAGAGTACAAAGGAGCAAGATCAACAACTTCCTCATCAAAAGGATAATCCACATGACAAGGCCCATCCTGCAAAGGAAAAGCTTCCCTATGAAACTCATCCCCAGCAGCAGCTCCACCCTGAGATACGTCATCATGATGAACGACATCATGCTAAGGGTTAGCTCCACCTCGAATCACATCATCATGATGAGCAGTATCATCCTGATAGTCATCTCCATCAATATCAACATGCTCATCCCCAGCAACATGAGGATCAGTATCAGTCAGACCAGAGAACACCTGAGCAGCCTCCCCAGCAGAAGGGTGTGTGTCCTCAACAGTACCTGCAAAACCCAAGGAAAATAAAGTCAAATAAATGCTACATAAAAAAAGGGGGGTCAGCAAAAGAAACTTACCATGAGACACATGAGAGATAGTCATAGTCATCCCCTCACGAACACCTGAGACATTAGCCCTAAGGGCAGCAGGCACTCTCCTGCCTAGAAGAACAATAGGAGGATAAGACACGTCTAGTCCAGTCCTCGAGTCAAAATTTCGAAGGGGAATAATAGTTAAGTACTCACCAGGAGAAACACAATCAGACTGCTCGATAGCATCATCAAAATCATCAGTCACGTCATCATGATTGACATCATCATCATCATCATCATCAATAGCCAAATCATGCTCATTTCCATCCTCAACTCCCTGACCACTAGACCCTATACCAGGCTGCTTATTGCCCGCCTTAGTCTTCTTAGCTGCACCAGCGGAGGCATCTGCTGAAGTAGAGGCTTTTCGCTTCGCAGCACTCTTAGCCTTCTGAAGAACCTTGGGATCAGGGCGAGTAAGCCTCCTCGTCAGTGGTAGGAGGAATGCTAGCACCAGCAGGTGCCGACATCGTAGTATGATTGGTGACCCGCTGCAAGATAGATGTATCCTGCCCATGTGGCTCCGCCCCAACCACAACCTCGTTCAAGACGGGCATACGAAGAATGTAAAAAATACTCATAGCTGCAAGGAAGAGACAAGTGTCAGAAAAAAAAACATATAAAGAAAAATAAAGCTAAGCAATAATGCATCATGATAAAAGAAGTAAGGGAAACCTCCCATACCAGTGCCATCACGATGTCTTATGATCGGATCACATGAGGAGTTGCTCCACACCCTACTAATGCCAGAATGGACTAGCACTCCCTCAGGAATATCACACAGTTTAATAATATGAGAACTTAATCAGTTCATATGATCCTGGTTAAACTCCGTGGGAACCCTGTCCGTAATACGAGAATCTAGGTGCCTCCAAGGCATATGAAACGGAATAGCCCTACGGTCTATCAAGAAGAATTTTTTCTTCCAATCCTTTAAAGAAGACTTAGGATCCCCCATAACTAACAAATCGCCCCTGCGCTTGGCAAAAGAAAACCAATCCCCTTGCTTGGAAAGCGTCAAAAATACCTGAAATAAAGTAACTGTTGGCTCTATACCCAGGTTACGACAAAGAATCTCAAAGGTGGTGACCTTGCATAAACCTAAGGGAACTAGCTGGGAAATATGAACCTTATAGTATCTAATAACATCTAAAAGGAAGGTAGAGAATGGGATCCCAACACCAGATAAATCAAAAATCTTATGATAGACACCAATCGCAGTACACGAGAAGGTTTATCATCCGAAAGTTGGAATCAGGCAATCGAGGGTGTAGGCTCAAAGGGATTTTATACTTAACAACTAAATCCTTAAACTCCCTATCACCTAACCCAGAAGTATAAATGTGCATATCCTTTTTAGCCATAAGTAAAGGAAAAAAGAGTGATAAAGATACCTATAAGAAGTCCATTTGTCAACCGGACTAGCCTAAGCTCCGAACGAGCCCAAGTCTTAACAAACAACCCAGATCTGTTCAGACGAGCACCACCGGACGAGCCCACTGCCTACACCGGAGGAGCTCAGGACCGGACGAGCGAGCTCTCTTTCAAGAGTCACCCACCAGATGAGACCCCTACTATCGAATAAGACTCCACCGGATGAGTAAACCCCAAAGAACACCGGACGAGATCCCCTACTACCGAATGAGCCCACCGGACGAGATCCCCTACAACCAAACGAGCCCACTGTCGGGCAAGCTCAAACAAAACCTCTGAATGAGGCTCAAGCTCCGGACGAAACTCCGGATAAAACCCCCACCGAACTAGCCCTCCGGACGAGGTTCAAGCTCCGAGATAACCCCGACCGGACGAAGATCAAACTACGGATAAAACTTCCACCGGACGAGCCCTCCGGACGAGGTTCAAGACTACCGGACGAAGATCGAGACCACCAGACGAGAATCGCAAACTCAGAACAAAAACTAAACCACCTCCGGACGAGACGCGAGCTCCGATTGAGATCTGAATGAAAACTCCGACTGAGATCCGAATGAAACCTCCGATTGAGATCCGAATGAGACCCCACAAACCGATCGAAAGCCCAGAACCGGATGAAGCTTCCGGCGTAGGCACCTCCGAATGAGCTTCGGGGGGATAAGCTAATTTTGGTGACTTGGTTTGTGATGTAAAATATATGTAAAAAAATGAGGGTAGTAGCTTATATTTATTGAAGGATGAAATGGTGTATGTTCAAAATGGGCTTGGGCGCCCGCAAAGGTAAATAAGCTGATGTAGACACCTCACCAAATATAGGAAGAGGACGAAGCTCGTCTAAAAAAAGACAAAAAAATATGTGAAAGCGAAATACATATATTTTTCCTTCTTAACCGTTTCTTCACTAGAGCAAATGATACTTTGGGGGTACCCCAGCTTGGCTCCGAGGGAGCACCCCAAAGAGTGAGAAAAGCATATTTTATACTTTAAGTCTAGCATCAACTTAAAGAATAAATTGACACTAGACTGGGGGACATGATGAGGTATAGTCTCACCCCATGCTTAAGGTGAGACATTTACAATTAATTCCTAATGCCCCGTGTGTAAAGCTACCTCAAGTTGGAACAGCTCACTGGAATAGCTAAGGTGACGAAGGTCACCTCAGGTTCAGAGACAATAGAAAAAGGCAAAGCTTTCTCAAGGAGCCGACAGGCAACACAAGGAGCCGACAGGCAACACAAGGCCCAGACACAGGGCTAGGCCCAGACACAGGGCTAGGCCCAGACACAGGGCTAAACCCAGACATAGGGCTAGACCTAAACAGAGGGCTAGACCCATACACAGGGCTAGACCCAGGCATAAGGCAAGACATATACACATGGAGCAACACCTAGAAAGTAGAGCATAGTCTCCATCAGAGGAAGGACGATAACGTCTGACGTATATAGTACGATGTTGTACGAGTGGTACAGACGCCTGGACCACGACTAGTACTAGAGGAGCATGAGGACAACCTTGACTACGAAAGGCAAGCATGGTACTCATCAGCTATTCAGATGCTGCTCCTACAAGACAACCTTGACTCCACAAATCGTGTGTCTTAAAGTCACCTCCAAGTAGTATATAAAGAGATGTTTCTCCAGGAACAAAGGTTAAGTTTTACACACACACTTCACTATTTACTCCCTCTCTCTAAAACTCACACTTACTAGAATCATATATTTACTCTCACGCCATAGTTGGTCTCGGATTCAAACCCCGAGGCGAGCTAACGGTGTTCTTTCTTATTTCAGCCTAAGGGACTAAGGGTTAGACTAGGTAACTCTGAAGGAGGAAGCTAGGGCTTCACAAGAAGGAGTAGCCACAAGATACTCTGAGGGAGCAGGCCAATGCTTCATTAGAAGAAGTAGCCTTAGGATACCCGAAGGATCAGAGCTGAAGAAGCTTCTCCAGAAATTTGCTTTAACTGAAAGAATTGGAATATGAGTAGTCAATTCAACAAAGCTTGTGTGTACATTGGGTAAAAAGATCATTTGATTCACTTTGGAAACAAGCCAAATCATATCTTCAAAATTTAAGAATCTGTTTGGAAACTTGGCCCTTTCACTAGCTTCTAGTCGCCTATAGATGATGACTAGCTGGTACCCGCGCGTTGCGGCTACCTTGAAATTAAAATTCTGCAAGTACGATATTTTATACTTATATTTATTAATGATGACGATAACTTTTAGTTGGGATAACTTTGAGCAATAATAAACCGTTTCATATAGAAATAGTATTAGTGGACTGTGATTATTGATGGTGAAAGGTATTTGTAAATTTATGTAACATTCGTCGCAATATTATATACTGTAACATATAAATATAAAAAATCTTCTTAATTTATATTGTTTATACATTTTTATACATCATAATGACCTTAAAATCTTCCTACGTTGATGTGTACGATTTAATCGAATTATTAGCAAAATGATCAATATTTCACTAAATTTGTACTAAAATGCATACATAGACGATATATGTCTTCAAAAATACAAATTTATGAAAAAAATATCGAGAGGATCAAAATCAACCATAGAAATTTGATATTTAACTTACATTAGTAAACAATATAAATAATTCTATCTAAAAAATTATAATTTATAGCAATAATTATTTGTACATGTTGCATATTAATTTGCATTATTTTGCCATTTAATATTTACTGCCCACCAATTAATATAGAAATAAATTTATAAAATTTTTGTGCTGTAAAGGTTTGTACCAAAACCTTGTAACGTTGTATTACTTAAAATTTTGGAGAGAGAGTACAATCTATTTTATAAGTAGTACAGATTCATGTGTTGTTCAAATAAGTAGTACAAATTAAATTAACGGTGCCGTTTTTATCAGTTTTGGTGTGTCCTCTCCGTTTCGTCTTCTGACGATTTTTTGCTAGTTAAGCCGACCGTGACTCCGGTTCACAGTTGAACCTCATCATTTTAGGTAGACGATAAGTACGATTTTGTAGATATATATGGCTTTTAATTGTTGTACAATGTGAATATATAATAATATTTCTAAGTAATAGGGTGTATTAATTATTTTTTAAGTGTGTATTAATTAATATGTATTAATTAGTTTTAATATAAATATTAAATTATGTATTAGTTAGTTTTAATATTATGTATTGAGTTTTAATAATGAGTATTAAATGATATTAAATATTTCTATTTTTAATTTTGAAACTAAGTAGATTTATACATGATGCATTAGAATTAGTAAGCTGATTTTTGTAACATTTTATAATTAGAAATGGCTTTCTTTTAATATATATATGATGATGATGACACTTTGAGTTTGACCGCTAGATAATAACGTAAACTGTACACAGCTTAAGTTAAGATATGTAGGGGTGGAAATCGGGTCGGGTCAATCGAGTTCGGGTCAATCGGATCGGATTAAGTCGGGTCAAGACTCAAAAAAATCATATCCGAACTCGAGCCTAATTAGAACTCGGGTCAGTCGGGTTCGGGTCAATTCGGGTTGGGTCAACTCGGGTTTGGGTCAACCCAAGTACAAGTAAAAAATTTAAAAATTGACTTATTTAAGTATATTTATAGATTTAAGTTCATTTGGATACCAAACTTATCTAAGATATGAGGGGACTCATCCTCACCATCCATCTTCCTACCATCCAATGACTGAGATTAAATCCCCATTTTATACTGTAAGGGTATTTCGGTCATTTCACTCATCCACTATATAAGTCTTTTTTTCTTCTTTTTTTCTCTCATAAAACACACATACGTCTTTATTTTGTCTCTTTCTCTCTCTCTGCCTCCCATCTACTTTCTCTCTCTACATCGAATCCATTTCGATCTATCATCAAGAACGATCAATCCGTCATCTCGAACCAGTTAATCTATAATCACGAATATAGATTAGTCCATCATCAGGGATTATGATCTATTCTTAATTTTAGCAAATTTGATTTGGGTAAGCTTATTAATTTATCATTATTACAATTATAAGCTTTCAATTAGCTTATTTTGAACGAATTAGATTGATTTATTTGTTTTTAATCATAAGCTAACTTACTAGGTGATTTATTTTAATATGTTGATTTGTTTGAATAAGCTTATGGATAAGTTGTTGAACTAGATGGGAGTTATGAATAAGCTTTTGAATTAGAAGAGAGTTATGAATAAGCTTCTTAATTAGATGATTTGAATGTATTGTTTTGAATTATAAGTTAGCTTATTAGTTTTTTAAACGAATTGTCAGATTTTATCAATAAGAGAGTTATAAATAAGCTTATGTTCGTGTGTAAAAAGCTGTTTTAATATGAACTTTTATGTAGCTGATGTAAGCTTGATATATCATATATGATACCTCATTTATCATATATGATAGATATATGATATACGATATATGATAGGTGTATCATATATGATACATGAGGTATCATATATGATGTTTTGACACACCATCAAAAAGCCCACACTTTATGATTAATTTACAGAAAATATCTTTAAGCACTTTAAACATGCCTTCTTTCATATATAATATTGTATATATGATATTGTATAAAGATCGACTATGGATGGCTATGGTAACTAGCATGTGTCTTAGAGTTGAGAATCATATATGTTTGATAAGACTCAATATCATAATCAAATATGATTGTGGCTTATTATCAGGTTTTATTTATGATGTGCTATGAATAAGGTTTTATTTATTCTTTCCTCTATTCTATTAATGCAGATTGTGCGAACAAAACAACGAGCAAATATGAATGTTGCAGTTGCCTAGTTGAAACAAAGCATTAAGACGTGCACGCATATTGTAAGGATAAGATAAAGTCGTCGTAGAGGCCAAAGAAGAATTATAAGAGAAAAGTATATTTGGTTGAGAATGAAGAAAAATTGATTGAAGATGAAGAAGAATTGATTGAAGATGAAGAATAGTATTTCTAATAATAAGAATGTTTGAGTTTTAGTTATGAATTGAGTATATTCATTTCTTTTTTTTATCTTTTTATTATGAATGAGTGTTTTAATCATCATTGGTTACCTTCTATTTAAACGAGTGTTTTATTATGAATTGTATGATTTTAAAAAAACACTCTTTTTATTATCTGAACAAATGTTTAATCATCGATTCAGCAAGCTCTTTATTTTAAGCATAAAGTCAGCAGACCTTTTGTTGAATATGTCAAACTTTTTTTTAGTATCATATATGATAATGCATTATCATATATGATACTCATAAAAAAATACTCTTTTAATTTTTTAAACAACTGTTTAATCACGAATCCAACAAATTCCTTGTTTTAATCATGAATTCAGTAGAGCATTTGTTCAATATGTCAAACCTTTTTTTGAGTATCATATATGATACTTCATTATCATATATGATAATGCAGTACCATATATGGCATGATTTAAGAGTTACATGTGTTATCATATATGATACTAAAAAAAGGTAAAAACTATGGTTGAAGAATATGATAAAAACTTTAACAAAGTAACCATACAAGCCAAAACTTACATCTACAGATGTTTCGCCATTTCATATTCAACAAAAATTATAATGATTGAGTAGCATTGCAAAGTTAAACCAATACATCACCATAAAAAATTACTAAAAGACAAACTATTCAAACGTTTAAGACAATGGATGTTGATCTCAGTTATCAACATTTTTGTTGCAAACTTGGCGCTCGTCTTTGTCATCTTCGTGCACATGATCTTGTTATTTCAGTCGTGAATCTAGTGTTCCACTTCTTGGCCTTGATATAATTGAGTTATCTAGAATGCATTGAAAACAACTTCTACTACACAAGTAAAAATATTTGGTTTTAATTTCAAACAGATTATCATATATGATATACTATAGAAGTTGTATTTCAATCAGATTATCATATATGATAATATACACACAACTAACTTTTAATTACCCACCAGGAGATCACATATTTGTTTGTATTTGTTTTGAAGCACGTTATCATATTATCATATATAATACCTCCATATATCATATATGATATATTTATCATATATGATATATAGAGGTATCATATATGATACATCTGTTCATCGTAGCCTACGTTTTCAACATAACTCTCCTAATAAGCTTATTTTCAAAAGTCACCTTATGCTTATCACACAGCTTCAACAACTCCATTTATAAGCTTATTCACATAACTCTATTTTAATTTATATGTTTATTCATATAACTCTTCTAATAAGCTTATTCAAATTAAGCTTAACTATAACACATCAAATAAGGTTAATTATAACACATCAAATAAGCTAACACATTCAAAATCATATCAAAATAAGCTACAAAAAAATAAATTGATAAGCTAAAAAAATCTATCATCTTATTCTTATAAAATCTAAACTCGTATATGAATTCACGTCAAATAAGCTAAAAAATAAGCTTAGTTACATAAAAAAAGATATAAAAAAAGAAGATATAGATCATGATGATTTACCTGATGTTTATGAATTGTAAAAGGAGATGATTGGATTCGAAGAAGATGATGAGATAATAGATCGGGGATGGATCGAACTCGTTTTTTTAGATCGGAATGATGGATCTAATAATGGTTTGTGTGTGTGTGTGTTTTGTGTGTTTTTTTGTATGAATGGATCAGGAAGATAGCAAGATAGACGGGGTAGTGGATTTAGGAGGTGGGTGGACGGGTTAAAATGACCAAAATGCCCTTCCGCCTTTTTTAATTAAAAAAGAAGGGTTGATCTCAACCATCAATTTTTTTGGATGGATGGTTGAGATGTGTCCCTTAGTATCTAAAAAAAATACATGTATCCATTATAACCATTCTCATATTTATAATATAAAATGTGTTAAAAAACTCGGGTCAAAGTCGGGTTGGTCGGGTTCGGGTCGGGTGAATTCGGGTCAAGGCTGAAAAATATAAACCCGAGCCTAATTAGAACTCGAGTCAATTCAGATCAACCCGAATTGACTCAATACGTTTTTGAACCCGAGTAACTCGACCCGAATAGGTTTATTCGGGTTCGGATTCGAGTGGGATCAACTTTTTCGACACCTCTAAAGATATGCGTGTCGAGAAGAAATATTGAAAAGAAATATTAGCGATATAAATATAAACATATGTATTTTGAATTGTATTGTATTTTACCGCTATAAATATAGACACAAGTATTTTACGGATTTTATATTTCGAGTTTGTAAGCTAAGGCGAAAATTTATTTGTTTCTTTACTTGACATATAGCTTGTGATAGTTGAGATCAACATAGACCTTCTTTCTAGCATAGACCATATCAACCAATCACATTCATTCAAATTAACTTTTCACCTTTTTTTTAAAAGTTAAATAACTCACAAACGGTAAATCGTCAAGTGACAAAAAATACACCATTGCAACGAAAATTAAATCATCTTTCTATCGAGGGGCACATGTATATACTTTCGACGAATTTTTTTTCGACTTTTTTTCTTAAGTCACGTCTGAGAGAATCATATATGATTCGTCACGAATCATATATGATTCGTCCCGAATCATATATGATTTTCAGAAAATCATATATGATTCGTGATATGAATCATATATGATTTTTTGAAAATCATATATGTTTCGTGACGAATCATATATGTTTCGTGACGAATCATATATGTTTCGTGACGAATCATATATGATTCTCTTAGACGTGACTTAAGAAAAAAAATCGAAAAAAAAGTTTGTCGAAAGTATATACATGTGCCCCTCGTTTGAAAGATGATTTAATTCTCGTCACGATGGTATGTTTCGTTTTGCGTAACGATTAACGGTTTGTGAGATATTGAATTTTTAAAAAATATATTTTTGTTGTTAGATGAAAAAAATAGATGACTGTAATTGATTGATTGAGTCTATGCTAAACATAGGGTCTATTTAGAACTTTTTCCTAGCTTGTGAAAGAATTGGAATATGAGTAGTCAACTCAAAAAGATTTGCTATTGTACATTGGATAAAAAGAGTATTTGATTCATTTTGAAAAACAAGTTAAATCATATCTTCGATACTCTTAATTTTTTAAAAAACTTGCTTTTTCATTAGCTTATGATCGTCTTTTTCTTTTTCTTTTTTTTTTTTTTTTTTTTTTTAAAAACAAAGATATATATAATATATAAAAAATGATAAATCCAAAGGGCTACAAGAACGTTTTGATTTTGACCGCTAGAAAATCACGTAAACTGTACATAGGTTAAGTTAAAATATACATGTCCAGAAAATATTGAAAATGTTATGAATAATATGTGGATGTCTAGTATAAGGCCCATGACCCATATAGTGATTAAGTTTTACCCTAATATTTGTCTTATAAATATTCCTTGTATTTACCCTCAATGATATCTCAATAGAAGAATACATTTATTCTCTCATTCTTTCACAACACGTTATCAGCACGCTTTACCACTGAACTTTTTGGTCGTTTTTGAGACGTTAGCAAAGTCCACGTATCCCGTTAAGATGTTAATTCTTGAACGAATATAATATGTGATTTATGTTTAAATCACTAAAGGTACGTAAGTCACTCAATTCTTCAACTTATCAATTGTATTTACAGTGTATTCTTCAAGTTTTGTTTTTGCAATATTTGTTCATGTCACAATAAAGAATACTTTTATGTTGTAGTCTATGATCATCCGTAATATAATACATATGATAATAATTTCTTTTCAAGATCCATATGTCAGATCTTGATGGCCATATCAATAGATCATTCGCATTAAAACTATTTTATTAATTCTTTGTATTAGTAATATACATTAAGCAATTATTAATTAAGTTTTTTAAGTGACAGATCTCGCCATAATAATAGTGACTCGTGTGAAACGTAGCAACTTAATTGTGATTGGTTAATGATGAATATATATAACTTATCTAAATACTTGATTGCTTGTATATGTTCAGTAAATAATTATTTGATCAGGTATGTCACTGTTTCGTAATTAAACATAGCTATAAAGTAAAGTTTAAATTAAAAAGAAACTGGCGTTCTTTTGTGATCGGTGATCCATTTGTTTTTTTTAATCGAACCTTATCAGTTACAATATTACATATGCATACAGTGCGC
This sequence comes from Glebionis coronaria, assembly GCA_025667525.1. NCBI lineage: Eukaryota > Viridiplantae > Streptophyta > Magnoliopsida > Asterales > Asteraceae > Glebionis > Glebionis coronaria. Next base: position 499,527,005 of record CM046882.1, read on the forward strand.
GCGCGCACACACAAAAAAAGATAAAATAAACACTGATTGTTAGGGCATCCACTATGGTTGTTTAAGAAAAGTTTATAAAATGATGAAGAGGTCTAAACTATAGTGGAGCTAGGTTTATAAATAGGTTTATAATGAAGAGGTCCATAATCTTAGACCTCTTTAAAATTTAATACATGTGTAATTATTGAAAATTTATAAACTTAAAAAGGTTTATACATAGTGGAAGAATGTTTATAAAGCAAAAAACTTTACAAATTAATGATTCTATTAATTTTTAGACCTCTACCATTGTAGATGCTCTTATTATTAGTTGATATGTACTTAAAACTTACATTGATTATTTTAAGTAAACTTGTGCTTTGTTTTTGTCTAATACGAGTGATAAAATCAAAATCTAAAATTAACAAGAATGTATTGTATTAAATTAATGGTATCGATTATATACTCATGGACAAACATAGATGCAACTGGAATAATAATACGAGTGTATTGTAGAAAAAAATCCATAAGCAATCTTTTACGGTATTATTTTAATTAACAAAAGAGAAAAGAAAACCACGAGAGTAATTTATATGCAGTGTTTTTTTAATAAGATTTGGTTTTACAAATTTGTTAATGCGTATTAAATTACACTCTGAGACGTAGTATGTTCTTATTTTGGCTCTGATTACAAGCTGTAAATGTTTCATTGATAAACATAGCGTCAAATCCTATAAGGTAAAGAAAGTCTTACATGAAATGTATGATCAGCTGCTTCCCTATAGTGTTTAGTTTATAATAATGCAATTGTTTAAAGTTTGTGCTTCTTATTTGAAGTTTTTTCTTTTCTTTTTAGAGTTTCATTAGATGTTTTAATGATAGGATATGATCAGAAACATATGAATGGCAATGAACACGGAACTTTTGAATCTCGAATAATTGATTAGCAATAAAACTGGAGAAAGAAAAATAATAAACTATTTACATTAATTTACGATAAATATTGTTGTAATAAAATCTGACTCTTGTATATCTAAATGGATGGCTACAAAATATATTTAAAGGATACATATTGGTTCAATATTGTTGTAATAAATGTGTCATTTTCAATATGAAAAGTGTATGTGAAAATTGTGAAAGTGCTTATATTAATTTGATTGAAGGAATGTGCGTGAATACATGATCGTTGTATAAGATTTTCATATATAAGGTGCAATTTAAGCACATGTGGTCATAAAGAATAAGTTTATGAGCCAAGATTATTATATTAATTGGCATGACCGGTTAGACCATTCCAGGTCAATGATGATGCGAAAGTTATAGAAGAACCATCAGTTTCTTCAAAGATGATTTTGATTATCTTTATTGTTCTCAATGAAAGTTCATTACTTATCACCACTGAATATAAATAAGGACTCATTCCTTAAAATGTTGGAAAAGAGCATGTATGGGCCTATACATGTCTCATGTGGATCATTTTGAGTTATAAAATCGATGCATCGTCAAAATGATCATCAAATACGCATCTTTAAGTTGGCGTGATTAGTGGCTCAATGTGAGCATGATTTTTCAAAATAAGATTATTGAGAATAGTGGTGAATTCTTACAAGTTTGGGCGATTATTGAAATACGTGTTAAACTTTATATAGCCCATGTTCATACACGAATTTCTTTTGTTGAAACGTTTGTAAAACGTCTTCAGTTGATTGCAAAACCTATAATTATGAGAACAAGAGTTTCGGTTTATGGGGCAATTTATTACATATGAACATATGAATTCGCATCTTGCCAAGAATAATGAATCCTCCCGTTATAATGGTTTTTGGTCACAAACCATATCGTTCCCATAAGATATATTGAAATGTGCGATATATATCATAGTAAGTCCACCACAACGCACAAAATGGGATGTTGAGAATGATAATTCATTCAAGGGGAGAATGAGCAGCGAGAAATTTGGAATGAATTATGATAATGAAAAGTTGATCCTCACAAGTAAAGAATATGAACATAAAGTTCATGGGACAATTTATATTCTAGATCTAGTAATTGCCAGACAAGGTTAGTGACCTAAATAAAGTGACCAGATCACATACGCTGCAAGTGCTCCAATTAAATTAGGTGTCCCAACAATAAAACCAATGATTGGTAGTAAGTCTATGGCACGTCTGCAACGTGATAGACTATTCGATTCCAAATAAAAATCCTCGATTGAAGAGATAATATGGAGCAAGGAAATTAAGATGGTCTTATCGAGGTAATAAAGACCCCATGATAGTCTCCTAAAGAGACACTAGACATGAATGTAATTGAGAAAACCCCGGGTACATGAAATATTATGAGATCTCAATAAATGATAGAATGCAATGTCTAGTAGAGTGTGGAATCGAAAATAAATGAATCGACGTCGATGGATATATATGATAATGTGCACAATAATGATTATAAACAATATAGCGCTAAAGTGAATGTGAGGATCATGGATAGATAAATATCCAAAATATTAATGACGCAATAATATAATGAATAATGGAGGTCTCTTGTGATGAGACATATGGTTGAAGCTTACAATCTATTTATAAAACTTATTGGATACGCAATAGTCTTTATAAGAGAGCGAAATTAAAATATGCATAAGTTGCAAATGATGGCACGTGTATATTTCTCAAAGACTTGAAAATGATCATGTAGATACATGTTCAAATGTGGTGGATCCAATAAATATTGTATAAGTCTGGTAATGTGATAATAAGTGATATGCGTCTAAAAGATATATGTGAATAGAGCTCAAGTGATATTGATATTTCATTATTGCATGTAATATGCATGGAGCATGCTAGAGATAATTAATGCTTAAGGCATATAAGAAACATTCTCGAGAACAATATTGATTGTATTGAATTAATCATGATTTGAGCATATATGTTATAATCGCCTTAGTGTGTAGTATTGTGCCAAATAAAGAGTTATGGTTATAAAGGCGACTAAGTACATAGAAGTTGAATTTGAAACAAAAGACAAAGTTTGTCTTAATTCCAGAATTGAACATCTTAATGATGAAATGTGTATGCATCATGAAAACTAAAGATAAAGTTGTATCTTTATGTGGATAAACAACACTCATATTTATGAAGTCACGTGATGTTAGAAAGACTCTCTTGATTTATAGAGTTGATGATCACAATATCGATTGAGATATGTCATTTGAAAATGAACAATTCATTTTTTGCTAAAGGTCATACTTGATGGAAATGAATAACTTGCAAAGTTTGATGATAAACTTGAACGAGATGTATGACGTATTATTATGCAAATAATATGTGTAAATAGTGTTCATACATATGATTTTATTAATACACCTTAATGTGTATTTTAGTGACTCGGTGAGCTTAAATAATGTGATCATCAGGGGGAGAATATATGTGTTGTACTCTTTTTCCCTTGACCATGGTTTTGTCCCCGCAGGGTTTTCCGGCAAGGTTTTTAACGAGGCAACATCCCTAAACGTATAAAAGATTTAATGTACTATTTTCCATCACTAGATTTTGTCCCACCGGGTTTTATCTAGTAAGGTTTTTAACAAGAGATATGGGTTTATACTCTAACCCATCAAATACAAGTTTAGTTGATTTTGCATATGCAGGATATATGTCTGACCCTTAAAATGGTTGGTCACAAACTGGATATGTTTTTACAAGTGGAGGAATAGCGATTTCATGGTGTTCGGTAAAGCAAACAATTGCAACAACTTCATTCAATCAGGCATAAATTGTAGCAGTCCATGAGGCAAGTCGAGAATGTGTTTGGTTAAGAAATGTAACATAACGCATACGCAGGTCATGTAGTATTTCTTCAGAGAAAGATGCACCAACAGATTTAATTTATATGAAGATAACGCAACATGCATTGCTCAACTCAAAGGAGGTTACATGAAAGGCAATATCGAAGTTCGTTTCACTTGTGACTTACAAAAGAGCGGTCATATTCTAGTTCAACAAGTTCGTTCAAGCTACAATTTGACGGATCTATTTACCAAAGCACTTCCTACTTCAACATTCAAGAAGCTTATTCACAATATTGGAATGCGGCGAGTTAAAGATCTTAAGTGGTGTACTAATCAGAGGGAGATAATACGCGTTGCACTCTTTTCCTTAGTCATGGTTTTGTCCCACTGGGTTTTCCTGACAAGGTTTTTAACGAGGCAACATTCTCAAAGCGTATTATCTATAGAGACATCCAAGAGGGAGTGTTATGAATAATATGTGGATGTCTAGTATAAGGCCCATGGCCCATATAGTGATTAGAGTTTACCCTAATATTTGTCTTATAAATACTCCTTGTATTTACCCTCAATGATATCTCAATAGAAGAATACATTTATTCTCTCATTCTTTCACAACAGAAAAGATATTCCACAAAGTCACTGTATTGGTGACAACCGACTATATATTACACTTGTTCTTATTACACCTAATCTAGTTGCACACTTTTAATTAAAGCAATTGATTTGCAATAGATTTTATTGAGGCATTGTTTTGTACAAGAGTTAAAACAGTTTATACTTACTATACAATTTTCTAAAAGTCAAGGTACGATTGGCTGGTAGGTCGCGTCGTATTTCATGACGCGAGGTTTTTTTCGACACACTACACCAGCTCTGGCGCGATAGTGGCTTGCGCCGTATTTTTCAGCCAACAAAATGTCGCGTTTCTTTTTTTAAAAACTATCCATTGAATAGTGAATTGTAACGGTTATAATTTTTTAAAAAACTCTATATTTTAAAATTTTAACCACTTAAATCTTTATAAAAACCTTCATATCATCCAATTTTTTTTATACCACTCCCTATAAGTTTTATAAACTCTCATTTTGGTATTTATTAACAAAAATAAATCCAAATACCCTTCAATGGATCGATAACATGTTTAACGACCTTTCAAACCAAATGCCGGGATCATCTTCGAACTCCGGTTCTTCCTCAAATCCGAATCTGAACTACAATCAAATGCCATACTATCCAATCAACACGAGCAAAATGTCACCAGTCGAAGCGGAAATTGTTGAGGCAAAGAAAAAAAATGATTCGAGCTCATTATGCTTAGTTTTTATAAGTTTGTGTGTTTTTTTAATTTCGTGTATATTTTTCTTTTATGAATAAAATGTCTTTTTATTTATTATATACTTAATTTAAGTTTTTTTAAAACAAAAAAAAGACTATTACATCATTTTTCTATGACTCGCTGCTACCCCATTAGATGTAATGTCATAACATATTGGTGGTATAGCTTATATGTCAACTATGACACCACTTTTCTCTACCACATCACATCACACCAGTGCATCGAGTGCTCTAATGCACACAACGAAATGCTTCGTAAATTTTAAGAGATGGTTGGTTGAGGCATATTTTTGACATTTAAATTTTACTCCCTCCGTCCCAAAATTATTGTCACAAAAAAAGAATCACACAGTTTAGAAAAAAATACATTTATTATAACTTTCTATTTTATTTTTTTAAGTCATACTTTGTATTTTTATTTTCTTAAAAAACAATTTCTTAAAGAAAGAAAAAAAATTATACGGTAAATAAACAACAACAATAGACCATCATATGCCACACCATAGCCCCCAAAACCATCACATTTTAATATCATCATAATCTAGGGGTTTGTTTATCTTCTCCATTCACACACAGGTACACACTTCTACCATCTAGTGCTTCTTTCTTTTTTTATATTTCATGTTATACTTGTTTGTTCTATGTTTATCGATGACGTCATTCATGCTAGTCTTTTTTTTAAAAAATTTTTTTCTTAAACCAAGATTTATAAGAACAAGAAAAAAAGGTATAAATTTTTCTTTGTAAAAGTTTTTACCTATTTTTTACTTACAAACAAATCCTTTCAGGTTGACGGTCAACTTAGTTGGTTATGTTTAAATAAAAGTTGACGTTTAAATAAAATTTGACGTTTAATAAAAAGATTTGAGTTTATATAAAATTTGACGTTTTTCTATCTTGTGCCCTAAGGGCACATGATAAGAACACATAAGGTACATAAAAAGTACACCGGGTCCCACAGAAAAGTACACAAGAATCCGCAAAGTGTGAATCTCTGTGTACTTTTCTGTGGGACCCAGTGTACTTTTTACCTTCTTATCATGTGCCCTTAGGGCACAAGATAGAAAAACCCTTATATAAAAGCAACATTTTATTATGTAAAGTTAAAACTTTAATTCATAATTTCAAAAATATTACATAAAAAATATGAAACGTGGACGTACGAAATAAAAAAACGTAAACATATATATACGCATATCAAACTTTAACATCTTTTATAAATTTATGCGTACGTCATAAGCATATCAATATTGGGATCGATTTGTTCGTAACTTAGAGCTCTTCGCGGCGGTATAATTTTCATTAACGAATTCGAGAGATATTTGCTAAATATTGAACGAATAAAGTTTTATATATAAAAAACACGTAATTATTAAAAAGTTAAGGGTCAGTTTTAGGAATTTTTAGAAAAGTTTCTATTTTGACCTACTTTTTGGGTGTCCGCTTAACATTTGGAGCGGAGAAGTTTTTTGTTTTTTTTTCCGATTAACTAGAAGGTGACACGTGTTGGTTTCTTGGTCCGCTTAACATTTGGAGCGGACAACTGGGTAATTTGGTAAAGTGAAAAAAATGAGGTCTCTGCAAGAGAAGTACCCTCTTAAAGGGTCTCTTCAGTAATTTACACTCATACATTTTACCATTTTATACATAAATTCAAACCACTTTTCTATTATACTTCTTATACTTATTTACAATGTCTAACGATTTGCTTTTCGCTTGAAAATATCGTGAAAGGGCCAAAACGATGGACAACAATGATAACCAGTCATCTTCAAAACCATGAACATCATCGACAAAGGAAACGCAATGATGATTTAAGGGTTTGACTGGAGGTTACTGCGTACTTTGAGAAAGACAGATGGATATAATCTGTGGTTACGACGCTATCATCATCAAATGAAACTATGGTTCGTCCTAGTATTGATGCATTTTGTGTTGTTTACGATAATGTCTAAAGGATGAACATGAGTGGATCATGTAACCTCATTGCGTTTCAAATAAGTTAGAGGACTATTTAGCAACCCAAATGACCATAACACCTTTTTTAAAATCAAAATTTAAATTACACAAAAACAACAAAACAAAGAACCCTTAAATATAAATTATTTAGAAGTTCTTAGTAGACCTAAGCATAAGTTCATATCGAACTCGAAGACTGTTAGCCGTATTTAAAGTGATGGTCATATAATATACCGTTGCGAAGCTCATGAAAAATACTATTCAACGGTGTCGAGAGTTCTTAGTTATTAATGTTTATGTAACGGGAATTAGTCCCAAACACACAAATGAGGAAGGCCTCCTAAACACTTAGTACTTAGTATAAAAGGCCTCCTAAGCCTCATTTGTGTGTGTGTTTTCCATTTCATTTGTTGTGTAGAGAGAGAAACGTATGTGTTTCTCTTACTAGGAATTCACAACCTTGTTTTCTCGTTTCCTTCATCTAATCTAATCTTTCTTTTTTGGTTTAATCTTCATCTTTATTTCTTGTTCTTATAAGTCGTGTGTTACAATCCAACAAGTGGTATCATTCGCCAAGGGATTCGTATTTAAGCATTTCGTGTGATTTTGATTGTTTTTCGCCAAAACATCAAAAACATTTCGTGTTTGTTTGTGTTTCTAAGTCGTATACCTTCTTTTAATCGTGTAGTAGTGATTTGGGCATCTTGGTTTTGGCTTAAAAACAAGTATTTTGGATCAAAAGTTGAGAAATTTCTTGTTTGTTCATCTTTCCGAAATTCTTGCAAGTTTCACCATCGGAAAGTACAAAGGGAGTGAGGACAGATCGCAATAACCTCTAGGTTCTACTTTGCGATCTAAAGATTTCGATACCTTATTCCGATTTGGACATTCCGATCGTTCTTTGCGATCTGGGATTCCGACGGTTTTTAAGGAACTTTGAGTCGTTACTCTGCCAAATTGATTTTAGCCACATTCCGATCTAAAGATTCCGATCTGAACATTCCGATCTAAGCATTTCGACAGGTCATCATTGCGATCTAGGATTCCGATAGAAGGACATTCCGATAGTAGAACATTCCGATCTAAGCATTCCGACAGGTCATCATTGCGATCTAGGATTCCGATAGAAGGACATTCCGATAGTAGGACATTCCGATCGTAGGACATTCCGATAGAAGCACATTCCGATAGAATATTCCGATGGGCATTCCGATGGAAATTTTGTTTGAGTAATTTTTAATCTTACCCACCATCTAGACTAGTCTCAGAACATAGTTTACACGAAGATCAAAAAAAAAAGAGTTAAAATTTTTAGGTCAAGTAAAATCAAATTTTTTCCCTACTGTTTTTTGCTATCTCGAACTCAATTTCAAAATTTGGCGATACACAATTTTTTCAGCTTACCGTTTTGTCGGAATGAAGAATTTATTGTCGGACTGAGAAAAAAATCGGAAGTTTCGGAATTTCAACATCACCACACGCTTTCTACGAATTGAGATCCTGTTGTTCACACGACTTCTACGATGACGTCTCAACAAGATATTTTGCTGCGGGTACTGAGAATCGTCCACCAATGCTTACCAAGGAGAACTACACTACATGGGCTAGTCGTCTCCTTCGTTATGCAAAATGTAAACCTCTGGGAAAGTTGATTGTCAACTCGATTCAAAAGGGTCCGTATGTTAGAAGAACAATTATTGTGCCTGGAGATCCTACGAATGCTAACCCAGTGGCTGACTCTAGTCATGAGCAAACGGATGAAGAATTAACTGAAGTTGAATCCAAACAACTCGACGCTGATGATCAAGCAATTCAAGTCATTCTTATGGGACTTCCTGAAGATGTTTATGCTGCTGTCGATAGTTGTGACACCGCACACGAGATGTGGCTTAGGATTCAGAAAATGATGAAGGGCAGTGAAATCGGTTTACAAGAAAAGGAAACTAAGTTGCTTCGTGAATGGGAGAAATTTACGTCTACTGAAGGGGAACAAATTGAACCTTATTATCATCGGTTTTCAACCCTCATGAACCATCTTAGAAGAAACAAACATGAACCTGCACAAATTGCTGCCAACATCAAATTTCTTGATAATCTTCCTTCTGAATGGTCACGATATGTCACTCTTGTCAATCAAACCAAGGATCTTCATGTCGTGAACTACACTCAAGTTTATGACTATTTGAAGATGAATCAAGATGAAGCTAACGAAGTTAGGGCTGAAAGACGTGCCAAAACACAAGATCCATTGGCTTTTATGGCAAACTCTCCATCATCTATGTCATATCCCATGGTACCCTACCATCAACCCTCATCAAGTAACTTCATGCCACAACAACAACAACAACAACTCACTGCTTATGGATATCAACATCCTGCTGCTATGAATTACTTACAACAACCCATTGCCTGTTTTGATGACATTACCGATCCTACTCATGCTATTAATACTGGTCTTGCCCTTCTTGCAAAGGCATTCAAATTCACCATTAACCCCACCAACAACAATCAGAGAATCTCCTCGAACACTAGAAATAGGCAGATTGCTCAACCTTTCATGAATGCGAATCAAGATCGCCAATTGGTAGTTGCTGGAAACACGGGGACTCAGTTTCAACAATATGGTCAGAATGTTGGGCAGACCGTTGGCAATGCAGGAAATCAGTATGGTCAAAACCGTGGTCAAAATCCGGGTGTTCCGAATGCGGGTAATCAGAATGGGTTAATAGTTGTGCCAGCGGTTGGTAACCAGATGGGAAACATTGTGGCTGCAAGGGCTGAGAATACTGGTACGGGAAATGGAAACAACAATCTTCAGGTTCAGTGCTACAACTGCAGGGGATTTGGTCATTATGCTCGAGATTGCACAGCCAAAAAGAAGAGGGATGTGGCTTATCTTCAGACTCAGCTTCTCATAGCACAAAAAGAAGAGGCAAGGATTCCACTTCAAGCTGAGGAATTTGATCTCATGAATTCTGCTACAGAATATGACGAGGAAGAAGAGGTGAATGCCAACTACATCATGATGGCAAACTTACAACAAGCATCAACCTCAGGAATGCATGATGACAGAGCTCCCGTCTATGATGCAGACGGTCCCTCTGAGGTACACCCAAGTTTTGATGATAATGATATATATAATATGTCTAATCAGGAGGAAGAGTATACTGAGATGCATGAGCCCTACAATGAGACACACGAGGATCAAACGAATAACAGTAATATTATTTCGAATGAGCCTAGTGTGGACCTTAGTGTGGATCAAGTTGCCCAGCCTACAACCCTTCCTGATGAGACACATGCGTATTATAAATCTCTATTTGATAAGCTTGCTAAGGATGTAGATCATGCTACAGTGGTTAATAATAAGTTTAGAGAAACTAATGCCAAATTGACCACTAAGCTTGCGGGATATAAGGAACGGGAGAAAAGTTTTAAGATTCATCATGCTAAAATCAAGGAACTTGAACAAGCTCATGCTACATCGGTTTATCAAGAAAAATGCACCACTAAGAAATTAAATGCCTTACACTTAAGTAGTGCTAAAAAGATAAGCGAATTGAATGATGAAATCACTTCTTTTAATAAACAGCTTTCAACTGAAAAATCTATTGTTTCTGATTTAAAAGAAGAAAGAAAAAAGCTAAAACATGATTTCAAAATTCGAGAAGATGGGCTTCTTGAGGATTTTTGCAAAGAGCAGAATAGGATTAGAGAATTAGACAACCTTTTAGTAAAACGTGGCCAAACTATGCAGACGATAAATATGCTCGCACCAAAAGTGAATGAGATAAATTACACTCGATACAAAATGGCTTTAGGTTGTCCTCTTCCCCCTAATCCAGGATACCTTAAGCAAGTTCAGGCCACTAATGAAACTTTATATAATGGTAGTGTGCTATTGTCTGATGAGCATGATCCTCCTAGTGTGCATGATTCCGAGGAAACTACTTAACTTGCTGTAGAGACTCGTTTAAGAATGAAAAAGCTTGATAAAGAAGTGATACCCGTTTATTATCCGAAAGTTAATCCTCCAACTGTTTTTGTACGGTCTAAAACGAGTACTGAAATGCTTTTGCTACCAAGTGAGGAATTGTCTGATGACCCTCCTAAACCGAGTATCACTCGCCGATTTCTAAACGAGCTTAAAGATAACTTTGTCATTCTTAAACATGTTGTTAATTCAAAAATAACTGGAGGTAATTTTACATCACCTGTTCAGATTGAGGTTCAGAAAATTCTTCAAAACGATATTAATCCGATTATTAATCAAGTTGATGCTCGGTTAGAAAATTTGGAAAACGCTTTTCTAAAAGAATTAGCCAACTTTGTTGAAGACTTTAAATCTTTGACGAAGGAAGCTGATGAATCTCTTGATAAAATCAAAGTTTTGGAAAACGATCTTGAACGCCTCTCTAAAGCTCGTGATTGTATTGATAGTAGCCCTGTCGAGTTAGGTACCTCTATGTCGCATAATGAGAACCTCCAAACTGAGCTTGATCATATGAAAGAGAAAATGGAATCTTATGTTATTAAAAAGGATAAAGAATTCACCGATCTTTGGAATAAATTTGTCAAAAAATGTGATGAATGCAAATATGACAAGATTTCGTATGAAAAAGCTCACAATGAAATGCAACAAACTATCGTACGGTTGCAGGCTCAGTTAGGAGGGGTTTCAGAAACAAATTTGGCCTCGTCAGGGTTAGAGAGTGCGAGTGGTGGTAATGTTCAGAAGCTTAAGGCTAAGATTGCAGATTTAGAATCTGTTGTTGTTTCATATAAGCGGGTTGTTGAACAAAGTAAGTCTGTCTATCAGAAACTTATTGATAAAATCTGTGAGAACTGTAAGTTAAAGGCCTTGTTAAAAGATAAGACTTCTGAACCTAGCTCGATTGTGGATACGATGATCCAGAAACCAGCAACCTCGGGACCCACTCGGATTGCTGTGACACTTTTTCCCAAGGTTGCTGGAACGAAAACTGCTGTGATTGCCCCAGGAATGTTTCGTATTAGTTCTCCCTCTGTGCCTAGCAAACAACGTAAAGCAAGCGTTAGGACAAAACCGATCACTATAACTCAACCACAAGTTATTGATTTAAAAAATGCTAATTCTAATAGACGCGTGTCTTCTTCTACAAGAATAAACAACTACACTAAGAGCAGAAGGCCACAGCCTACGAGCAATACAAGGAATGATAGGGTCCCTTTTGCCTCTAGAAGTAGTCGCCCCAAGATCAATAATGTGGATGTAGAAGAACACCCTAGGAATTTACCGCTTTTTAATCATAATCAGAAACCTAATTCATCTGAATGTAATGACTTTAAGCTTGCTATTCGGAATGAAAAATTTGAAGTTATTTGTGCTAAATGTAATAAATGTTTCTTTACTTTTAGTCATGATGCTTGTGGTTTGACTATGAAAGGTTTGAATTATGGTGGTTACACTCGAATTGACAAGCTGTCAGTCAGTGAACAACAACGCACTCCTAAGGCTAAGGTGTATGTTCCAAAAAGTACGCATGTAGGGTCCACAGAAAGTCTTGCTAAGCCTAGTAGCCCTAGACTCACCTCTAAATGGTTGCCTACTGGTAGAAATTTTGATTGTAGTGGCAAAATTATCGACACTAGTAGATCTCATACTGACAGTGAAACGTCGGTATGTGATAAGGCTTAATTATCTTCTAACCCTACAGGAACCTATTTCATCGGTTGCCAAAATATTTGTTTCTCTTATCATTGGCAGGCTGTTGAAATTTGTCTCTGGTGCGTGGACTCGGGCTGTTCCAAACATATGACTGGGAATCGAAGCCTTCTCAAGAACTTTGTATGGCGTTTCATGGGAACTGTTCGATTTGGAAATGATCATGTTGCGGCAATTCTAGGCTATGGTGATCTTCATTGGGGAAATATAATCATCACCAGAGTCTCTTTTGTTGATGGCTTGGGACATAACTTGTTCTCGGTTGGGCAATTTTGTGATTCAGACTTGGAGGTCGCTTTCAGAAGTCATACATGTTTTGTAAGAGATCTTGAAGGAATTGATCTGTTGAAAGGAAATTGTACCACCAACCTTTACACCATTGATCTTTTTCAAATGTCTGTTGCTTCTCCAATTTGTCTCATGGCCCGAGCCACATCAACAAAGTCGTGGTTATGGCATCAAAGGTTATCTCATCTCAATTTCGATGCCATCACCCAACTCGCGAAAGATGATCTCGTTACCGGTCTTCCAAAGTTCAAATATACAAAATACCATCTTTGTCCTTCATGTGAGCAAGGTAAAAGTAAGAAGAAGCCTCACAAACCCAAACCTGTTCCCAACTCAATGAATAGGTTACATCTCCTACATATGGATTTGTGTGGCCCAATGAGAATCAAAAGTATTAATGGAAAGCGGTATGTCCTTGTCATTGTGGATGACTATTCTCGTTACACATGGGTTCATTTTCTTGCTTCAAAAGATGAAACCCCTGATGTAATTATTAACTTCTTGAAGAAAACATCAATACTACTGCAAGCCCATGTCATTATTGTGAGAACGGATAACGGTAGAGAATTCACCAATCAGAAATTGAAAGCTTATTTTGACGAAGTTGGGATTTCTCATCAAACTTCGGCTGTAAGAACTCCAGAGCAGAATGGAGTTGTGGAACGGAGGAATCGTACGTTAGTTGAAGCTGCTCGAACGATGCTTCTCTCCTCTAGTGCACCATTATTCCTTTGGGCCGACGCTATAGCAACTGCATGTTATACTCAAAACCGCTCCATTATTCACACCCGTTTCAACAAAACACCTTATGAGATCATTAATGGAAGAAAACCGGATATTTCATTTTTACATGTCTTCGGTGCATTATGTTATCCAAAGAATGATCGTGAAGATATCGGTAAACTTGAACCTAAAGGTGATATTGGCTTTTTCATTGGTAATTCTTCAACTGCTTGTGCTTACAGGATTTATAATCGAAGGACAAGAAAGGTAGTGGAGACTATGAACGTTACCTTTGATGAACTCTCGGGTATGGCCTCTCAGCATAGAAGTTCACATCCCGAGCTTCAAGGTCAAACTTCTGGACACGTAAGTTCAGGACTCGCGCTTCAATTTGCACCGTCAGCAATCTCATCGTTACAACCTTCGGAACGTGACTTGGAAGTTTTATTTGGGCCTATTTATGATGAATATATGGAGGGTCCTTCGTCATTTGGTGTTCCTCAAAATGCCCCGGCTGCACCTGCTACGGTAGTTCAAGAACCTCCGACTGCATCTACACCATCGGCATCTACTTCTGCACCATCTACGTCAACCTCAACCATAGTGACTCAAAACATTCCAACCACTTCTCCGATTGCTGACGCAACTCAACAACATTCTCAGCAAATTCCTACTCATGTTCATCTTCAGAATGAAATAGTTGCTGAAAATGCAAACAATGCGATGCTCAACGAACACGAGTTTGTTAATCCATTTGCGGCTTCCACAAGAACTACTCAGCCTTCAGCACCATATGTGGATCCGTCGAGCTCGCATCAAGTTTCTCATACACTTCCACATGAACACAAATGGACTAAGAATCATCCTTTGGTTCAAGTGATTGGCAATCTCACACGACCAGTCTCAACACGCAATCAGCTGCGTACCGATGGTGATATGTGTATCTATGCACTATCAGTTAGCACAATGGAACCAACAAGTGTGAAAGAAGCAATGACCGATGCATCATGGATTGAGTCTATGCAAGAAGAACTCAATCAGTTCATCCGGCTTGATGTATGGGAGTTAGTACCTCGACCGGACAATATCGACCCCCTTACTCTGAAATGGTTATTCAAAAACAAGATGGATGAGGAGCAAACGGTCATTAGAAACAAGACTCGGTTAGTTGTGAGAGGTTATAAACAGAAGGAGGGAATTGACTTCGCAGAATCCTTTGCCTCGGTTGCTCGGATGGAAGCTATTAGGATTTTCTTGGCATACGCTGCACACAAATCATTCACAGTGTATCAAATGGACGTGAAGACGGCTTTCTTGCATGGGCCGTTAAAAGAAGATGTGTATGTATGTCAACCTGAAGGTTTCATTAATACTGAACATCCAAGCCATGTCTACAAGTTGAAAAAGGCAATTTATGGGTTGAAACAAGCACCGAGGGCATGGTACGACGAATTATCATCATTTCTTCTACAAAATCACTTCAACAAAGGAACCATTGATCCAACGTTGTTTATCAAGCACTACGGCAACGACATCTTGGTGGCTCAGGTCTATGTAGATGATATTATATTTCGTTCTACTAACCCAAAATATTCCATATCATTTGCCGACCTTATGAAAAGTCGATTCGAAATGTCCATGATGGGGGAAATGACGTTCTTTCTTGGTCTCCAAGTTCACCAATCCCCCCGTGGTATTTTCATAAATCAGTCCAAGTATGTGCTTGAGATTCTAACGAAATTTGGTATGGATAACTGTGATCCTATTGGTACTCCAATGGACACTAAACACAAGCTTGATTTGGATAAGAAAGGGACATTTGTAGATGCTACAAAATACCGAAGTATGATCGGGTCCCTTATGTACTTAACCTCAAGCAGACCGGACATTGTGCATGCTACTTGTTTATGTGCTCGGTACCAAGCTCAGCCAACCGAGAAGCACCTCAAGGAGGTTAAAAGGATCTTTCGTTATCTCTGGGGAACCATTAACATGGGTCTCTGGTATACGAAGGATTCTGGTTTTAATCTCACTGGTTTTTCAGATGCCGATCATGCAGGGTGTCATGATACATTCAAGAGCACTTTCGGTGGAGCACAATTCTTAGGCGAGAAGCTAGTGAGCTGGTCATCAAGAAAACAAGACTGTACGGCGTTGTCAACCGCGGAAGCAAAATATGTGTCTCTATCCGTGTGTAGTGCTCAAGTCCTTTGGATGAGAACACAACTCACGGATTATGGCTTATACTTTAACAAAGTCCCTATTTATTATGATTCACAATCAGCCATAGCCATATCCTGCAACCCGGTCCAACATTCCAAGACCAAGCACATAGCTGTCCGATTCCATTTCATTAAGGAGCATGTGGAAAAAGGAACGATCTAACTGTTCTTTGTCAAGACGGACTACCAACTAGCCGATATCTTCACCAAAGCTCTTCCTCAAGACAGATTTGAATTCTTGGTTCGTCGACTTGGTATGCGTAGTTTCACTCCTGATGAACTTGAACATCTTGCACATTCGCAGTAATCTTGTATATATTTATCAGAAAATCAAAATACAAAAAAAATATAAAACCTATAAAAACAAAATAAAAAATGAGAAAACCTTTCAAAAAATACCAAAAATATTCTTCTCCGACATGTCTCTCAGCATCGATAATATGGACGTGCTTAGAAATGTTGTTCAATAACGACATGGGTACGTACATAAAGTTCGAATGAGAGTTCAAATGTTTTCAAAACATGTCTTTTCTATTTTTCTTCTCATAATGGCTTATAGTCACATGTCAGACTATAACCCGGTCCCTAAATAAAGGAAAGTCTTTGACTTATCCTCAACAACGAGAAATTCATTTTTCTCGGTCATGAGCTTATATCAAAACATTCAAAGTTTTAAGCTCATGAACACAATTTTTCTCGGACTTTTGAGCACAATTTTTCAAAGTATTTCAAAACAATGTGCTTATATACTCCCCTATTTAAATAGAATCTCTTTTCGAGGGGGAGTATAATGATTTCATAAACATTTGTTCCAAAGTTTCATGACACATTATTCTCTCAATGTTTCATCACTAATTTCACAAAAATTTCAATTTCATGCAATTTTTTAGGGGGAGAATAGTGATTAAAATATGTTGTCTTGGATAAGATCTTTGATGTAAGTGCTTTCTCTTCCTAATATGTGCAAAAACCTTTCCTTTTTTTGATGCACATATGTAGGGGGAGCGTTTTTGGTGATTAAGAAAGTCTTTTCTGGCTACGATATCTATACCTTCAACACATTAATTTACGACGATATTGGTGTCAAAAGGTGGTTAGGTATTCGTCCTATGATCCAACCAGAACCGGAGGGATCTTCCCAGGGACAATCCCTTAGAAAATAGATGTCCTTAGGAAAGATGGAGTAGTTGAGTGTACGGGAATAATGCCGACTAATGACTTAAGCTAGCACTGGAACAATTACAACAAGGTGCTAGTTATGACGTCTTGGTAAGCATTGAAGGGGTTGAAGAATGAAAAAGAAATGTAAGGATAAAGGGTGTAAAGAAAGAAGCCCTCCATACAACTTAGGCATAAACCAGGTCAATACATCTACTATCAGAATCACGTTGATGATTTCTGGTATTGAAGACAAAGCATCATGGACCCAGTGATGCAATGCACAACCCATCCCAGCCTACTCAAGCTTCTCTCAAAAGAAGTTTGTTTTATTGTCACGGAGTTCAACTCATTTCTATCGACTTTCTCACACCGAGATAGTAGATATTGAATAGGTGGCAGTCTTCTCCAACCTCCGATCACCAAATAAACGTGCACTTATAGAGTCTAGAGCCAACGAGATTCATCAAAAAATCTCATTAGGACACTTATTCCATACATCAATTGTTGTTCATCATTAGAACACAAGCGATGATTTACTGAGTCCTACGCTCTATCCTTGTGGTATTTCTAGAACATTCAGAGTGATACTCTTTAGTATTCACAGTGACGAATGGAAATCCTTCCAGTGTTAACATCAAACAGCACTGCGGTAGGTCATATGCACGATTCAGTTTGAATTAAACATATGTTAACTGGAAAGCAACAGTGGTTTGATTCTTAATTGATTCAAACTCGTTCCAGGTCTCTACGCAATATCTTTATGATCTTGCCAGAACATTCAGAGTAATACTTTTCAGTATTTACAGTGACGAATGGAAATCCTTCCAGTGTCATCATCAAACAGCACTGCGGTAGGTAACTTGTGCGATTCTATATGAATCAAACTTGTGTCAACTGGAAAGCAACGATGGTTTGATTCTTAATTGATTCAGACTTGTTCCAGGAAAGTGAATTGACGACTTAATCAGCAGAATGGAACTGCATGATTCACTCCTTACTTTGAATTATCTTTCGATATATTCAAGTATTGAGAACGGCTACCACAGCTGGAAATCCTGTCAAGGAAGTTCTTTGAACTTACCTGATCACAGGTACAGTATTCGTACTGTATAACGGGAAACCGGTGGAATGCAAACGGTGGCGTTATCTCAAGTGTCGCAATTCAAGGCCATATATTCAGGATTATTGAAGAAAGCTCAAGAACATCTAAAGACAAAGACTTCCGCTACTCTGATGATCAAGGGAGATTGTTTACAAGCTTTCAAGTCAACACAAAACATGAGTATGTGGAGTAAGACACAAGAACACAAGTTGGCAAAGATCAAAGATCCAAGATCACAAGTCATGAAAGGAACTATGAAAGAACTCTCAAGACAACGAGCTTCAAAGTCTGCAACACCAACGAAGTGAAGTCACATATTACATGACCACCCCTTAGGGGGAGATTGTTAGCCGTATTTGAAGTGATGGTCATATAATATACCGTTGCGAAGCTCGTGAAAAATACTATTCAACGGTGTCGAGAGTTCTTAGTTATTAATGTTTATGTAACGGGAATTAGTCCCAAACACACAAATGAGGAAGGCCTCCTAAACACTTAGTACTTAGTATAAAAGGCCTCCTAAGCCTCATTTGTGTGTGTGTTTTCCATTTCATTTGTTGTGTAGAGAGAGAAACGTATGTGTTTCTCTTACTAGGAATTCACAACCTTGTTTTCTCTTTTCCTTCATCTAATCTAATCTTTCTTTTTTGGTTTAATCTTCATCTTTATTTCTTGTTCTTATAAGTCGTGTGTTACAATCCAACAAAGACCGAAGACCGGAATGGTCTAGAACTCTTAACCGGATACCGAAAGGGTCTGGTCCGATTTTTGGTCTTGTTTGGTCTTATTAAGAATAATCGACGAGTTTTCAGATATCGGACCGGTCGATCCGTAGGCCGAAATGGTCCAAACCTTCGGACTAAAAACTGGACCGAAATGATCCGATCTGATCTGGTTTACGATCCAAAACGATACCCTGGTTCTAAGGACATAAATCGTGATTAAAGTGATAAAACTAGACTAAAGCGACAAAGTAAAAAGATTTGAAGGTCTTCAAATGTGAATTTGTTTTTAATAAAGTAAAATATAAAACAAACAAAATGAAAATAAAAACTACTTCTCCGGTTATCTTAGATTAAAATTTTTATGTGAAACATACGAAGTGTATTTGAAGTTTGTAAATCTAAAGCGAATACAATATTTATTTGTTTCTTTACAACACAAACTTTTTTTTAACTAACTTTACTTCAGAATTGACATAGTTTGTAAAAAGACTTTTGGAAAAGGAGACTTGCTATTTGTACATTAGATAACATTTTAAAAAGTTTATTTGATTTTTCTTTGGAAAGAATTCAAATCTTATCTTTAAAGTGTAATCATTTTTTTTGGAAAGTTTAGCTTTTGATCACCTATAGGTGATGTCACTTTGATTTTGACCACTCCCTATAAATAATTATGTAAGAGAAAAGTTATTTTGTATCCTTGTTTTTTTGGAAACTAAGGGACAAATCCCCACCCTTCATCTATTTTTGATCTAATGGTAGAGATTAACCTAAGATTTAAAAAAAACACGAAGGAGCCATTTTTGCCAAAATGTCCAAAAGTTGAAAAAATAGGCGGAGGTACCAAAGTTGTAAATATGACGGAGTAATGATTTATCACTAGTGATATTTCACTAGCGTAAATCAATGAAATATCACTGTTAATAAAACAATGAAATATCACTGGGCATTAACTATGTTAATGAAATATCACTAGTGATTTCATTGGTTTATCTCTAGTGATATTTCATTGTTTTTATAAGTAACGAAGTATCACTTGTGATAACCAATTTTCGTCATATTTACAATTTAGTCATTCCGCCGCTTTTTTGCAAATTTTGGACATTTTGGCAAAAATAGTCCCTCCGTGTTTTTTTTAATCTTAGGTAATGGATGGCTAGGATTAGTCCCTTAGATTCCAACAAAAAACAAGTTTCCAAAATAACCGGACTCAATCATGTAAATTGTACGCAATTTAATTTAAATTTTGCCGCAAAACCGCACCGCAAACCGCAAAACCGCACTACAATAATCGTACCACAACAAAAACCGATGGATCTGTTTTAAGGAAAAAACCGCAAATGCGGTGTGGTTGCGGTTGTGGTTTTACCCTTAAAACCGCACCACCAAATCCGCATCGCACCGCATAGTAATTATATAAAACCAAAAAAGGGCATATCGATTATTTAATGTGTGTTATAGGAGTTTTAGTGCATAATATCATTAATATTTTAAAAAATGTGTGTGTTCACATTAAATATATGCATTGTTATAACCAAAAACACGTACATCGTGAATCAAAAACCGCAAAAAATTCGCATTAAGTATATAAATCATAAGCGGTGGTGCGGTGCGGTTAACATCCACAAAACCCTCAAAAATCCGCAAATCCGAAACCGCAAAAAACCGCGCGGTGCAGATTCTCACTTTTGAAAAAACCGCAATTGCGGATTCGGTTTCATTTTTGCCAAAATCCGCACCGCACCGCATAGTAATTATATAAAACCAAAAAAGGGCATATCAATTATTTAACATGTGTTATAGGAGTTTTAGTGCATAATATCATTAATATTTTAAATATGTGTGTTTACATTAAATATATGCATTGTTATAACCGAAAACACGTACACCGTGAATCAAAAACCGCAAAAACCCCGCATTAAGTATATAAATCATAGGCGGTGGTGCGGTGCGGTTAACATCCACAAAACCCACAAAAACCTCAAAAATCTGAAAAACCGAAACCGCAAAAAACCGCGCGGTGCGGATTCTCACTTTTGAAAAAACCGCAATTGCGGATGCGGTTTCATTTTTGCCAAAATCCGCACCGCACCGCATAGTAATTATATAAAACCAAAAAAGGGCATATCGATTATTTAACGTGTGTTATAGGAGTTTTAGTGCATAATATCATTAATATGTTAAATAATGTGTGTGTTTACATTAAATATATGCATTGTTATAACCGAAAACACGTACATCGTGAATCAAAAACCGCAAAAATCCGCATTAAGTATATAAATCATAAGCGGTGGTGCGGTGCGGTTAACATCCACAAAACCCACAAAAACCTCAAAAATCCGCAAAACCGAAACCGCAAAAAACCGCGCGGTGCGGATTCTCACTTTTGAAAAAACCGCAATTGCGGATGCGGTTTCATTTTTGCTAAAATCCGTACTGTACCGCACCATGCTCACCCCTATTAACGAGAAAAAAAATACTGGAATAAGGTTATAAATTGTAGTGGAGAAGAATTTTTTTATTTTTTTATTGATGTTACATTAGAGATGAACATTTTGTCTCGAATCCTGAAATCAAACCGGAACTGTATCGATTCTTGGTACTCGAATCTCGTTCTGTACGATACCAGTACCACGAAATAAGGTAGAAAAAAATCGGTACCACTAAATCAGTACAGGACCGGTACCAAATAGGAAATTCTTGAAAAAAAAGAAGAAAATCCAGATTTCCCGGTATCGGTACCGATATCCGAATTTCGTCCAATACGTTACCGATACCATTAATTTATACTCAAGAAAAAAATCAGTACCACCAATTCAGTACCGGATCGATACAGTACAGTAGCGTGCTCATCCCTATGTTACATGAATGTCATGTCACACCAAACAACTCATAAAAGTACATATTTACTCACTACATTTTACTTTCTTCTCCATTTTGTCCCGACCTATAATTTTTTATTTTTTTATTTTTACACAAATTAAAATTAAAATAAAAATACAAATACATAACCCCAAAACTAGGGCTGAGCATGGCAGACCCAAAACCGACCCGGACCGGAAAACCGGACCGGACCGGACCGAACCGAACCGGACCGAGTAATTTCGGTCCGGTCCTCGGTCCGGGGTTTTGGACCAATTCGGTCCTCGGTCCGGTCGGTCCGGTCCGGTCCGGTTCGGTCTTACCAAAATCTTGTCATTTATACTTAATAGGACCGGACCGGACCGAGGACCGAACCGGACCGGACCAACCCGGACCGGACCGGACCATTTCGGTCCGGTCTCAGTCCGGAGTTTCGGACCAATTCGGTCCTCGGTCCGGTCCGGTCTTGGCCGGTCCGGTCCGGTCCCGGACCGATGCTCAGCCCTACCCAAAACCATAGCATTCATATCTGCTGCTGCATTCACACATAGGTACCTCAAATTCTTACTATTCAGCTTTCTTTTTTATATTTCATGTTAATATACCAACAACTTTTACACTTGTTTCTTCTATGTTTACTGATGACGTCATCATGCTAGTCTTGTTAAAAAAATCAATTCTTATAAGAAAATTTTACTAGAAAAAAAAGGTTTAATAAAACTTTCTTGTACAAGTTTTTACATATTTTTTAGAAACATAAACCTCTTTCAGGTTGACGGTTTTATGGACAAATTTTGTTTGTTTATTATTTAGTCCCTGTAGATTTCATTTTTTCATTTTGGTCACTAGATCTGAAGTTTTATAAATTAGCCTCTCAACTTTATAACGTGGGTTGTTTGTTTCTGCTTATCAGCTTATTTCATTTAAGTTTATATTATTTCATAAGCCCCAAGTATCCGGCATATTTTGATTGAGACTTTTTAGGGGCTGCTTGTTTCTGCTTATATGTGGGCTTATGAGCAGCTTATTTGATTCGGCTTATATTTCATCAGACCGAATTTTCTGGCTTAGTTTCAGACTTGTGTGCTATTAACTTATATAAGCCCGTAAGTCCCAAAATGAGCATGAAAATTAGCGCTTATGAAATATACGCTGAAATCAATTAAGCTCATAAGCCCACATATAAAGCGTTTGGTAACATAGGAGGCGCACCTATTCGTTTTATAGAAAGTGTTTGGTAACATAGGCGTATGTAGTTGTGTATGTAGTCGTACTTATAAAATGTAATCCGTCGTAAAAGGTAAACGCTCATTTTATTAGTGTTTTGAATAAGAGAGTTTAAACAAAACCAAAAGATAAACGCTCGTGCCAAACAAGCACTATATTCTAAACGCTACAAAAAGTTCATCGCCAAACAGAACCATAAGTAATAAGAACTTGTTGCCTTAATATACTTTTGATATTCTTATTGTTAAAAGTTCATGTGGTGAGACTAAATATATTGCTAGATCTCTTGTACATTTAGCGAGATCAGAAGGTTCTTAGAGTCTTAGAGCTAAAATCATGTGTTATCTAACGGTTGTGTGCGTTAGATGTTAAAATAGTTAGTATACATACTTAGGTTATTAAATTGAAAAAGCATATAATTATTTGTTATCGAGATCGAAGTTTACCCCACCTCGGATTGATTGGATCGATGATCCCCTGTTGGCTTGTAATACTTTTTAATTCCTTTTTAAATTTAGCTTCTTGTTAGCTTAATGATAATGCCCTTAAGAAACAGAGCCGTGCAGTAAGGGTAGGTCTAGTATGATCATAGGAATTCGACAATGGTTGAATCTTTTAGAAGAGGAACTGTAAGAGCACCAAAGTGTTGCTAGCGTATTCAAAATTGGCTGGAATGATGTATCCTTGACAAAATTGCCACAATTACTTTTTATGAAAGGGCAATGTAAAATTGTTTCAACATATTGATTGAACGATATCAAGCTGATATATATTATCTTGCATATTCCTCGAAGCTATTATAAAATTATACAATACAGGAAGGTCACTAGATATGATTTTTGAGAAATTCGTTTTGCAAATGCTTTAATGATTGAGAGGGAGTCACATATTCACGTGAAATCTGTTATTAAGCCCTTGTTTTTAGCTCGAATGTTATTTAGACATACAAGATCTTATTTATTACTCCATTAGCTTTTAATACACGTCATGTGAAATGTGGAATTTTTGTTGTTCACGAGTATTTTAGCATTTCCGACTGTGATAATGTCTGCCATTTATAGAGGAACAATTTAACAACCAAAATACTTTCAAACTATATTAATTTCCTTTCAATGTGTGTTGTCTGTTTGTCGTTCACTAGTACCAATTGGTAATTACAAATGTATGAATTTTTGTGTGTAAAATATGTCAATCAAAAGAGCAAAGTGTAATAAGGAATGAAAAACCTTTCTGAAAATGAAAGCATCATATGAGGCAAAAATCGCTTGTAGTCTTGTGTTGTATAATGAAACTTTTCCATGTTTGCAACCATTTCATCATGTGGATGTTATATTTCTGTTATCATGATTTCTTTCACCGATCATGATTGATTCATTGTTGCACGTAAAAGTTTCTATCTTATGTTTCATAAATTCCAAATAAAATATATTGAGTTTTCATATTTTTCTTGTAACAAGCAGGTAGAACGAACATGCCACAGAAAAAAAGTTCCAAAGCCAAGAAGACCGGGAAGTGTCACGTGTGTGGGGACACAGGACACTATGCCCGCGATTGTGAAGAAAGAAAGTCAGGTTCTGAAGAAGTGGTGCTTCAGGACACAACCGGGAAGTGTCACGTGAAAGTTTTATGGACTTATATTTAAATAGTCGTGTGTTAGGATCGAACTCGGGATTACGGGATTGCACACATTACGTAAAGGGTTAATTTATTTATTAAATATATTTATTATATTTATTAAATTAAACCGAAGCTTAAGTAATGATCATTAATAATTAAAAGTTAAGTATAAACGACCGTTATGGAATTAAATAGAAGAGAAAAGAAGGAAACGGGAAAGTTCCGGAAGACCACACGGGTGGGCTTCCACCGCCGGTTATACAAGGCCCAAGGGGGGATTTTGTTTCCTAGTTGGTTTATTACTTGGAGAATAAGATTTGCCAAACCTATATAAACACCCCATGGCCTTCATTATTTTCCATCCCATTCCTCTCTTTTCTTTCCCTCCTGCGATCGGATCAAACGCACCCTTTAGGGTTTCGTTTGATTTGATTTGTTAGGTTTCTATTGCAAATCAACTCCAAAGGAAAAACACCTTTTTAGGGTTCCTTTTATCCTTTGGTTTTGATTTAGCAATAATCTAGTCGTGGCCCCTCTCTAGGGTTGTTGGGTAGATATTCCACAAGTGTAGAAGCTCGGTTTACACGTGCTAGAATCACGGTTAGCTCGTAGTATTACGTGTGTACAAGAACGTAATGTAATCTTACTTTAGACTACATCTTGGTATTGTTCGTCATAAACCCTAATTGACGATTCATTGGTGATCATGTGGATCTTCGCTAGGATAAAGGTATGTAACCCTAATTCGATTAATTATAATTGTGTTATTATTATGATCTTGTTAAATCGCTTCCGCTATGTGTGTTTTGATCCATATTAGGGTTTTTAATAATTGTTATGAACTTTATAAACTTTCAGTGGCATTGAGAGCCGTTTTAACATGTTATAATTATCGAGATCTAAAGACTGTTTTTAACTAATAATTGTTTTGAGTTAAAACTACATGTTTTTTTTTTGAAAAAAAAATTTTGGGTTTTGGTTTTGTTTTTTTAAATTCGATTTAAAAAAAGGTCGGTTTGTTTTGTTCTTTTTGCCGATTATAAATTATAAAAAAAGATAGTTTTTTTTGTGAAACCCTAAAATTGCCTGATTTGATCTTTAGATAATTACATGATTAATTGTTATGTCATGTATTTAAGGTTACGATCCGTATTGATTTAATTAATTTGTTAAGTGATTTGGGTGGAACTTTGATGAATTGCATGATTAATTGTTATGTTATGTGAATTCATGTTTCGATCCGTAAAGATTTAATTGTTAAGTTATGTGGGAGATCCGTGATGAACATACACGTTTTTCATGGATCATATGTTTTATGTCGTAATTGTTACGTGTTTTGCTACATACTTTATTTGATTCAATAAATTTAAAATTAGGGAAGACTTTTATATGAATATAAAAACCTAGATTTGATATTATTGAATAAATCGTATGCATGTGGCTATTTGATTTATTTATTGCGCATATAAATTGTTATTATGTGTTTATGATTTAGTTTTTTGTACCTTATTGTTTTCATGCGTTTTATTTGTATGTTGTAAACAAGGGTAATTTTTTCAAGAAAAAATAAATATGGGCTAAATCATATCAAAATTAATGAATTATTTTGAGATCTAAATTACATATGTTTTGTGTTGATTGGAATTGTAATAATAATTTAACGGCCTACTCAATTTGATAAACTATAAAGTGGGTATAACGCACCGCTGGTCATGTACCCGGTTAAGGAAGGAGATGTTATGCCATTAGTCGCTGACCGAATTCCCGGCTCGCCTGTGCCTCAAATTGGAATTACCTACGATTATTATTTGCACTATTCCTTAAGGTTGATTTACTGCAAATTCACATACGAAACACAATGAATAAGGTTATTGCTTTGTGCTCTAGCCGAGTTCTAGGAGACGTACGTTGTGAATAGCTGTGGGTAAAATCTTTAATTGTTTTAACCAACACCTCAACTTGCAATATATATGGCGAAAAATTTAGTCTCACCAAAAGGTTTACTAAAAGTTTTTATTAAACTAATGCTATGGTGATGTATGCATGCTTCTCCATGCATGATTTTGACATTGAAATTTATACCCTAAATTTAAAGTCATATGTCATCTAATTGACGAATACTTGAAGTTACAATTTTCATCATATGAGATTTTGGATGATGTAATGGAGAGAAAAACTTCATGACTGAATAAGATTGCACATGAAGGTTTTACGTTCTTTAGATTAGTCGACTTAATTGAGTTACTCAGTAAGATCTGGAAACATAAGGCATAAAGAAGAGATGAAACATGTTTACAATGCAAAATGACTTTTGGCAATGTAAATCCCTTAAATGTCTAGAAATTGCAAATTTGTTAATCAATCATTGTTCGACAAGTTACCATCTTGAATACTTTCATTGCTAGCAGATCAACTGATGTGATGAAATTATGTCATTTTGGATTCTAGTTTTGAAGGAAAATACTATGGTTATTATTACCGGGGTAATTTTATTTTCTTGAATGGTATTATCGAAAATACTAAAATTGAATTTTGTAAATTCTTTTACAAATGTATTAATGCAACGTTACACCGTAAATGTGGTTTATTCATTTATTGATCTAAAACCGTATGGTTGAGGATAGAGTCAATTTAAAAGATAAACCTAAACTCTTTTCCATGAGTGAAGAAGGAGTAATAAGGATTTTAGAAATGTCTAATTCAAAATACATAACTCATAGCAAACTTTAATAGTTAAGAAAAGTGCATATTTTGAGTTATTAAAAGTTACCGCTAATTGGTTATAAGGCAAACTAGCATATTTGTCTAGTAGTTAAGATTTGACCATTTATAGGCACTACATACCATTGTGGGGTTGATAGACCTATTAAGGAAGAAATTGCATGTCAAGTCTTTCAAGTTAAAAGCATTTGATGAGTAAGTCATCATTTACGAAGTAGAGTACACTCTTAAACACTATAAGTAATTGTTACGAATGTGTTTTTTCAAAGTGTAAGAAAGTAAACACAACACTAATTATTTTCACCGATTATGAAACATTTTCAATGTTGTCAAATTCAGTGGGAGAATTGTGTTGTATTGCTGATTTTGAGTCTATTAAAACATTCTCTAATTCAGTGGGAGTTACAAGCCTTGTTGTCTTGGTAATAACCCATATTATCTTTAGTATGATCTAAGATAATTACTTTCGAATTGTTGAAACTATTATCTTCATAGGATATTCATGTATTGATTCTTGTTGATTAAGTGTTTCTACATCTACTTGTAAAAGCTAATATATGTGACACAATCATATTTTGTATAGACGAACGTTAGACGTGATGTTTATCTAATATATGAGGTTGTTCCGTGCACAAGTGGGAGAAATGAACATTGTGTGCAAGAAACAAACTCATAAAGATATGATTCTCTTGAATTCAAGATAAGAGACTAACAATCTAATTAATAATTAGATGAAAGTTAGATCATGTGTCAATATGATTAAAAGACTACTTAAAAGTATATATATCATTCACGTTAAGATACACTTGTTGTTTTGATTTAGTCATGTGAAAGCTTGGACTAAATTGTAAACACAAGGGTAAAATATCCACATGTCGTAAGATCGAGCGTGGAATGTTTTGTAGTTTCTTAAAATGGACAAATTCATGAAATGACATAAGATATATAGAGTGATCTTATGCTACTAATGAAACCTAGTGGTGTTCATATCGTAGTATAGTAGTGAATTAACTTGAAAAGATTATTGAAACCTAGTGGTGTTCATGATTTACTTTAGTTATACATGTTTATGATTTATTGAATAAAGTCACAAACATAAAGTCTTGGAAGACATATAATATAAAGTAAGACGTTAATGTATTGTCTCTATTTCACTAAAGACATATACATGTAACGTGTAATGGACTTATAACTTTTATGAAGTGACTTTGTGCTAGAAGTAGTTGAGTTATAAAGCATGCAAAATGGTTAGGAAATCTATTGTACCATTAAGATGATTTAGTTGGTATATAGGTAAGCCTAAAGATATATATATATTTATCTTAAATATTGATAAGATTGACTTACAATATTTCTTTAAATGAAATACAACATTGTTATGGTATGTTCATTAGGAGGATCAAACTCTTAGTAAGATGGTGATATTTGATTCAAGATAACTATATCTTCCTTTTCTTTCAAAAAGATATCAAGGTTAGAAAGTTGAGTATGACTTGATCTAAGAAGATTAATAAGATACCATTATTTATGGAATGTGATGAATCACGTTATATCTTAAATGGAGTTCGGATTTTGCTAAACTACTTATGAAGTGGATTGTTTAGAAAATAAAGAGTATGGAACGACCATTGTGTTGGAAACTCACTTTATGTGACGACATTTAAGAATTCCCATTAGTTATCATAGTCACACACGTTTAGACTAGACTAGGTTCATGTATAGTTAAGCGTATCGTGTGTGACTATATATACCCCTCCTTTGCTTCCAAGTAGGGGTGTTGCTTGTGTCACATTTAAAGTTTAATTCATTTTCTCTTATTTTCACACACATTCAACCTCTCTTCTCTCTCTCTAAACCAACAATGGCTTCCACCACCATATTCCACCATATTAGACCACCGGATCCCATTTAGCATTTCTACATTTGGCATCAGAGCCTTGGTTCATTCCTTGGATCATGTTTTTTGCTTCGATTTTGGTGGTCTTAAAATTTTTTCTTGGGTCCGAATATATCATTCTATGTCACGTCTTGTTATTATTTGGTCCACCTTTTTCTCTCTAAATTGTCACTGTCTTGTTATCATTATTTATCACTTATCTGATATTCCCAATCTCAGTCTCGAAATCATTTTTATCCAATTTTTTACCCTGTTTTTTTTGTGTTTGTCCCTGTATTCACAGTCTCTATCTATGGGGATAAGGACAAAAACTTGGTCCAGATCTATTTTTTTTTCGGGGTACAAATTTACTGGTCAAAAACCTATTCAAATGGGATTTTGCGATGAGACTCTCAGATGGCATTGCGATACTTTTCCAGAAGAACACATTGCAACGGCTTCTTTTCCGGATTTATTCCGATGGATTGGTTTTTCATATTCAGATGGATAGGGTTGTCCTCATTGCGATGGATGGCCTGATCCATCGCAATGGTAGATAAGTCGTCATGCTGCCCAAATTCTCCCAACATTGCGATGGCTGGTAACTATTGCAATGGGTACCATCGTAATGGGTTTCATCGTAATGAGACATCAGACTTCGATGGACTTTGTTTCATTTAGACTGCGATGGCTTAAAGTCTATGACTGCGATGGACTCTCATTGCGATGGGTTCCATCGTAATGGGTCCAAGGTCTAGACCGCGATGGACTTCTTTTTTACTTTGACTGCGATGGACTATATAATGTTTGACTGCGATGGTTAAATATTTGAATACGATGCAGTTTAAATATTTCATGACCATGACTATGTTGTTTAGACTTAACACTTGACTGAATCCATCTCAACCGAGTCAACTCGGTAATTACCGAGTTGACTCAGTTTACTCACTGAGTCGACTCAACATTGACTCAGTTAACTCGCTGAGTATGACTCATCTGCATCCTTATACCTCCTCAACAACATCAATCTAATCCTAAATCCCTTCGTCTCCTAACCCGTCTAAACATCAAAAAGACTCGAAATGATCTCAGATTTATTATTTTATTCCGTGTAACAACATGCATGTCAAGAACTGTTGAAGATCCAATCACGAAATTATATAATCATCATTGATCTCTTGTTGGATTAAATCCCAAAATTAATATTCGAATCTTATGAATGATTAATAACAATTTTTTTTTGTTACAATCATATCACCTATTCGATTAATCTAAACATGCATGTAAGATCATTAAAGATCCCATCACACGTCTTTGATCATCATCTCAAAGTTGTGAGGCAAAAAACCCTCTTATTTATTTTTCGAAGATGAAGCAAGACTAATAACAAGTATGTTATTACTCAGGCTTTGTTTCGATAAATCAAGCGCATCACATACAAACAGAAACACCTACCCGAGCTCCTTTTATGGATCTTGACGTTTTGACTTGTTTATTTTCAACTCGTCATTTGATGAGAAGAAAACAGAGTATGGTTGAATTAATGGTGGTTATGTTTTGTTTAGATGGGATTAATATAATCTGTTGATGATTTGATGGGAGATTAATGGGGGACGGAGATTACGAAGGTGAGGAGATGAAGGAAGTTAGGTGAGAGACGGAGAGTTCTATGTGTTGGCTGCAAATGAAAAGTGATTAGGCTTCCCTAATCTTTCGGGTTAGGGGTTATATCCTTATTATATGGATCGGGTATTGCATGGGCTGGGCTTAACAACATGATGGGTTGTAGCCAATTGTTTCTTGAATTGGGCCAGGACTCATGTGTAGTTAATATGACATGGGGATTGATTTTTTAATAAATATTAGGCCGTATATTTCACAACACAATATACACGAATTTTGATTTCAAAATTACTTATTTTGAATAAAATTTTGTGTATATTGTCGGGATTTAAATGTGACATCGTGTCGTGACAAAGTGACGAGACAATTGTGACGAGAATTTATTTGAGACGAGACCAATGAAAAAATGGGCGATTTTTTAGTGACTACAGATGTTTTTTTGGATCGGATATTAATTATTTGAAGACGGAGACGAATTTCTTCGAAGGCGTGTACTTATTTTATCCTTGAACAGATAACTTGCTCGTGCTTAATCTCAGAATAAAGACTTGTTTATCTGGTTTTGGGGTTCGGGGTGGATGGTTGATGACTCGGATAACTATCACTCAAAGGGGTTACTTTGTTGTACTCAGTGTCACGTGCATAGTCGACGTGGATAATTTCAAGAGGGGTTGTGCTTATAGACATCTTTAGTGATGCATTGGGTACTTAAAATTTTATCCACCGTTCTTCATTCAACAATAGTGCAAGCTTAAGTCACAAGATCGAAGGATTCTTATTCAGTTTCATGTTTGATGTATCTGGTTCATTCCATCAGTGGTCACTTCAAATTGCCTTCAAGTGGGTTGGTAAAGATGGCAATGGAGAGTTTATGAGAAGAGATTTTCAATCAACAGCTGATTCTCACCGAATATAATTAAGCTTATTTATTATTCTCTCAAGATTTTCAGGTTTATGTGCTTACGATTTATTGATGGTTCTGACTTTTGAAACCATCAAGGGGGAAGAAGAAGACACATCGAACGCACAACGAGTACACATGATGAACTTCATACCTTCTTTTGATTTGAAGACATTCCGGGATGACATTTGTCATAGCCGCAGAGAAAATCAGTGTTTTAACTCGTGTCGTTATCAATCTCTAAACGGTAACTACTGATTTGATGATTAATTGTTTGGTTGTTGCAATTATTCATCATCATTATCCTATATGCACTCTCGGGACTTAATTGACTCTGGTGCATCTCTGGAAGAAGATATGTGCATTTCCGGGACTTAATTGACTCTGGTGTTACGATGTCAACTTCATGAATGGGATAAAGTGTCCACTTCAGTATTTGAGCTTCATAATGGGGATTGACTTACTTTCTTCAACTATGTGGGGGAAGAAATGTTTTGATTCTTTCTGGTATGCATAACTTGAACTTTCAGGGGGAAGAAAAATTCAGAAGAATTATTCAAGCGTGAGAAGAAAAGTTGTTGATCTACTTGGTGTACCCCTTACTTTCAATTCCTCATAGCAACGTTATCATGTTATATGATGGGATTTGCTTGTTAGATTCCGTTGTGCGCTTAATCATTCTAAGCTTTATTGAAAGCTTTGAAGTTGCTTACGAGGATTGTCGATTTAGGGGGAAGCTATTTAAAAAGCTTCTACATCAAGTTTATGTGGCATGAATTAGGGGGAAGCTAATTCAGAAGCTTCTCCTTAACCAGAAGTGTATGGGTTACTTAGCTCGTGCCGTTACAGTATTTCTACTACAAGTTAAAGTTGAGTCGTTTTGAAGTCAAAGGCCTCAGAAGACATCATCAGCATTGGACGCTTCATGAAAGCTCTTGTTCTTTTCATTATGTACTTGTTAGGAAAAAATATTGTAAGGAATTCTACACGTCGTCCCATGGGGGAAGATTGTTGGAAACTCACTTTATGTGACGACATTTAAGAATTCTCATTAGTTATCATAGTCACACACGTTTAGACTAGACTAGGTTCATGTATAGTTAAGCGTGTCGTGTGTGACTATATATACCCCTCCTTTGCTTCCAAGGAGGGGTGTTGCTTGTGTCACATTTCAAGTTTAATTCATTTTCTCTTATTTTCACACACATTCAACCTCTCTTCTCTCTCTCTAAACCAACAATGGCTTCCACCACCATATTCCACCATATTAGACCACCGGATCCCATTTAGCATTTCTACACATTGTGTTTTGTAATGTCTCATATAGATAACGTTGGAGTGTTGATCTATTTGCTATGTATTTAAAGAGTAATTTTAAGTTACTAAAAGCAAGTGGGAGTTTTGATCTTGAAAGATAAAATTACAAGATACATAATCTTCTGAAATACACTAGTAATTATCATGAGGAAGGCTTGTAAATACTAACTTTCAAGATAAAGGAATTTACGTCATATGTCCGTAAGGATATCTCGGATATGCGATTTATATGCTGAGAATTATGAGTTACAAATAATTGTTGTGATTTGTTACCAAATATTGTTTTGGGTAAACTACTCATACTATGATTGTTATAGATGTTGTCCAACAAGATAATCAAATTTCGGTTTTGGTTTATCTTAAATAGTTTGACTAGAAATTGGAGATGAGTTTCGTCAAAGGAAGAAAAACGCCAATTGTGGTGGCATAATCTTGGTGTCGAAATTATATGGACAAAATTGTACACATATTTAATGTATGTATTATGAATAGATTATTAGTCACACTTAAGTAATTAATTGTGATTGAGTATTCTTTCCTAAACGCATTAAATATATAAAGATTTTGATGGTCATATTTTAATTGACAAATTTGGATATGTATGAACTATTTCTTGAATGACTACTTGAGAAAGGACTTAAGTAATCGAAATGAGTTTATTACTTCAAAATAAATCTTTGGAAAAGTATAAAATGCAATTATCCATGAATGGATAAAAGCATGCATCTAGGAGACTATTCTTATGTTTAATTTGAAATTCAAGATTGGATTTAAATTTAAATTTGAATAAGATGATTTCTGATTATTCCTAAAAACTAGTGGGAGTATTATGGTTATTTTCTTAAATTATATGTGTCAAATAGACATGTAAGAAAGTAAGATTTCATTCAAATTAAATGTTGATTTGGTTTAGATTTGAGATCAAACTTTACATTGAAAATTTAGAAAATAAGATGTACATAACCTTGGAACAAATAATATTTGTTTATTTATGCGGTGAAAATACAACATAATATGCCATGTAGTAAGTTTACATGGATATTTAGGACATGAAGAAATCTAAATCTGGTTTGAGAAATTCTCATATGTGTCGTTTGTATTTATATCATGCTTAAAATACATGATGATTTGAATATATTAATCTATTTAAGAAGTTATTAAATAACCTGTGTAATGAATATTCTGAAGGAATATGTTTGGAAATAGAATAACATCCTAAATCTTGGATCAACTTCAATATTCTATGTATGAGTAATTTGTCAATAGTTGTACAAATTATCATAGCCAACAAACTTAGAGATTTGGTTGGAATCAAACATTACATAATAAATATTAAAAGGTAACGTATTTATATCTTTTATGACAAGTTGTAAAACTTGAAAAAATATAATTGAGGTAACACTCAATATTAGTCATGTGATCTTTTGGAGATGACATGTTGATTAAAGTTGCATTATACATTAAAGAATTAGCATACTTTGAACTTCAAATGTGTTTTGGAAGTTTAGGAAATTGGTGATCAAGGATGTTTCACAATTTTGATACTATGTGGCAATATCAAATTGTTTGAATGTACATGTACAAGAGTTTCAATGAATTGAATTCTTGAAGAAAGTATTCTCAAAATTCCAATAGGTCAAGATTGGTTATTTTATGATTTGCCAAACAAGTATGAATGTCATTGCTAGAGGCATGATGCATGTACCAATTTTATGCATTGATCTATTTTGGTATTTGGATAAAGGATGTTTAAGACATTATTGAATTGATGAAATAAAGATTGAGTTTCGTTTATTTTCTGTTATTTAATTTTATATCCTATTTTACATGTTTTAATCCATCAATATTATGATATTTCTAAATGTCCGTTGTCGATTAATAATATGGGAATATTATTAAACTAAGACAATTCAAAATAGTGACAGAGTATACTTGAAAGTATATTGCTCAATTTTGGATGATACTTGATGAATCAAATATTGGACTTATCCCAACTATATGATTTTACTTTATGGATCTTTGTCATCAAGTAAATCATAAATAGTTATCCTTAGATCTGAGATACCAGGAAACTGTCATGGATCTAGTGCATTTCTGTGAAATAATCCAATGTTAAACGTAACTGGTAGCTATAAGGGTTATTTTCAGAAGTGTTGCAAAGTTCATAAGTTTTCCTTGTAGTAAATATGGGATTTGTTTCCATCAAAATTATTTTGAAGTATAATACAGCTGGGCCCCTCGGGGGAGTAGTAAGATATTTGTGCGGCCGCACCCAAATTTGTTTTGGTGATCTTGCTATATCCGTAAACGAGAAACAGAATGGTTAATGTAAGGAATGACTGAGATCCATATCCTATTAACGTTATATTTGAAATGAAAGGATAATAATAATGATAGTAAATCATTAAAAGGTTTTATCCAAGAGACCTTTCTCGAGATCGGACTAGGGCATTGGCGTGTAACTAGACGCTAACCAATGTGATCACGATATTTAGAAATATGTCCAAGTGGGAGCTAAAAGTTTTATGGACTTATATTTAAATAGTCGTGTGTTAGGATCGAACTCGGGATTACGGGATTGCACACATTACGTAAAGGGTTAATTTATTTATTAAATATATTTATTATATTTATTAAATTAAACAGAAGCTTAACTAATGATCGTTAATAATTAAAAGTTAAGTATAAACGACCGTTATGGAATTAAATAGAAGAGAAAAGAAGGAAACGGTAAAGTTCCGAAAGACCCCATGGGTGGGCTTCCACCGCCGGTTATACAAGGCCCAAGGGGGATTTTGTTTCCTAATTGGTTTATTACTTGGAGAATAAGATTTGCCAAGCCTATATAAACACCTCATGGCCTTCATTATTTTCCATCCCATTCCTCTCTTTTCTTTCCCTCATGCGATCGGATCAAACGCACCCTTTAGGATTTCGTTTGATTTGATTTGTTAGGTTTCTATTTCAAATCAACTCCAAAGGAAAAACACCTTTTTTAGGGTTCCTTTTATCCTTTGGTTTTTATTTAGCAATAATCTAGTCCTAGCCCCTCTCTAGGGTTGTTGGGTAGATATTCCACAAGTGTAGAAGCTCGGTTTACACGTGCTAGAATCACGGTTAGCTCGTTGTATTACGTGTGTACAATAACGTAATGTAGTCTTACTTTAGTCTACATCTTGGTATTGTTCGTCATAAACCCTAATTGATGATTCGTTGGTGATCTTGTGGATCTTCGCTAGGATAAAGGTATGTAACCCTAATTCGATTAATTATAATTGTGTTATTATTATGATCTTGTTAAATCGCTTCCGCTATGTGTGTTTTGATCCATATTAGGGTTTTTAATAATTGTTATGAACTTTATAAACCTTCATCACGTGTGTGGGGAGACGGGACATTATGCTCGAGAATGCAAAGACAAAAAATCTGATACTGTGAAAGTGGTGCTTCAGGATACAACCAGGAAGTGTCACCTCTGTGGGTACACAGGACACTATGCTCGCGACTACAAAGAAAGAAAGTCAGATTCTAAGAAAGTAGTGTTTCAGGACCCAGCCAGGGAGTGTAACGTGTATCGTGCGACAGGTGATAATGCCCGGGAACACAAATACAAAAAATCTGGTACTGTGAAAGTGGTGCTTAAGGAGAGATTAGGCTTTACGACTATGTCCAACATGAAGGATGAAGGCTGGTACTTGTCTTTTGGTTCTTCCGCGCATGCTTGCTACTCTAGGGACATGTTTGTTGACTACAACCCAAAGAGAAACCACAAGCTGATTTTGAAAAACAATGATCATGTTCATGTAGCCGGGATTGGTACAGTGGTGCTTCGCTTCACCACAGGCAAGGTTTTAACTCTTCAGAATGTGCTTCATATACCCGCAATAAGTAAATGCCTTGTATCTGTCTCCAAACTTGATATTTTTGGATACATCATGTCTTTTGAGGGTAGGCGATGTATCATTAAGAAGAGTGACGAGGTCATCATTGGTAATGGCTATGGGATAGAAGAAGAAGCCTCTAATCGCCTTTCTAGAAAGAAAGAAAAAAAAGGAGGAGCCTTTCATCACTTTGATATTTTCTCGACCCTGTACTGGTTGAGCTTATTGAAAGAAGAACCTGTTAAGAAAGTGGTACTCCATGAAACAATAGGCTTGTTGGTATCCAATGAACACTCAAAGTTGTAAAAAACTAGGGCTCGAGGTTGGTACTTGCCTAGTAGGTGCACAGTTCATGTTTGTAACTCAAGGGGAATGTTTGTTGACTACCAACCGGTGACTGGTCAGGAGGTGGTTCTGGAAAACAATAGTCCTGTCGATGTGGTCGGGTTTGGAATAGTGAAACTTTAACTTACTAGTGGGAAGGTATTGACTCTTGAAAATGTTTTTCATGTGCCCAAATTTATGAAGTGTTGTATTTCCGTTGGAAAAGTTACTAAGATGGGATTTACTGTGGGTTTTTGGGGAGAGGGTTGTGAAATTAAGAAGGATGACGATATCGTCGGAAATGGATACATTGAAGATAAACTGTATCGGTTGAGTGTTGTGGATGAACATTCAAGTGCTGACTACGACCCAACGATTGATCCCGAGGTTAATGTGGACAATGGTGGTCATGCTGATGCGGTCGGGAGCTTTAATTCGGTCCTTGAATTAACCACAGACAAAGCTAATGATAAACTGTATCGGTTGAGTGTTGTGGATGAACATCCAAGTGCTGACTACGACCCAATGATTGATCCCGAGGTTAATGTGGACAACGATGATCATGTTGATGCTGCCGGGACCGTTAATTCGGACCTCGAATTAACCATAGACAAAGCTAATGATTCGGAAATCATGTTTACTTATGGGGGTAGGCAATTAGTCTTTAACACATGTGATCATACAGTCCCCCCTTTTATGTACAATGATGAAGTTTTATATAAATTCAACTTATACGCAGAACCCCGACTTACCACTGTAGTGCATCATGAAACAATTGGCTTGTTGATTACTAATGAACACCCAAAGCTGACAAAAGCTAAGGCTCGACGGTGGTACTTGCTTACTAGCTGCACAATTCATGTTTGTAACTCGAGGGACATGTTTGCTGACTACGAGCTTGTGACTGGTCATGAGGTGGTTCTGGAAAACAATAGCCATGTTGATGTAGTCGGGTATGGTACAGTGAAACTTTAGTTGAATACTGGG
Organism: Glebionis coronaria; assembly: GCA_025667525.1. Lineage (NCBI taxonomy): Eukaryota > Viridiplantae > Streptophyta > Magnoliopsida > Asterales > Asteraceae > Glebionis > Glebionis coronaria. The sequence goes on from CM046882.1 coordinate 499,565,320, forward strand.
AACGTTTTGACACTTAAAAATGTTTTTCATATGCCTGCAATCGTCAAGTGTTGCATATCTATGAACAAGCTTATGGAGATGGGATTAGGTGTGGCCTTTCATGGTGAGGGATGCTATGTTAAGAAGGGTGATCAGATCGTGGGAAATGGGTTCGATGAGGACGGATTGCTTCAGATGGGTCTCATTTGTAAACGTTCAGGTGGAAATCAGGCGTAAGCGTGGTCGTTTAGATTGTCGCTTCAGCTAATGGTAATTTTATTTTTTGTCCACAAACTTTCTCAAGTACATACTCTTGAATTCATGTATGCCTATAGAATCTTAAGTTGTGGTTTTGTCATCATGTCTTACTTTAGTTGATATACTTATGCTGAAGAATTATGTACGTTGGTATGCTTATGTATTTGATAATCTATTAGCTCTTTTTCGTGCCATTATATATAGACCAAAATGGCGTCGCTTATGTTATGCATATCTCATATCTGTATAGTATACAGGTTTGGTGAAAACTGGCTATGGTAGAGGTGCGATTCAGAATATGGATCTATAATAGTTGAACTGAAGTGTTTATGTGTTAGAAACTTGGTTTTACCAAGATTACAACAGTTTTCCATGTACAGCTAGTAATGATTAGAATCGGGTTAAAATCTCATGATGCTTATCATTTGTCATTGTCTCAATTTATACAAGTTACATAGGTGATTCAAACTTGATTATATCAGATACATAATTGTTTTAAGCTATCATTCAATGTGATCTCTTTAATTCATCCTGTTACATTTGTAAATTTAATGGTAAATGATGATACCAAAAATAGCAGGTCCGTGAGGGGAGTCTTTGAGATCGAAATGATGGGCCTGTCTACCTGTATCACTCAACAAATGAAAACTGTGTTAGAACTTATCCCGAGGCTTTGCCCCAGGATTAAGCTCCGACGATCAAGTCGGATACTTGGTTCCTCATAAATGTATGTAATATATTAATTATATATATATAGAGAGAGAGTTAATTGTATTTGGTGTGTGTTCTCTGTCGACTTACCAGCCCCCTATTTATAGGGGAGTTCATACTTCAATAACGAATATATTCTGTCTTCACGTGATATGTTGAGTGGTGCTGACTCAGTTCCTTGTCAGATATCTATCCAAGCAATTTGCATATGGATATGGCTTCTAGAACGAGTATTATATTTATCAACAAGTAATGATTTTTTTATCTATTTGATATTTCTCATACATGCCCACGTACATCTTCATTTGCATGATATGTTTAATATTATACCATATTTGGTCATGTGCCAAGTGAAGATATTTATTTATACATGTCATCCTATCAAGCCCCCTACTTTGTAGTTCTAAAATGCAGAAAGCTACATAGTCTAGTAGATAGCTCTATCTTGACAGTTGAAGTATAGGGTTGATGATTATGCTTGCTTACTATACAACATTGCCTAAATTTCTATTGGTTTGGAATGACGGTTACTGCATACCAAATGTACATAAATTGGCTCGTTTGCTCATATGTTTTTCTCAAGTGTTTTTCAAAGAAGTATCCATGTCTTCTCAAGATGATGTTGATGATAAAACTGGTAAATTTCTTGAGCTTTTTATTTATTTATTTATTTCTAAATAATATTTAGATGTGACCATTTTACATGTATGTTTCTACTTGTATGCAGGTTTAAATTTGTTAAAATCGTTGGAGGGTGAGAAGGTTTCGCATGGAGAGGATATTTCAGAACAAGGGCTTAATATGTTTCCTAACCTGTCTGAGTTCCCATCAGATCTGGGTTCTTTTGGTAATGAGTTTAAGCTACCGAAAGGGAATTTTGAGTTTGGAAGTGGTTCTGGCGTGGTCACGTTGGGAGGACCTGATTTTCGCTATATGAGCGGAGGAGATGTTAATATGACAGAGATCAACCAAGGTTATGGAAGCGTTGCTGAGCAACAAGGTTACGGTACTAACCAAATTGATTTGACACATGAGTTGAACAAGGTGAGGGCCGAGAATGAAGATCTGAAAGTCCAATATGAGTTGGTTTTCTCGAATTACAACGCCATATTCACTGAGCTCACCCAGTCGAAACAACGTGAGGCTGAATTGGGTGGCATGTCGGCGAAGGTTTACAAGGAGAAGTCTGAACTGGCTGATGATCTTGGTTGGGTTGCAAAAAAAGGAATCCCTCGACTGGTCAAAGGGGTTTTAAAGAGTGACGAGTTCCGTCAAGAGGTTTATAACATATTGTTGATGATGCTAGAGGAACACCGTCATCAAGATCCTCGAAGCGGCTCCGTTCCACCAAGGGTGACCAAAGCGATTGCTGCTTTGAAAAACATCAAATGGGAATGCTTGAACGATTGATAGGCTCCCCTGCGTCGTTACTCCGTTACGTGCTACGTCGACATGCCGATCATAACTCAGGCCCAGGACATAGCGCTTGAGTCGAACCATCTAGTCGTTCGTTATGTATAATAGTATATGTAATAAAGTTCTTATATGTTGTCGCTTTTGGTCTGTGCGATTACCGTGTTTCGTTCAGACAGTTGTAATATAGCTTTGTTGGTTAATGGAAGATGTTGTTTTTAATGTTTTAATAACTAGTGAAATGAACCTTCGCACGCAGCCAGTATAATTCACGTAGGATGATGCAAATGCATGTGAAATATTATAGTGGATTTTACATGATTATTGCATTAGCAATATATTAATTAACTAGGTGCTTAGTTAGATTATTGAATTGATGATATAGTTGCTTGTATTTTTAGATCCTTACACTCGTAAATAAGAGTAGATTTTCGGTTTTGCGCAGATACCGTTGTTATGTATACATTTTTCGACCAAATGAGTCGTATCCCTTTTATTGGCGGGAATATATCCGGATTTCTATTGGTGCTCTCTGAGCTTGCATCCCTTTTTATGGCGGGACGATGCGTACGATATCGCATTTGATATGTAAAAATTCAAGTTCGATTTACTGTATCGAAAGATCAATATTATTTCTTTTTTTGATGTTATCGAAGCATTGTGATTTGGAACTTCTTATTTATAGATGAGAAATGTACAATCATATTTTATGTACATGAAATTTTCTCAGTATGCTGAGAATGATGTCGACTTCTTTTTTTAAAAGTTAATTTTGCGTAGATTGCTAATGTGCCATGATCTTGGTATTAATTTTCCATGCAGATCTTTGAGAATATATGTCCCGGGGTGCTTAGCTTCAATAATATGGTAGGGCCCTTCCCAGTTTGGGTCGAGCTTCTTGTGGCCTTCTTGTCGGCTTGCCTCGTTTTTACGAAGTACAAAGTCACCCACCTTTAGGTGCGCATGACGAACCTTGGAGTTATAGTATCGCTCTGTTTGGCGCTTGTACTTTTCCTCACATAAGGATGCGAGTTCTCTTCGTTCTTCTAGCAAATCTAGATTGAGTCGAAGGTCAGCAATATTTTTATTTTCTTCGTATGATTGGATACGATAAGTGGGAACCCCAATTTCAGGAGGTAGGACCGCCTCTGTTCCATAAACTAGACTGAATGGTGTACAGTGGTTCCCAGTCTTAGCCGTCATACGGTGAGCCCATAATACGTTAGGTAATTCTTCCACCCATTGGCCTTTTGCCTTCCCTAATCGTGTTTTTAGACCTTGGAGTAAGATTCTGTTCGTTACCTCTGTTTGCCCGTTTGCTTGGGGATGTGCTACTGATGTGAAGTTTTGCTTGATGTTGAGCTCGTTGCACCAATCGCGGAACGGGTTGCTCGCGAACTGTTTGCCATTATCGCTGATAATGACACCTGGAATACCGAATCGGCATACGATGTTTCTCCATACGAACTTCAATATGTTCTTTCCGGCAATGGTGGCTAGCGTTGCGGCTTCGACCCATTTCGTGAAATAATCGATTGCTACAACCAAAAATTTTACGCGTCCTGGGGCCTTTGGAAAAGGTCCAACCAAGTCAATCCCCCATTGGTAAAATGGACATGGACTCGAGATGCTTGTCAGGTTAGACTACGGTAATCTTGTGATGGGAGCTTGCTCTTGGCAATTGCGACATTCATCTACCACTTGTGTTGCGTCACGGTACATGGTTGGCTAATAATATCCAAGTCTTGCAACTTTTTGTGCAATCGTCCTTGCTCCAGCATGGGCTCCACAAGATCCAAAGTGTGCTTCTTGAAGGACATAATGTGTTTGGTTCGGGCCAACACAACGCAACCATGGTGCTGAGTAACCCTTTGTATATAAAACACCTTGCTTCATGGAGTATTGAGGTGCTTTAATTCTTATTTTCCTTGCGGAGTTTTGGTCTTCAGGTAGCTTTCCATCCTGGAGGTATTCGATAATGGGAGTCATCCAGGTTTCTCCATCGTCTTCAATTGTATTAGTTGCATGGGTTTTGATGCTTTTACTAGGGATGATCTACACAAGGACATTCTTGGTAAGATGTGCAAAGGATGAGGATGCAAGCTTACTAAGAGCATCTGCATGCTTATTTTTTAGCGAGGTATCTATGTGATTGAGAAACTTTCGAAGCCTTCTTGCAAACTTCGGACTTTGTCGAGGTATCGTCTCATTGATTCTTCGCGTGCTTCATACATCCCTTTCACGTGGTTGGTTACTAGCAGCAAATCAGTAAAACCCTGCAAGTGGCGAACATCCAGCATCGTGGCTAACTCCCCACCTGCGATTAGGGCCTCATACTCAGATTCGTTGTTAGAAGTGGGGAAATCAAACCGAAGGGCATAAGTGATTTCTTTTCCTTCAAGGTCGGTTAAAATGAGACCTGCCCCAGAACCATCACTTCCAGATGCTCCGTCAGTGTATAACGTCCATATTGGCGTTTTATCTTGAGACTTGAAAAAAGACTTTGATGTTTCTTTTTCCTGCAAAGAGGATTTGTTATTTGGGCATTCGGCTAAGAAGTCTGCAATTACTTGCCCTTTGATCGCCAATCTGGGTTTGTATACAATATCATGCTCTCATAGCTCAATAGCCCACTTGGCCAGTCTGCCAGAGTTTTCTGGATTTAGTAGTATTTGGTGAATGGGTTGGTCAGTAAGTACGCATATCGTATGTGCCTGAAAGTATCGACGTAGTCGGCGCGCTGTATGAACCAGTGCGAGGGCTAACTTTTCAAGTAGTGGGTAGTTCACTTCTGGTCCCTGCAATGCTTTGCTAACAAAGTAGATTGGCATTTGCACATTATTTCTTTCTGCCATGAGTACCGAGCTGATCGTTTCATGAGACACGGCTAGGTACAGTGTTAGTGTTTCCCCGGGTGTCGGTACAACTGAAGCGGGGAGGGACTGTAAGTGTAGTTTGATTTCTTGAAATGCTCTTTCTGCTTCCTGATTCCATCGGAATTCCTTCTTATCTATGCACCCCTTCAATGTCTTGAAAAATGGTAATGCTCTTTCAGCAGATCTAGCTAAGAAACGACCTAGCGCGGCTAATTTCCCGTTGAGGCTTTGTACTTCCCGTATCGTTCGAGGAGATATCATGTCGACGACAGATTTGATCTTCTTTGGATTGGCTTCGATCCTTTTTTTGTAATCATATGCCCCAAAAACTTTCCTGTTTCGACACCAAACACACATTTCTTTGGGTTTAGCTTCATATTAATGCGTCGCAAGGTGTTGAAAGTTTCTTCAATATCTTGCATGTGGTTTTCTTCACTTTTGCTCTTAATAACCATGTCGTCCACGTATATTTCGATGTTTCGGCCAAGTTGATTTGAAAATGCCTTATCCACCAATCGCTGGTAAGTTGCGCCAGCATTTTTAAGCCCGAAAGGCATTTTGTCATAGCAGAATGTTCCATGCTCCGTGTAAAATGATGTTTTCTCTTCATCTTCTTCTAACATGCGTATTTGGTGGTATCCTTTGTATGCATCTAGGAAACATTTGAATCTAAATCCATCCAAGGATTCGATCTTCTGGTCAATTTCAGGTAGCGGATAGCTATCTTTTCGCAAGCCTTATTTAAGCTTGTGAAGTCGATGCACATGCGCCAAGTGCCATCGCTTTTTTGAACCATCACTGGGTTTGCAACACAACAGGGAAAGTACACCTCTTTGAGTATCCTTGCTTCCAGCAACTTAGCGACCTCTTGAGTGATTGCTTCATTTCGCTCTTTAGCTAACACCCGTTTTTTCTGTCGGATCGGGTAGGTACGAGGGTGTATGTTTAACTTATGTTCAGCGAATTCCCTTGGTATACCGGTCATGTCGGAAGGAGACCATGCAAAAATATCCAGATTCTCACCTAATATTCGTCGTAGTTCTTGCTTAGATCGGGGTGATAATCCAGTGCCAACTGCGACTGGTTGGTCTGGGTATGAATTGTTTATTACCACAGTTTCTCTTTCAGTGTTCTTTTCTTGTGTCTCTAAGACTGCCTCTGGATTAGTTTCACGCGCCCTTTTACGTGAGATCTAGACACACTCAACCTTACGAAGTATGTCTCCGCGAACGACGGCGACACCTGACTGGATGGGGAATTTCATAAGTGAGTGGATTGTAGAAGCGATTGCTCCTAGTTGCCTCATTCCAGGTCGACCCAATATCACGTTGTAAGGTGATGGAGCTCGGACAATCATGAAATCTGTCATGATTGTTTTACTACCTTTCCGTTATAATCGAAGAGGGTAAGAGGGGTCGTTATGATTCCGAGTGGCCATAATACTTGGCCTGCAAAACCTACTAACGGTGATGTTGGTGCTCGGATTGACGCCTTCACCTCGTCACTTAGCTGTTGGAAGCAATGTTCATACATTATTTCTGTTGAGCTTCCTCCATCCACATAGATGCGGTGTATTATGCATCCTCCAATTTCGGCTTTGATGATGAGCGGGTTGTCACCGTTACAGTGTTCTGGGATCGGGTCGTCGCTTAAGAATGCGATGTTGGTATTTTGTTGTGGCTTTCTTGGTTCCGAACAAGGTGAGGACCATTGTTCACTAGTCGTCAATACTTCGTTGATTGACTTTTTCTCGGCAATATTTTGTCTCCAATCAACTTGATCCTTTCCCTTTTCAGTGGTACTCGAAGGAGTTGCGTTCTGGCTGTTGTTTTGGGTTCTTGCACCTTTCGCGAGATGGCTCAAACGACCGTTTCTAATGCACATTTCAATTTCTTTTTTCAAGTCAATACAATCATTTGTGTCGTGGCCATGGTCATTATAAACTCACAATACTTTGTGCGATCCCGGCGGTGGGCAGGGGAAAACATTCGTGATGGAGGCCGGAGAAAAGATTTTCCTTCTGAGGTTGCATATATTTCAGCGGGTGATTTTATTAGAGGTGTGAAAGTGGGTCTATGCTCATTGGATCGCTCATCGGGTCTTCCGTTAGGACGAGTGACATGTTTGTCAGATCTCCTTGAGTTGTCTCGATAGCTTTGGCCACGCCGGTTGTCAGCCCACCTTGAGTCGCAACCGATTCTCTATGTTTGCTTCATCGGCTCTTATGAAGTTTTGTGCTTGTATGAATAAATCCTCCATGGATTTGGGTGGTCAAGAAATCAAATCTTTAAAAAGCCTTCATGGACGTAATCCGCTGATGAATGCTCCCGTCATCATTCCGTCTGAGCGGTCAGTCATATGTAGAATTTCCTTTCCAAACCTGCTTAGGTAATCCCTAAGTGATTCATCCGACCGTTGTCGAATACCTAGGATTTCTGCCTGGGTTTTTTGGAATTTTCTTTGTTGTAGGAAATTTGTTCGAAATTTTTCTCTTAGATCGTGAAAGATATTTATACTTACGGATGGTAAGTTGTCGTACCAAAATCTAGCAGCTCCACATAATGTAATATGGAAGAAACGACACCATGCAGGTTCTGGAAGCTTATGAACATCCATCGTGCCCATGAATACTGCAAGATGATCATCAGGGTCGGACATGCCATCATATGTCTTTAGATTCGTCGGCACCTTGAGCCCGTCTGGCATGTCGTAATCTCTTATCCGAACTATGAAAGGAGACGCCACTAGATCACGTACGTCTTTTTCAGTTTCCACGAACGTGAATGGTTCATTATAGAAGGCTACATTGCTTCCATGTTTGTGTTTGGAGGGCCTATCCGGGTTTTCTGTATCGACCCGAATTTTTTTTGTTGGTTTACCGGATAAAGTAGTGTCTCCAGGGACATCTCCTTCAAGGTGGCCTCCGGATTCTGACTGCCATGGCTCCAGGGCGGGGTGACCATCGTTTTCTATTATTGATGTGGGATTGGTTTCTTTTCTTTTTGAGGAAAATGATGAATACATAGCATTGATTTGTTCATAGTTTTGTACTACGAACTGCATGACAGGGTCCCCAGAGGCATTTTCAGACGTATTTTCTGGAGTATGATCACGTGTATGATTTTCGGGAATGGGGTTGGGTATGTTTGTGCCTATTGGTGGTTCTTTGGGATCAGGCCCATCGGGCTCGTCTCCAAGGTCACCCGTTGGTAGAGTGAATAGGGTTTCTTCTGTCATAGGTTATGGGTTTTTGGAGTGGTTTTATGTTCGTGTTCCACGAATGGCGCCAATTGATGATACCAAAAACAGCAGGTCCGTGAGGGGAGTCTTTGAGATCAAAATGGTGGGCCTGTCTACCTGTATCACTCAACAAATGAAAACTGTGTTAGAACTTATCCTGAGGCTTTGCCCCAGGATTAAGCTCCGACGATCAAGTTAGATACTTGGTTCCTCATAAATGTATGCAATATATTAATTATAGAGAGAGAGAGAGAGAGAGAGAGTTAAGTGTATTTGGTGTGTGTTCTCTGTCGACTTACCAGCCCCCTATTTATAGGGGAGTTCATACTTCAATAACGAATATATTATGTCTTCACGTGATATGTTGAGTGGTGCTGACTCAGTTCCTTGTCAGATATCTATCCAAGCAATTTGCATATGGATATGGCTTCTAGAACGAGTATTATATTTATCAACAAGTAATGATTTTTTTATACATTTGATATTTCTCATACATGCCCACGTACATCTTCATTTGCATGATATGTTTAATATTATATCATATTTGGTCATGTGTCAAGTGAAGATATTTATTTATACATGTCATCCTATCAGTAAATATGGTTTTGCCGGAAGGAGGGCGGTACTCAATCCGGTAAATTTATTAATCATAGGTCTTACTATAAGAAATCTTAATAAACAAACAAAAGGTCTTACTGTTGGTTTATAGAGTTCATAACAATTATTTAAAACCCTAATATGGATCAAAGAGCGCATAGCGGAAGCGATTAACAAGATCATCAATTTAACACAATTATATTAATCAAGATTAGGGTTACATACCTTTATCCTAGCAAGATCCACAAGACGACGGAACGAACGGCAACTAGGGTTTATCACGAACACTACCAAGAATATAATCTAAAGGAAGATTATATCACGCTCTTGTACACACGTAATACGGCGAGTTAACCGTGAGTCTAGCACGAACAAACCGAGCTTCAACGCTTATGGAATATCTACCCAACAACCCTAGAGAGGGGCTAGGACTAGATAAAATAGACAAGATCAAAAACCAAACGAAACCCTAATTGGGTTAGGTGGGGCCGGCGATCAAAGAGCAAAAAGAAAGAGAGGGATTGAAAAATTATGAGGCTAGGGGTTTGTTTATATAGGCTTGGCAAACTTGCTTTCCAAGTAATAACAAATTAGGAAACAAAAGTTTCCCTTTGCCCCCTCTATAAGCCGACGGTTAACACCCTCCTACAGGGGTGTTTGTGTAATTTTTCCTTCTTCTTTTAGCTTCTATTTAATTCCATAACGGTCGTTATAACTTAACTATTATTTATTAACGATCGTTAGTTAAGCTTTGGTTTGATTTAATAAATATATATAAAATATATTTAATAAATAAATTAACCCTTTACGTTATGTGTGCAATCCCGTGATCCCGAGTTCGATCCTATCTCACGACTATTAATTTTAAGTCCATAAACTTTCAGCTCCCACTTGGACAAAATTCTAATATCGTGATCACATTGACTAGCGTCTAGTTACACTAGCAATGTCACTAGTACAACTCGAGTAAGGTTTCTTGGACAAAACCTTTTAACGATATATAATCATTATTATTATTATCCTTTCATTTCAAATACAACGTTAATAAGGATATGGATCTTAGTCATTCCTTTCATTAACCATTCTGTTTCTCGTTTACGGATATAGCAAGATCACCAAAACAAATTTGGGTGCGGCCGCACAAATATCTTACTACTCCCCCGAGGGGCCCAGCTGTATTATACTTCAAAATAATTTTTGAAGGAAACGAATCCCATTTTGACTACAAGCAAAACTTATGAACTTTGCAACACTTCCGGAAATAATCCTTATAGCTACCAGTTACGTTTAGCGTTAGACTATTCCACAGAAATGCACTAGATCCACGACAGTTTCCTGGTATCTCAGGTCTAAGGATAACTATTTATGAATTACTTGATGACAAAGATCCATAAAGTAAAATCATATAGTTGGGATAAGTCCAATATTTGATCCATCAAATATCATCCAAAATTGACCAATATACTTTCAAGTATACTCTATCACTATTTCGAATTGTCTTAGTTTAATAATACTCCCATATTATTAATCGACAACGGACATTTAGAAACATCATAATGCTCATGGATTAAAACATGTAAAATAGGATACAAAATCAAATAACAGAAAAATAAACGAAATCCAATCTTTATTTCATCAATTCAATAATGTCTTACATCCTTTATCCAAATACTAAAAATAGATCAATGCATAAAATTGGTACATGCGTCATGCCTCTAGTAATGACATTCATACTTGTTTGGCAAAGCATAAAATAACCAATCTTGACCTATTGAAATCTTGAGAATACTTTCTTCAAGAATTCAATTCATTGAAACTCTTGTACACGTGCATTCAAATAATTTGATATTGCCACATAGTATCAAAATTGTGAAACATCCTTGATCACCAATTTCCTAAACTTCCAAAACACATTTGAAGTTCAAAGTATTCTAATTCTTTAATGTATAATGCAACTTTAATCAACATGTCATCTCCAAAGATCACATGACTAATATTGAGTGTTACCTCAATTATATCTTTTCAAGTTTTACAACTTTTCATAAAAGATATAAATACGTTACCTTTAATATCTATTATGTAATGTTTGATTCCAACCAAAACCTTCAAGTTTGTTGGCTATGATAATTTGCACAACGATTGACAAATTATTCATCTATAGAATATGGAAGCCGATCCAAGATTTAGGATGTTATTCTATTTTCAAACATATTCCTTCAGAATATTCATTACACAAGTTATTTAATAACTTCTTAAATAGATTAATATATTCAAATCATCATGCATTTAAGCATGATATAAATACAACTTCACACACATGAAAATTTCTCAAACCAGATTTAGATTCCTTCATGTCCTAAATATCCATGTAAACTTACTACATGGCATATTACGTTGTATTTCCAGCGCATAAATAAATAAATTTATTTGTTCCAAGGTTATGTACATCTTATTTTCTAAATCTTCAAAGTAAAGTTTCATCTCAAATCTAAACCAAATCAACATTTAATTTGAATGAAAACTTACTTTCTTACATGTCTATTTAACACATATAATTTAAGAAAATAACCATAATACTCCCACTAGCTTTTAGGAATACTCAGAAATCATCTTATTCAAATTTAGATCCAATCTTGGATTTTAAATTAAACATAAGAATAATCTCCTAGATGCATGCTTTTATCCATTCACGGATAATTGCATTTTGTACTTTTCCAAAGATTTATATTTTGAAGTAATAAACTCATTTCGATTACTTAAGTCCTTTCTCAAGTAGTCATTCAAGAAATAGTTCATTCATATCCAAATTTGTCAATTAAAATATGACCATCAAAATCTTTATATATTTAATGTATTTAGGAAAGAATACTCAATCACAATTAATTACTTAAATGTAACTAATAATCTATTCACAATACATACATTAAATATGTGTACAATTTTGTCCATATAATTTCGACACAAAGATTAAACCACCACAATTGGCGTTTTTCTTCCTTTGACGAAACTCATCTTCAATTTCTAGTCAAACTATTTAAGATAAACCAAAACCGAAATTTGATTATCTTATTGGACAACATCTATAACGTTCATAGTATGAGTAATTTACCCAATACAATATTTGGTAACAAATCATAACAATTATTTGTAACTCATAATTCTCAGCATATAAATCGCATATCCGAGATATCCTTACGGACCTATGACATAAATTCCCTTATCTTAAGGTTTAGCATTTACACGCCTACCTCATGATAATTACTAGTGTATTTTAGAAGATCATGTATCTTGTAATTTTATCTTTCAAGATCAAAACTCCCACTTGCTTTTAGTAACTTAAAATTACTCTTTAAATACATAGCAAATAGATCAACACTCCAACGTTATCTATATGGGACATTACAAAACACAATGGCCGTTCCATACTCTTTATTTTCTAAACAATCCACTTCATAAGTAGTTTAGCAAAATCCGAACTCCATTTAAGATATAATGTGATTCATCACATTCCATATATAATGGTATCTTATTAATCTTCTTAGCTCAAGTCATACTCAACTTTCTAACCTTGATATCTTTTGGATTAAAGGAAGATATAGTTATCTTGAATCAAACATCACCATCATATTGAGAATTTTGATTCTCCTAATGAACATACCATAACAATGATGTATTTCATTTAAGGAAATATTGTAAGTCAATCTTAACAATATTTAAGATAAATATATATCTTTAGGCTTACCTATATACCAACTAAATCATCTTAATGGTATAATAGATTTCCTAACCATTTTGCATGCTTTATAACTCAAGTACTTTTAATACAAAGTCACTTCATAAAAGTTATAAGTCCATTACACATTACATGTATATGTCTTTAGTGAAATAGAGACAATACATTAACGTCTTACTTTATATTAAACGTCTTCCAAGACTTTATGTTTGCGACTTTATACAATAAATCATAAACATGTATAACTAAAGTAAATCATGAACACCACTAGGTTTCATTCATCTTTTCAAGTTAATTCAATCATATACTATTATATGAACACCACTAGGTTTCATTAGTAGTATAAGATTACTCTATGTATCTTATGTCATTCCAAGAGTTAGTCCATTTTAAGAAACTTCAAAAACATTCCACGCCCGATCTTACGACATGTGGATATTTTACCCTTGAGTTTACAATTTAGTCCAAGCTCTTACATGACTAAATCAAAACAACAAGTGTTTCTTAAAGTGAATGATATATATACTTTTAAGTAGTCTTTTAATCATATTGACACATGATCTAAATATTAATTAGATTGTTAGTCTCTTATCTTAAAGACAAGAGAATCATATCTTTATGAGTTGTTTCTTGCACACAATGTTCATTTCTCCCACTTGTGCATGGAACAACCTCATATATAAGATAAACATCACGTCTAACGTTCGTCTATACAAAATATGATTGTGCCACATATATTAGCTTTTACAAGTAGATGTAGAACCACTTAATCAACAAGAATCAGTACATAACTATCTTTGAAGATATTAGTGTCAACAATTCGAAAGTAATTATCTTAGGACATATTAAAGATAACATGGGTTATTACCAAGACAACAAATCTTGTAACTCCCACTGACTTAGAGAATGTTTTAATAGACTCAAAAATCAGTAATACAACACAATTCTCCCACTGAACTTGACAACATTGAAAATGTTTCATAATCGGTGAAAATAATTAGTGTTGTGTTTACTTTCTTACACTTTTGAAAAACACATTCGCAACAATTACTTATAGTGTTTAAGAGTGTACTCTACTTCGTAAATGATGACTTACCCATCAAATGCTTTTTAACTTTAAAGATTTGACATGCAATTTCTTCCTTAATAGGTCTACCAACCCTAAAATGGTATGTAGTGCCTATAAATGGTCAAAGCACAACTACTAGACAAATATGCTAGTTTGCCTTATAACCAATTAGCGGTAACTTTTAATAACTCAAAAATGCACTTTTCTTAACTATTAAAATTTGCTATGAGTTACGGATTTGAATTTGACATTTCTAAAATCCTTATTACTCCTTCTTTACTCATGAAAAAGAGTTTTAGGTTTATCTTTCATTTGTAAATTGACTCTATCCTCAACCATAGGTTTGTAGATCAATAAATGAATAAACCACGTTTACGGTGTAACGTTGCATTAATACATTCGCAAAAGAATTTACAAAATTCAATTTTAGTATTTTCGATAATACCATTCAAGAAAATAAAATTACCCCGGTAATAATAACCATAGTATTTTCCTTGAAAACTAGAATCCAAATTGACATAATTTCATCACATCAGTTGATCTGCTAGCAATGAAAGTATTCAAGATGGTAACTTGTCGAACAATGATTGACAAACAAATTTGCAATTTCTAGACATTTAAGGGATTTACATTGCCAAAAGTCATTTTGCATTGTAAACATGTTTTATCCCTTCTTTATGCCTTAAGTTTCCAGATCTCACTGAGTAACTCAATTAAGTCGACTAATCTAAAGAACGTAAAACCTTCATGTGCAATCTTATTCAGTCATGAAGTTTTCTCTCCATTACAACATCGTCCGATATCTTATATGACGACAATTGTAACTTCAAGTGTTCGTCAATTAGAGGGCATATGACTTAAATTTTAGGGTATAGATTTTGGTGTCAAAATCATGTATGGAGAAGCATGCATACATCTCCATAACATAAGTTTAATAAAACGTTTAGTAAACTTTTCGGTGAGACTAAAAGTTCATCATATATTTGCAAGTTGAGGTATTGGTTAAACCAATTAAAGATTTTACACACAACTAAATTCACACCGTACTTTTTCTAGAACTTAGTTATAGCACAAAGCAATAACCTTATTCATTGTGTTTCGGATGTGAATTAATGTAGTTAAATCAACCTTAAAGAATTGTACCAATAACAACCGTAGGTAATACCAATTTGACGCACAGGCGAGCCGGGAATTTGGTCAGCGCTGAAGCATAACACCTCCTTCCTTAACCGGGTACATGACCAGCGGTGCGTTAAACCCACTTTATAGTTTGTCAAAATTGAGTAGGCCGTTAAGTTGCTATTGCAATTCTAATCAACGCAAATCATATGTAATTTAGATCTCAAAACAGTTCATTTATTTGATATGATTTAGTCCATATTAATTTTTCTTGTAAAAAATTACCCTTGTTTACAACATACAATCAATATAAAACGTATGAAAACAAGTAGGTACAAAAAAAACTAAATCATAAACACATAATAACAATTTATATGTGCAATAAATAAATCAAATAGCCACATGCATACGATTTATTCAATAAATAATATCAAATCTAGGTTTTTATATTCATATAAAAGTCTTCCCTAATTTTAGATTTATTGAATCAAATAAAGCATGTAGCAAAAAAAACGTAACAATTACCACATAAAACTTATGATCCATGAAAAAACATGCATGTTCATCACGGATCTCCCTCATAACTTAACAATTAAATCTCTATGGATCGAAACATGAATTTACATAACATAACAATTAATCATGCAATTCATCAAAATTCCACCCAAATCACTTAACAATTAATGAAATCACTACGGATCGTAACCACGCATGACATAACAATTAATTCATGCATACATCTAAAGTTAATTACCATGTAATTTTAGGGTTTACAAAAAAAACTTTTTTTAAAAAAAAAAAAATTCGGCATGGCCGATTTTAGAAAATAATAAAAAACAAAACCCTAATTTTTATAAAACCTAAAAAACAACATGTAATTTTTAACACAAATCAATATTAGTTAAAAAACTTTAGATCTTGATAATTATAATCATGTTAAAACGGCTCTGATACCACTGTTGGTTTATAGAGTTCATAACAATTATTTAAAACCCTAATATGGATCAAAGAGCGCATAGCGGAAGCGATTAACAAGATCATCAATTTAACACAATTATATTAATCAAGATTAGGGTTACATACCTTTATCCTAGCAAGATCCACAAGACGACGGAACGAACGGCAACTAGGGTTTATCACGAACACTACCAAGAATATAATCTAAAGGAAGATTATATCACGCTCTTGTACACACGTAATACGGCGAGTTAACCGTGAGTCTAGCACGAACAAACCGAGCTTCAACGCTTATGGAATATCTACCCAACAACCCTAGAGAGGGGCTAGGACTAGATAAAATAGACAAGATCGAAAACCAAACGAAACCCTAATTGGGTTAGGTGGGGCCGGCGATCAAAGAGCAAAAAGAAAGAGAGGGATTGAAAAATTATGAGGCTAGGGGTTTGTTTATATAGGCTTGGCAAACTTGCTTTCCAAGTAATAACAAATTAGGAAACAAAAGTTTCCCTTTGCCCCCTCTATAAGCCGGCGGTTAACACCCTCCTACAGGGGTGTTTGTGTAATTTTTCCTTCTTCTTTTAGCTTCTATTTAATTCCATAACGGTCGTTATAACTTAACTATTATTTATTAACGATCGTTAGTTAAGCTTTGGTTTGATTTAATAAATATATATAAAATATATTTAATAAATAAATTAACCCTTTACGTTATGTGTGCAATCCCGTGATCCCGAGTTCGATCCTATCTCACGACTATTAATTTTAAGTCCATAAACTTTCACTTACTGCAAATATGTACGGTATATACTTTGTAATATGTCGCTGCAGTTTTACAAGTATTGGTGATTAAGTTGTTGGTTAACGACGTATTACACATTCACACTAAAAGCTGCGAGGTCTCAATTCTTAACATGTCATCTAACAACCTATCCAGACCACCAGACCTTGATACTTCTACCGATGACATTTAATTGCAGTCGTATGGCTTGTTGTTCTTCCCAAGAGTAAAATCGAACTGCATTGTAGATTTCTAGATGTATAACTTTATTAGTATCATTAAAAAATGACTTCGTACCATGAAAACCTTTAGACATATGTCCGAAACTACAGATATGACGGCGCAGGAACCTCAAGCTCTTGCCTCTTGCATATCTCACTTGAGTTTTTCTTATTTTACAACACAACGCTCGTGTATTTTTGAAAATTAGAGTTTTGGTTTGAAACATATGTCCAAAACCTTTGTGATCTTGCCTACCTTTGACCCGTTAGACGTATGTCCAAAACCTCATGAACTTCATGCTAGGATCCATTTGTTTGGTCTCTTCACTACTAGTCATAAGTTTATGATAATCTTATAAGGGCAAGAAAAGTTGGTCAAATCCCTTGATGACATTTAAATGGGAGATTGATTAAAACACCCCGACATTTATAAAAGATTTTTTTTTTGATATTTCAAATATTGTTTTTTACTTGACATAAAAATGACTTTTGAAAAATGAGCTTACTGTTCTACTTTAGGTAAAAAGACTGTTGGGGGCAATAAAGTCAGACAAAAAGTTAAGATTTACGTAGTAATTAGGGGTTTTGCTAATGACAGCCCTTAGGGTTGTCGTTAAGAGAAATTATTTTAATATAATTCAATGTAAGAAATAAAATCATCCAATCAGAACCAAGTGTTTGTTGTGCATCCAAACTTTTAGGGTTTGTATCCATGTTTTTCGGAATTGACATCCAATTATAATGATTAAAAAATAACTTTGTAATAAAAACATTTCTCTTAACGACAACCCTAAGGGCTGTCATTAGCAAAACCCATTAGTTATTGGCAAAAAAAAAAGTTACATCGATTAGTTTATAAGAATAAAATAATAATTTTAGTATAGTTATTATTAGGTGGCAATTGGCAACAAAGGCGCTGACTCATTTTGCATCCTTTTATTTGAGAATCGGTCAGTGCTAAAATGATCATTCAGTGATGAATTTTGCTTCGTATCAAACATACTTATTACTGACCTACTCAGCATTCAGTGCTGAATTACACGATTAAGTAACAATCAAAGTCGAACTGCAATTTTTTATAAACATTAAAAATCTCATTATAGGTAGAAAATATTACACAATTATTTAAATATAACAAAAAATATAATAAAAAACAGCTTCAAAAGCTCAAGATGTCTTTGAATTATTAATGTAACTTATTAACTTTTTATAAATAAAAATGACAATTAAAACAATAAGTTTGTCGTTTACGAAAAAATAAACTAAAATCAATAAAATATATCATTTGCAAACACAAAATTAACTAATAAATGCTCATTTATATTAAAACAAAATTGAAAAGGGAAAAAAGAGAAAGTGTGATTGTATCGATCGAAATCTTGACCCATTCATCCATTTTCTATAACCGACCAACAGAGAACGATGGCCAGTAGTGGCGGTGCTTCTGACGACAGCATGCTGAACTTTGCCTAAAAGGTCCAAAAGTTATACTAGTAAGCAACAACAAACAACAAACACCTTTTAACTCGTGTTGATTATTTTAGTGTCATCAATTATTTTTGTTCTATTATAATTTACCCGAAGGTTAAAAAGATTTCAAGTTAAACTATAATAGAACGTGTTCAGTTACAATATCATAAGTTTTTTTATTTTTAGCTTCTTTTGTCCGAAGTGTATGTTTATTGATATGTATAGCTTATGGGATTTTATTGGTTTTTTTAGGTATTGATGCCTACAACTTAGAAACTAGAGCAGAATATACTTTTAAGATTACACACAACAACTAATTACGTCGACAGAAAGAAAAGACGATGCATAAATCATTAACCGATTACTTAATTAAGCTTTGAAAGAATGACGTAAAATACCCCTCTTCTCAACTTTTTTTGTAGAGATGAGGGGATGGTAAAACCAACTCATACAAAGACTTTGATGTCGGCTTATAATAATAGACTAAAAAAAACATACATAAAAATAAACGGGTTGAGCTATAAAAGTAAACGGGTTGAGCTTGGGACACAAGCAAATCCAACTGAATCTTTCTAATTTACTTGACTAATGATAACCCCGTGGATTAGTCAGCCAATGAGTCGGAAATCACGATTACCAAAAAAAAAAAAATAAAAAAATACTTGACTAATGATAAACTTAGCATTTATACAACCTCTAGACATGTTTTTGTAAGCTAACAC
The DNA here is from genome assembly GCA_025667525.1 of Glebionis coronaria. Classification (NCBI taxonomy): domain Eukaryota; kingdom Viridiplantae; phylum Streptophyta; class Magnoliopsida; order Asterales; family Asteraceae; genus Glebionis; species Glebionis coronaria. The sequence goes on from CM046882.1 coordinate 499,584,466, forward strand.
GGAGACTAAACATTATAATTTTCACCTTAGGCTTCATATTAGCTTACGCCGGCTCTCAAAAACTCCAAAAAGTGTTTATACCTATTGAAAGCCATTGAAGATATGTACGTGGTGTCAAAGGAAAAAACTGAACAATAATGCAGTGGAAAGAAATGAAGGGGCTGTTTGATAAAATCATTTGATTTAACGTTGAATGATTCTAAGCTCTGAATAATACATAAGCTCTGTATGAATTTGATTCTGAATGAAAGTGATATATTTGATAACTATCACTGATACTGATTTGAACGATATAAAATTCCATATTTAACCTTGTATTGTATATAATTATATAATGTATTTTTATTGCTTTATATTAAGTAAATACACATTATAAAGAGTGGATTATATTGTTTTATAACTACTTTAGTAGAACGATGATACTAACAATTACGATATAGATATCAAATAAAACATAAATATATAAACTAATATATTTCTCACATAAAGCATGAGTTTTATTTTATCTACTCACATATGTGGTCTTTCGTTATCACTTCTACACCACACAAAAAAGTTAACACATGAAAACGAGTTAGTGAACTTCTATTAAAGTTAAATAGTTATTAACCATTTCAATTAGAAAAACAAAACCCATCGACCATTTGTATTTAAACACAATAATAAAAACGATATTGTAAAAGCAAGTTGAATACTTGAATGAGGATGTAAAAACAAGTTGAGTGAGGATGGCAAATTCTCTTATCAAAGAGACATGAAACACGTATAATATATTTTATATTGTATGTAAATAAAAAATGAATTTTACACTGCATAGCTTTGGAATAAAACAAAAGGGTGGATGCGTAAAAATATGAGCGCTGAGTAATTTTGGTACCCATATAAGCAAAATGATTCAGTGGCAAATTGAATAACTCAGAGATGTTACCTTTTTTAACAAACAAAAAACTCACATTTTATAATTTGCTCTAAATTGGCCCATTAAGAAGCAAACAAACAGCCCCGAAGTTTCTCGGCACTAGCATCGACAAGATGGGAGAAGAAAATGCCTACATCATTATCATGCAAAAACAAAAAAAAATCTGTGAAAAAGGATATAGACGTAGCAATCTGTAGTCGTCAAAATTATTGTTTTTCTTTGAAAGAATTCGTGTCATATTAATTATCGTATGAAACATTACCTAGTTTGAAAAAAGAATTATGTCCTGAGTTTTGTCTTGACTATTTTATATAATCTTATTATATTATAAAGTATTTGCAAACATTTTTATAATTAAAAGGTTAAGATAGTAAACATATTGTTTTGAAAAAAAAGAAAAAAAAAATGAAAACGAAAGATTTGTCAAATGAACAGTTCAAAATCTGAAATTTTGAAATTTTTCATTATTTTTAATAACATTTTTTAAGAATAAACACATTCATATCATTTTATGCAACTTTTTGTTATGCACGACCTTTTGTAGCATGCTATTTTACTAAAAGCTATTAGGGTGTCTTTCGATTCGATTATCGGGTTTTTTGTTTATTCAGTTTGGGTTATTTGTGTGAACTTTTTTTTAAGTCAATCCAAAAAATAAATCGAACTCTACTAGAACTCAACCGAACCGAACTGAACCGAACCGGAAACATGATTAAATTCAAGTCGATTTTAGAATTAACCCGAATTTCATTATTTGTTTTAAAAAACTTATAGTTATACATATACTTAGCAAAAAAAATTATTCAAAAAACAAAAATTATTTTTTATTAAGATTAAATTTTAATGATAATATTATATATATAAATATAGTATATATATAAAAAAAGTATATTGCTATACAGTCGGTTTTCAGTTCTATTTTCGGTTATAATTTTTAAACTCAAATCCAAACCAAAAATCAAATTTTTAGTTTAATTCGGTTCGATTCTGAAAAATTCGATTCGGTTTAGCTGTTTCTGGTTTGGTACGGATTCACCTTTCGGTTAATTCAATTTATTTAGGTATTTCAATATTTGGACACCTAAGAACATTAGCTATGGTGCCATTCGCTACTCGCCAGACCTATGTGGCATTCGCCACTTTTTCGTCAAAGCTAGCCACCACACTAGCGTTGCTCGACAAATGCTCCCCTCCTCGTGTAAATGGCGAGGTAAAAGACAAAAAAAACTGACATCCCATTATTTAACATATTTTTATCCTCTTTTCTTTTTTTGATTTGTTTTTTTTTTCTTTGTAGATCTGTTGTTGCTGACTTGGTGTGTTTTTTCCTTGATCTACAGGTGCTGTTGAAGACGATGGGTGGGGTGGGACCGTGGGAGAAGATCTGCAGGTGCTTGTTTTTATTTGTGGGTGTGATGGGCTCAAGCTCATTTTCGAATGTTTTTTTCGAAGGTTTTCTTAGTTTTATAAACTTTTTGTAAAAAAAAAATATGTTTTTTTTTAATAAATTTGGTATGCTGTTTTTTTAATTGTATTATGTATTTTATATAAATTAATTAAATTTATTTTGTTTAAAAATAATTCAAAATAAATAAAATGAGTAGTGGTGGAGCCCAAATGAAGACAAATGTTAGTTATAATAACATGAACTTTTTTAAAAATATGCGTGTTTAATGACATGACATCCCGTGGGGCCAATGAAAAGCGTTTTGCTCTTCAAGACACCTACTTCTCTATGAGCGCTGGATGTGGTAGCGAAGAAGCCTCGCCAAGCTGAGGTGGCCTTCGCCACTCCCTCCCCATCCCTCCTCACCATACCACATTTGCTCGCCAAACACCCCATTCGCCAATTAACTGGCGAGAATGAAGACAAAAAAAAAGGTTAGCCCACATGTTTGAACGTTTTAAATTTAACGGTAATATTACCGTTTTTTTGTTTTATTTTTTTTTCTTTTGTATAAATACCCCATTAATCTAAAACATTCAACACAATTTATAAAAATTCAGTCTCAAAACATGAGTGATTCATCTTGCGAATGTGGTTTTTCCGATCTTGATGATCTCGATGATTTTAATATGTTTATGCACCTGCCCAATTCTGAACAAGAGGCCGGAAGTTCATTGTCGCGTAGGTATATTGATCGGGATCGTCTTGAAGCTGGAGAATGTTTACGTTACGATTATTTTGGTGATCACCCAAGATACCCGGACTACTATTTCAAACGTCGTTGTCGCATGAGCTAACGACTATTTTTTAAAATAGTCAAAGGTATTGAAACTAAAATTGCCACTACTCCTGCTCCTTTACGTGCACATTTTGATTTTTTAGAGAACGTGTTGATGCTACGGGTCTGCCTAATTTTAGTGTTTTTATGAAATGCACGTCCGTCATACGCCAATTGGCATACGACACATCCCCTGATGCATTAGATGAGTATTTACAAATGGGGGAGCATACTGCGCGCGATTGTTTAGATTTTTTTTACCATGCGTGTAGTTGCCTTTTTTATGCCCAAGTATTTAAGAAGTCGAACTCTTGTTGACATTCTAAAGTTATACAAAAAACATAACGCATATGATGGGTTCCCGGGAATGCTTGGAAGCATTGATTATATGCACTGTGAATGAAAAAATTGTCCGAAAGCATGGCACGAACAATTTCATAGAGGTGATAAAAAAACCCCAACTATCATGCTTGAAGCGATTGCATCACAAGATTTATGGATATGGCATGCATATTATGGGGGTAGCAGGTGCAAATAATGATCTAACGGTTTTGAATAACTCTCACTTGTTTCATGAACTACTTGAAAGCAACGCCCCAATGGTGTCGTTCAAGTAAACGGGGTTACATTCGAACAAGGGTATTACCTACTTGACGGTATTTACCCTCAATGGGCATCATTTGTTAACTCTTTCTCTGTTGCAAATTCTGTAAAAAAAATTCGTATTTAAACGTAGGCAAGAAAGTTCTCGAAAAGACATCGAACGAGCATTTGGGGTCCTCCAAGGTCGATGGCATATTATAGCTCAACCGGCTCGTGCTTATAACGTAAACAAGTTACGACATATCATGTATACGTGCATTATATTGCATAACATGATATTGAAAGTTAAAGTTTGCAATATCAATGGAGTCGGAAATTACAATTTGTCCACGTAATAATTTTCTACGAACTTGGGAAGAGCGATGTGAAACCCATCGGAGACTAGATAAAGAACTTCATCATAAACGAACGCATAAAAAAACTTCAATGAAATATCAATGAGCATACGTGGCAACTACATCTACTTCAAGCGACACACTATCAATAAACGTAATTTTGATTTCGTAATTTTTTATTTTTCGTGTTTTTAATGTATTTGTTTTTATTGTATTGTATTTTATTTTAATAAAATGAATTTAGTTGTGTTAAATAAAGGAAAGAAAATTAATTTGGTAGTGGTGAGACCCAAATGAAAAGGGGTTAGTCATGGTAACATGTGTAAGCAGTGGAAGTGTTAAATAATGTGGCAGTCAGTGGGGCCCAAATGAAGAGGTTTTGGTGTGTTGCCGCACCTTGTGCTCTAAGGGGCCGTTTGGTTCAATATATTAAAATTTTAGAATTCTAACTTTTAGTAAATTAAAATTCCTAAGAATTAAAAATTCCAGAATTTAAAATGGTACGCATGTTTGGTTGACAATAACTTATAATATTTTGAAATTCTTGATTTTGTGTTGAACCAATTAACGAATAAATATTTTTTTATAATTTTTTATTGAAAAGAGTATAAATTGAAGTTTAACTTTACAGTCACAAGTGCTCAACATCAAGTGATCGACGGTGCTCAACCATAAAATGCTTAATTTTGCATTGTACTTTTTTATTTAAAATTGTGTATTTTGGTCCCCGTAGTTTGGCCAAATTATAAATTCGATCCTTATCTTTTCAAAGGCATATTTTGATATTTCGGCTGCATGTTTGATTTTTGGCAAAAGTTAAATGATTGAACACCTATTTATCTTCTTCTCCAAAATATCTAAATAAATATTTTTTTCTTTTATTTTTTTTCCTTTTAAAAGAGTTAACCCTTTAATTTTTTACCCATGAGAAAAACAATTTAATTGGTACGTCAGTGGTTTGGTTTCGAAAATCAATTCATAATCAATTCCATTATCAATTGATTGGATTAAAAAATGAGTAATGATATATCGGTGATTTGTTATGATAATCTTCAATGGCGATGGGGTTTTTTAAGGAGGTTTATCAGCAGTTGGCGGGAAGAAGAATAATATTTCTTTTTCTCGCGTTTTTGTTAATCTATATTTATACTATCTTATAAAGAGCTAATATAAAAAGTTGAAAAACTTGAATTTTCAACAATTTCATATATAAAATTATTGAATTATTCAATTGGACAAACAATTGCAAGGAAATAATATGCAGGAAAAGTTTATGGCATTGTTCAAAAATTAATATAACAAGCAATGAATTGTAATTTTAGAAAAGTTAAAATTTATCTATATCTATATACCCTATAAAGCATTTATCTAAAATATTGAAAGTTGAAAGTTGAAAGTCGAAAAACTTTGTATATATGGAAATGTTAGAGAGCCGTGTTTTTTATTTACAAAATATGGGTAATGTTGAATAAGTAAAAGACTATATAAGTCATTGTTAAAAATTTATATGTTAAAAGTTGAATTTTACAACAAAAAAGGCAACGCTATAAAGACCATTAACCTGATTATTATCTTGTTACCCTTTAGCCAGTTGTAACCCACCCAAAATATAAAACTTACGATGAAAGCTACATAATAATCGGATATCTGTACTACATACTTAAAAAACACACACTTTACAACCACGCTCTCAAAATTCTCTCTGTATTCCAACTAAGGCTAGGCACAACGCATGGGGGTCACGATCTAGTTTTTTCGGCCGGCGACCTAGTGCGACCTATTTGCCACAACCCGGCGACCTAGTGCGACCTAATTTAAAATTTATTTTTTTATTTTTAATAAAAATAACATTTTATATTCAATAAAAATAACATTTTATATTTAATAAAAATAACATTTTATTCCAAAAAAAAACATTTTATTCCATACAACACGCGTTATACTAAAAAAAAAAACATTACATAAACTAAAAAACATTGGGAAACTTAAAAGTAAAGAGGGTATAATGCATTAGCTAAAACTAACTCAAAAAATTTTCAAATTAATATATGTTGTGAGGAATTAAAAAAAAACTCAATATATTAAAATTTGGAATTTTTTTTATAAAATTTATATAATTAAAACATGTTAAATTTAAAAAAAAGTTTTTTTTTATTAAACACACAGACACAAACACAAAAGAGGTCGTGGGTAGGATCGAATTGTGCTCGACTGGCACCGGCGACCGAATCGCCGCAACGCGACGACCCGGTCGCGACCGAGAGTCGACCGACTCTTTTCAGGTGCGTTGTGCCCAGCCTAACACAAAAAAAAATCCGCCACACGTAAAGCCTTCTACCATTGCTTCGATGCCTCCAGTCCCTCGATGCCACCATTTATCCTTAATTGTTAGTGAATGGTGTGTGACGATGGTGATGGGTGTGTGACGATGATGATGGTGGTGGTTGTCCTTTCTTTTCAGTGAATGGTGTGTGACGACGGTGATGGGTGTGCGATAATGGTGACGGTGGTGGTAGTTAAGGAGTTCAATAAACGGGCTTAGTAGGTTTGTTATTTTTGGCTTTGAGGTTATTTATAGATCTATCATTTCTTCTTTTGCTTTGATGGTGAATATGTTTGAATACGATATTTATATATTTGTTCGAGTCTATGTCTCTGTCCTTTATAGTTGTTGTATTTATGCATGTAATTGGCGTCTTCATTAATAGAATTGGAATGGTAGTGATGTTGTTTATGCCTTCATTATAGGTTCCTTAAAGTTTGTATTGTTGGCATATATGTTTTTTGATAACTTTGTTTACAGTTTTGGTGGTTGTTTAATTCCCAACTAAAGGTAATATGTAGAGGGTGTTAGTGAACATAAGTTGTTACCTATATTTGCTAACCTTACAAAGTAAATAAAATAGTATTAGCAGAAATAGGAATTCAAACCGAGTTACTCTTTTTGTCGCGCTTGAAACTTATACATTCAGCAGGCTCAACGACAAAATTCGCCAAAAGGTTGATGTTTATTTCTCATCTCAATTGACGTTTTCTTACAACAACAAAATTCAAAAGCTAAATCTTCTTATGCATGTGTTCAAAAAGCAAATTAAGTGACAATGGACCATAGTTGCTCATACTTTTTAAATTATTACCATAACCAACACAACAAAGAAATAGACCTAGCCATAACCTTACCTTCAAATAGTTAAAGAAGGTAGGAATGGGAAAACAATCAAAAAATGAGACAAAATAAAAATAAAACTATTGGCATTACTTAAGAAACATAAGAAAAGGTATCACCTAGGCTCATTATGTTTAATTTTTAGAAGTAGATTATATATCGCTATTTAGTTGTTGTAGCAATTGTTAGGAACTCAACCGCTTATAATAGCAACTTAATCTATAATATAATACAGGATAGGTAGTTTGGGTATGGACTCCCAAACACTCTCATTTGAGCTAACTTCTTAATTAGTCATTATGTCATTTAATTGTTGATACATGTTAAATGATTGCTTGTCATGTTTTAATCGTCACTTTTGCAGGCTTATACAAGGGCTGGAAACAGGTAGGACACTTGGACACTTCTACTATGGGAAGCCACAGTTAGTGAAACACTCGGTTTTGTTGATATAGCAAGAAAAAATAGTGTAAGCATATGATCTATGACACCCGTTTTTAAAACATTCCATATTGTTTAGCTAATGCATTCTTATGGGCTATGGCCTATGGATCTGGACTGCATATTCATACTACCACCTTCAGAAGAATAGACAATATGGAAACTAAAGTAATGTTTGCCACAACATTGTTTATAATAATATTTTACTTATTTTATGATGGTTTATAACATAACGTATAGATTTTTTATGAAAGGAGCTTGAGGTCAATTGATTCATTTGTTATAGCTTTACTATTGATAGTTTTTTCGTGCGCCTCTTCCATCTTCATTGGATATAAGCCTTATGTCTAGGATCATCATCTTATGTAAAAACTTTAGAGTAACATTTGAACTTTTTACCCATTTTCAATTGGTAGCTTAGCAGACTATTAAGGCAAAAAACATTTAATGTACACAAGGGTTAATAATGGTTTTTAAATGCGTCATACAAGTTGATGGTTCGGACCTTATAAAATTTTATCAACTTCATTATGAACAAATATAGTTTTCCAATTATGACTATAAAAGCCCTTGATTGGCGTCACCGTAGGGTATTTATACCATTTAATTTGTACACATGTTTTTAGTTGGTCTTTAGGTTAATGTACATATATGCTTAACTAGCTTAAAGACCCGTGGAATCACGGGATATTTTAAAAAATTTATTTGTAAAAGGTTATTTTGAGTAAATTAAGTAAGCAAAATACCAAGCCTGAACATATTCCATTGATATATGAATGAAAATAAGAAAATGATAATTATGATAGGTAGAATAAGTAATATGTCAATGATACAACAATAATGAATGTAAATAGGTTTAATTATGATCCAAAATAAAACATTTATTTGTAAAAATTATAATAACAAACATAAATACAATTTGATCTTCAAGCTTGATGATCTTGAATAGCAAACAATGAATATGAGTGGTATAATAAATAATATGCATAATAAGTAACATGTCAATGAAACCATAACAACTTATACATATTCTTGAATAGCAAAGGTATGCATTCAACATCAAACACTTTGAGTATTTTATGTTCATTCGATATTCACCTAAGAATTAAAAAATATTATTATCTAATTAAAAGAAACACTTTGAGTATTTTATGTTCATTCGGTATTCACCTAAGAATTAAAAAATACCATCCTCTAATTAAAAGAAAGTCATTGATAAGAGTATAATTAAAGTTACAAAAATGTCATTTATATTTATATAGTTGTACATATGTGTTAAAGATTGATCATTGAACACTTGATATTTATAATACTTTTCGAGATATTACCATGCATCTTTTGAGCCTCAAAACAAAAATTTACAATTATACATATGTGAAAAGCAGATGTACAAAGCAACATTTGTAAGTGATTCATCCCGACTCTTGATGCACTATAACTTTGATGTTGTGGCATTATGACTATCAAAATGAAAATTTTAATAGAGTCTTAACTTTTTTTCTTTAGAATCAGGTTTTTCTATAAACTATTATATGGGTATGAAGTATGAAAACCTTATTCATCTTATTGATTCATCCATTGTGATTATAAGTCAATACTGCTAATGGAGAAAGTCAATACCGCTAATGGAGCAAGTCAATACATGAGATTCAAGCATCTTCACATTTCCTATAAAAAAATATGTGACCTAATTCACCTTATACAAAAGGTCAAGTAGATTGCACCACATTCTTAATACAACGAAAAGCATAGACACAAAAATCAAACCTATGTTCAAAAGAACCTATTCTCAAAATATACTACCACTACATTTCAAGATTTGGTTTTCGACCATGTCAAGATAATGATTTACAAACACTCAACGAAAAGAATAATATAACTTTGAGAACTCATCTCGATCCTCTAACTTCTTGTGGATCTGCACTTTCACTTTAGCTAACGTTTCACCCCCATGAACGACCAGCAAAAATGGATCACCAAAGATCCGGCCTCCTAAAGGAAACCCACGAAGTAGGTCTTAACTGTAGTCAATCAAACACGGAATATCTATAAAATAAAGCATGTACTATATGTAATGAACTCACCAAAATTATAACCTAACTTTGTGTGAAATACATCATGATTCCAAGATTAAGCAAAATTAAGCCCGAAAAGACCAAGGACTTCTTCTAAAAGTGCGGCCTCAACTGTTCGTCCATAAGGATAAGTAGTTTTCCTGTGACGACTATATTAAGGAATTAGCCATAAATTAAAACAAAAAAGACCCAAATTACTCGCATTAATTTTGATAAAAAAATCCTATACTAAAAGTAACATTAGTTTTCGTTATAATTTCGCCATTAGAGTAATCACTAAATGTATAAATTATTCAACTAAAAATATACAATCCAATAAGAAAACCACACATTGATCCTCTATGCTCCGAAGTTCGAAGTCACCAATCTACAATCAAATCAATTAATGCAAACCATATAACTTACATACATGGCTGCCAAACAGCTTAATAAAGTATACTTTTTAAGGTATCATAACTTGGATTCTTAATAAAGTTTGTAGCTTATATGGCGATGTTTCTCACGTATCACGCTTTTATACCCATTATCTATCACCCCTTGATAGGTGCAGTTACTTCGCATAGTATACTTGTCTCACAATCTAGTTTGGAATAAATGGAAATTATTAATAAAATATCCAAAGTAATTAAGTTGTTTTATGTTAAAGATGTTAAAAGTTGCCATAATCCAAATACAAAACATAGCAAAACAACACTTTTGCAGCTTTTCAATAACACAATCCCAAATGCAAGCGTATGTTCTGTATATTATACTTAGTGCGAAGGTTTATATACTTAGTAACATTGATGTGTTTAATTCCAATATAGAAACTAAAAGGATAAGTTATATAGAAGCTAAAAAGATCAACTTTTAATGTTGTTCCCTATTTAAAAAAGCCATTTTTAGTGATGCAAATGAATTTAGTTATTCAGATTTTAACTCACTCACCGATAATGTGATTAGCAATTTTGACAACCAATTCCAAACACTCTCAAACCAGCATCTTCTACTAAATTGCAGGTATTTAGTGTATTAAAATGTAATAGGCAGTTGGTTCAGATTGCTTATTTAAATTTCCTACTAAGTAATCTATATTATATTTTTTATTTTCTGAGTGACTAAATATAAACTGCTTATTACATTCCACTATAAAATGAAATAAAATTATAGTTCTTTTCTAGCTTTAGGGTCTTATGCAAAAAAAAGCTATGTTCAGACTTAATAATCTTGCGAGTAAGTGTCAGCTCCCGTGTATATGTTTTTTAATGTAACAAACAACAAAAAAATGAGGGACATTTACATCGTTACGACTTTTCTTTTTCTGTTTTGGCATAGAACTTACAAAAACAACATATTTGCTTCAAAGGGGTTTAACATATATCATACCATGTTACTCTTTATATAAGTCACACTTAATTGGTTGATAAGACAAAATGACTATGAAACTCTCTTTTTTATTAAGAAACAAAAGTTAAGATATTACTATGGTCTTAGAACATATCACTCTTAACTATCAACATTATATAAAGGCTTGTTAACTCATGCAACTTTATATTATATAAATCCATGACATCAAAGCAATGAATATTCAGTAACCCGATCAGGTCATGTCCTTTGTCATGTCTTTTTCAAATTATGGTATTAGCCTTATCTTTACTATAAAAAGGCATTGTGTCAACTAAAATTTAATGGTTTAAGGAACATGAAACACCTAAACACACACTGGATATTCTTATAGGTGATTAACCAAATACCCTAATCCAAAATACAACACGTCCTAGATTCGAGCTTATAGTGACATCCAATTGGGCAGTATGTAAAACATACACTTACTATATTTTAAAAGAACATGCATTTAGTATATTGAGAAATGTTTTAGCAAATCCTCTATTATTTTGCATAACATGATATTACCTGATAAGTGAATCCTACATGCTCTGTTTCAACATTTATTTCTTTTGAGTTAATCCCACCAAATAAGGTGGCTCTAAAAAATAATCTCTTAATCTTAGGAAACTGGTGTAAGTTACTTCAAAATATTAAAAGTTAAGCTCAAAGTTTAGGATTCATGTGCTATCATATTATGGCAAAAATTACCTTTCTTTTGAGATGTCTCTACAGGAAAAGATCGGTTCATTCAACGACTCACTCTCTTTTACATGATGGTCAAACATTTGTAATATATCGATCTATGATGAGCATATTTCATGTCAAAGTCAATGAACGGCCAATATAAAAAAATAAAAGAAAAAAATTCCACTCACCATTATATCTCGCAACGGATTTCCTTTCAATGACTCATAATATTTTCATCTATAGTGTCAAGGGATTACAAAATATAAGGAACAAAGTAAAGAATCAAAGAATACCATATGTGCGGTTGACATTTGGCGCGTAAGATCCTTCATTTTGTTTCGTCAAACATAATATGTGTCTTTTAAAGATTCGTTCCATATCCAAGAGATGTATGCGCCTGGAAACCAACAACTGCTCATTAGTGCTTGGAACCATTGAGCAAAAATATCTAAAACGATCTGAAGTAGTCATTTTGTAAGATCGTATTACTTGCTTCTTTTTTATTTGCTTTCACTTCTTAACACATCCAATGATCAAAAGATTTTAAATAGTTGGTAAAAGTTTTACTTATCATATGCTTTAATAATACACTTTGGTAGCTTTGAATTCAACCATTTGCCCATTTAATTGGGCCTCAGATGATATATTTGTGAGTCAAATTGAATAGCTCCATCTCATTTGCAAGCATGTGCCTTTGCTATAATAAAAGAGACGCTAACCTGAAAGCTTGTGTACGAACGCTAACCTGAAAGTAGTATCAAATGTATACCTATGTTTGAATAACATTCCCAAAAGCGACCACTTTCTCGTCTTTTTTTTATCTGCGGTTAAAACAGTCGATAAGAAGATGCAATTAAAGAGGGATTTAGTTCCATTTCACCCAGCATATGGTGTCTGGTTTCATTTTCTAGTCACAGTCACACAAATATATCTCCTTAATCACTATCAAAAGTATAGTATACAAAAATGAAGTGAGCCTACCTTTTCCAACATATAACAAAATAGTGTGATATGACTCACTCAACAAATTAAAAAGTTCGATGTTGAGATTTTAGTTATGTATTGAGCATGATGTGGTAACATTTTATTGAAAAAACTATTTAGTGACGCTTTTCATTAAACACTTCGTACGCATAAACTCTTTAATTAAATTACCAGTAATACGAATTCTCTGGTATATTATCATTCACATTATTCATCCACCGGAGAATGGCAAAAGAGCATCAATAGTTAAAACTATATAGCATTAAAATTCCAAATAAATGCGACTAATATGAATATCTGCACAAACCTCTTAGAGGGTTCAAGCGACTTCCTGATTTTAGCTTAGACTTCTCAGATTTAGCAAACCTAAAAAAAAATCATGTAATCCAATCAACATTTGATCCATTTTCATCAATAATCGATCAGTTTGCTTAAATATTAACCCTGCTAAGAGAAACAACACAGCCTTATTACTAACAACGTGATATCATATTGGATGAAAATATTAACATTAGACCATAACAACGTGATATCATATTGGATGAAAATATTAACATTAGACCATTGAAAGTAGTTTACTATGAATCCAACATTCAAAATTAATACTAATAAAACATCAAAATTAGTTTACCATTGAAGATTGATTTTGCATTCCATGGCTACCACATACCTCCTGTTTTGGGTTGTTTTATTTTGTACATTAATCAACGAATGGGATTGACGGTTTGAATTTTGGTGGTGTTGGAGAAGATTGCTATGAATAAGAAATTCGGTTGAAACTTTTTATATTAATGAGTGATTGAAACGTACTTGAGAAGCTTTAGCTGTCTTGTGATGATTTACAAAAATTAAATTAATGAAAACACGTTTAATTGTCTTTCCAAAATTATAGATTTTTATTAAATGGTATGAAAACGTAACAGAAATATTTTAACTTCTATGTAAACATTACGTGTAAGAATGTCATGGGCTTGTTTATTGCTTAAATTGTTGGGCTATTTTGTTACAACATGTCTATTTACAGTACTAATTAACAAATTGTGGCATTGGGTTGTTGTACTTAGCTTATTTATGGTATGTGTTTTAATTCTTGCATTTAATTTTCATGCTTAAAGGAGTTGTAACATATTATGTTTTATTATATAAAATAGATTTTTTATTTGTCTCTATAAATCTCACTTCATATGCCATGCTCATTTTAAAATTTTCGATTCAAATAAGCTACATGATTCATGCCACCAGTATGAATACACTACAAGAAAAATGGCCTATAGTGACGAAAATATTAGTGACGACTAAAAAATCTCGTGACTAACATGACCATATAGTGACATAATTTAATGACGACTTTAGTTTAGTCACTATGACGGTCCCAGTGACGAAATTTACTCGTCATTGAGCTTAGTTACGAAAAATTCGTCACTCCCTGATTTTTCTAACCGCAATATGTAAGTGTTGTTCTTTTTTATTTCTTTTATAAAAAAACTTATAAGTAGAGTGACTTATATTGTCATATCATTAGATCCAAAACAGAACCCCACCCTCCCGATTAACTATTCCTTCGCACACACAATTAAAATCCGCCATAACTACACACACAAAAAACACATAGTCGCGCCATTCCGCCATAACTGTCTTGTCATTCTATTTTGCCCTAATTTTATCAAAGGTTATTTCTCATCTTTGTGTTTGATTTGCTTATTTGATAGGCTCTTTTAATAAAGCTTATTTAATTAACTTATTTGATAAGCTTGTTTGATTAGCTTATTTGATTAGCTTATTTGATTAGTTTGTTTGATTAGCTTATTCAATTGCTTGTTTGAATAGCTTATTTGATTAGCTTATTCGATTGCTTTTTTTATTAGTGTATTTGATTAGTGTATTTGATTAGCTTGTTCGATTAGCTTGTTTGATTAGTTTATTTGATTAGCTTATTTGATTAGCTTATTTGATCTTGACGTTATTCTGTGATATTTAGGGTGAAACTTGTATTTATTTATGGTGATTAGCTTATTCGATTGCTTAATTCATCAGAAGTTTGATTGGTAAAACATCGCATACCAAGTGTTCGATTAAATGTGTAGCAAAATTATCAGCATTTTTCATGCTATTTTTTTCGTAGAGGCTCTGTGTGCTTGTGGTTGTAACAAAATATACATTGTATTTTAGAATTTCATGAGCTTGCCTAGTTTCCATAGGGCCAAGGCTTATTTTGTTTAGTCATTTCGAAAGTTTAGCGTTACCATGATAGTATGCTTTAGTTTATAGTAAATCATGGTCGCTTATCCTTGCATATGATTAGATTTATGGAATACTTATAAGAAAACGACCATTTGTCACTACTACAAAAAAACTCATAAAAGCTGGTCAAAATCCCATAAAGAGTGGTTTATGAACCACTCTTCAAAGGGGGTATCTCCATAATCGAAACATAAAAAAACTGGTTACGCAACCAGTGTCTAATATGAGCATCAAAAGTAGTTTTCTAGTAAGAACCGGTGTCTCCAAGCGATGTATACAAGTCTCTATTATAGAGTAGAAAGACTCGTTTTATATAATAACTGGTCTTGACAAGAATTTCTTATTAAAAAGATGATTTTAGTTTTTGCAAAAAGTAAAAGAAATTCATTATTCCATAATATACAATTAAATTAAAGTGCAAATCTTGATACATACCAATATAACCAACTATATATCAAAGCATCTCAACTTGAATTAAACAATATGACATGACAATGCAAAATCAAAATAAAACATATATTAATTCAGATCAAATCTTTCGATACATATTTAATATTTAATGTGACAATAATAATACAGCAACAATAACTATAAACTAATACACCATACGAACCCAGAATGTTCGCTTTTAAATTTCAGATAGGACCAATGAGTGCCACATCATTAACCTATAGCTAAATCGTCAAAAGGCGTCATCCGGTGTCCGAGGACCTATATGAAACAACACATTGGGTGTAAGAAATGTTAAGTTAGGCGTATTAACCGATAATAACAAATCCATGAGATAATAAATAATATACATGTGGAATTCAGCGTGTACATCTAAAGAACCTGGGCACCACTCAAATAAGACTATCACCTCTTATTTCGTTACCTGATATGCAAAAACACACTCACATACTAAACACAGGCCTACCAAAAGACGTACATTGCAGCCAAACACACCAACTGACACCACCCCGAAAATCTTGCAGCATCCATCTCACAATTAAATCTTAAAACTCACTTAGACCAAGTACCTATTGTCCGACCCACATGACTGATTGCAACAAGAAATAGTCACTGAAACATATATTTTGTACCCACTTTAAGCGTCACAGTGACCCAAGGTACAATAATGAAACTCGAGTAACTTGACATATTAGTTGTCTATAATCAGACAACAAGCCTCATTGAATATAAAGAGTATTTATATTTGTGATCCTAAACTAACCTGTACTGAATATGTTGCTAGAACTTTTAGTTTGGAAGGACTCCACCAACTTTAATATGGCCTCAAACATTTCTCTTAGTAGTCTAAGAATTCGAGCAAAATAGGATTTAAGACATGCTCGCATCTTACAGATTTCAACCAATGAGAGCTTTCAAGCAAAAATATGATTTCTTAAATATGATTTGTACATAATACCTAGTTACTCACTATATGTATGGTTGATCAAAATGCAGATAAAACTTGCACATTTTGGACATTGTTAGAAGAAGATGTGGAAGCTGAGAATTGGTGAGCAAAATGGAAACCTTACCACTGTTGATGGAAATGGTGATGAGTATTTGTTTAGCACCAACAACTTTGTTGGAAGGCAAATATGGGAGTTTGACCCTGACTCGGGTATGCAAGAAGAGCGCGATGAAGTAGAAAAGCTTCAAGAGCAGTTCTTGATCAATAAGAAGAAGCTCGATATCCATTGTTGTGGTGACTTGCTCATGCGTACTCAGGTCGATCTCTAGCTTATTGCTGAGTACAAATACTTTTAAACACATTACTACATATGCTAGATCTATTGGTTGTGAACTTTTTTGGTTAAGTTTACCAATTTTATTAAGGAACAGAAGACTATATAAGTCTATAAGCTAAGTAACTCATGCTTGTCCAGCTTATTAAGGAAAGTAGAATAGATCTCATGAGCGAGCCTTCGGTAAGACTTGGAGATAAAGAAGATGTGAACTATGAAGCCGTGACGGTAGCTGTGCAGTTCGATTGAATCGTGCAATTCAAGCTTGGGTTTTAGTCTATTACAAACTTGATGCAATACAAGTTATCCGTATCGATCTAGCTAGTGAATTTTGTGTGATTCGTATTTGCAGATAATTACCTTGTACATAACTGGTACATTGGATACAATCTTAACGAAAGAGCACCAGAAGGAGATGATTCGCTACATGTACATCCATCAAGTATGTTTTGCTTTGTGCTTAATATGTTTACGTAGCACAGTACTTGAGTTTTCATTGATGTATTTATATTGTTCTAACTCAGTGTAACTCTTTGTCTAGCTTATAAACAAATACTCAACAGAACTCTACGTTTAGAACAATACAAGGTTCTCAGCGTCGATTTCTGTTGAGTTTTTTGTTGAAAAGGACGTTGTCTAATTGATACATGCATTCATTATCTTGTGTGTGTTACTGTTAAGTCTCGGTCAATGAATATGTAGAACGAAGATGGAGGATGGGGATTCTATATATCCGGAAAAAGCACAATGATATGGAGTGCTCTGAACTATGTGGCTCTAAGACTCCTTGGAGAAGCTAGACGACGACATTGACGGTGATGGTGCGCTTGCTAGAGGCCGCAAATGGATACTTGATCATGGTGGTGCTACATCTATCCCTTCATGGGGCAAGGTTTATCTTTCGGTATGGACTAGCTAGCTTGCCCATAAATATGCTTGCTATTTTTGGTATATGTTGTCCCAAGTACTTGTTGCCTTTCTAGTACTGATTGTTCATATGTGGTTTGAGTGCCTTTCTAGTTTTGTACTTTGTTTTTTGTGTGTATATAGGGAAATAACTCTCATTCTGTCCTAACTCTCTCGTTACTAGTCTAAGTCGATTGTATGTTTTTGTTGGATCCTGTAGTTTGATTTTTCATTTTAGGAAGCCACGTGGAAAGATAATATGATTGTTCAATTATAAATAAATCTATTATCGCATCTACCATGCACTTTACTTACCATTGTTCACTCTCGGACCTACTTGATATATAACCAGGGGCGGACCTACTCGTTTGATGACGCTAGCTGGTTTGAGGCGTAGGGGTGTCACTTCCACAACAATTAACACGTTTCACCCTGAGTGCTTTAGTTGTCGTGCTTGTTATTACCCAATCACAGAACACGAGGTAAAATTCTGCTTTTCTTATCATTTCCCATATGGTTTTTTAAGGTCCGATGATGTGTTGCTTTTGTGAGCGATGAATATAAGTGTGATACCTGTTGTTTGTAGGATTGGAGATGAAATTGGAAAGGCTATGTTGCATATCGTAATTTCATCAACACGCCAGATAATTAGACACCTGGTGACCAGTAGCCCGGTTAGAAATAGCACCGCTGGTGTGTTCATATGGGAAAAGGTACTGCTTGATATCTGGATATGTTCGGTTCTTATTGTTTATTTCAATTAGCATTAACAGTCTTATTAAGCACCCCTTCTCATTTACCGCATTAACAAAAGAACGAGTTATTCCATATGGGTGGTTTTTTGTGCTTTGCGGATCTAGAAAGATAAGATATAGGATAGGAGGGCCGGAATTCATTTTTAGTTAATACATCGCGTTATCTATTTCGTCTTTGAATTGACCGTTGAGGTAATTTGTTTTTGGCGCTTTTTAGTATGGACTCATGGATAGGCTTCTAGCTTTAGGCTCATTTCGCAAGTTAAGAAATGACAATAAGTTACATGAGCATAAAATAACTTTGTTGTGCAGAGGCATTTATGGTCAACAAGGAAAGAATATCAATTGTTTTGCTGATAACAGTAGTTTGGCAGTCAATCATGGCATTAAAGAAGGTATTAACTATGGATTTGGGTACAAGATGGCTCACTGGTAAAAAAAAAGAAAGCAATGATTAATGAGAAGGCTGCTAAGATTTGGGTATTTTCTCTACTATTCTCTAAGATTTTTTCCTGGATAGATGCAAGTGTTTCTCTTTGAGATTTTCTGGCACATACCGGCTAAAACATACTGATTATGTGGTCGACACGACACGATCTAACCTGCATGCTTTGACCCAACCCCATTTTGACCCGTTACCCAGATTCTAACTCCTACTGCAGATCATACATTGCAGACTGTAAGTGCTCTGACATTATTATTTTTATGCAGGAGGATAACAATTTAGAAGATTATGAAGAAGCTCGAGAAGATTATGATGAAGCTCGAAATGATGTTTAGTTTAAGTTTAAATGGAGCATAATATCCGCACATGTAGTAGTTTAAATGGTGGATAATATACTCGGTAGAAATAGGTTAGCAGGCTTTTATATCTTGTTGGAAACGTATGCTACAAATTGAATAATTGTTTGACGTATGGATCAAGTAATTGCTTAATATTGACGATGTATGGATCAAGTAATTGCTTAATATTGACGATGGGTCAAGCAAATCTGTGTACCTTTTTGTACATTTCAGCCTACAAATTGCTCCATATTGACATTTGTTGGATATTTAGGATTTTAGAAAGTGACGAAGTTGTCGTCACTATTGGACGTTAACGTTCGTTAGTTTTTCTCATTAAAGTGACGCTTTTTTTCGTCACTATTTTTATCAAATGGTGACGATTTTAGCCACTTTAGTGACGAAATCAAGTAAAGAAATGGGTTGTCACTGCCTTATGTGACGAATTTAATTCGTCATTAATTTTGTGTCAAATTTTAATTCATCACTTTTTTATTTGTGACGGAGCTATAGTGACGACAAGTGACGACGTTGATTTTCGTCATTAAGTTGGTTTAGTGACGAATTTTTCCTCTATAATGACGAATTTCCACTCGTCATTAAATCCTTTTTTTCTTGTAGTGATAACTCAGTGATTCAGATGTTTTATATTTTGTGCCTAAGTACGAGAAACTCTTACAAACAACTGCTTGTACGGAGGCTAAAAGCCAGTTTCTGCAACGTGTGGACGATAACGTAAACTTTACCTCATGCATGTATTATGTAGTATAATTTATGTACCGACCAAGATAGTAGCAATAGTGAGAAGTCATAACATTGATACCGCAACATCATGTGTATGAGAGCTGAGTATAACTTTAAATCCCAAATCATGAAATTGATGGAGATTTCAGAACTTACAGTGATGTTGAGAGGCCTTATTTAACAATTTAAAACCCCTCACTTGGCAACCCAGTCAAGTTAAAAAATGAGAGTGAAAAGTACATATTTTTTCTTTATTAATATATCTTTTCTATGATTTATAAGGTATTTTTATGAGCGAAGAACGGTTATTGTAGGTGTGATATAAGTGTTGGAAAACAAAACTAACTAACCGAAATATACCCAATATAGGATGAAGAGAGGTAAACCCACGTTTTATTTCACAATTCACAACTAAAAGTCCTCATTTAGTGGAATGGATAATTAATCATTTAGTTGAATGGATAGTTTCATTTGTAAAATCTTACTTTGTATATTTGTTTTTGTTTTTTCTTAATTTGTCTTGCATCTTCCAAAATATCCGATCTATAACTTGATTGTGTACTGGGTAAGTTGTGTTTTTTTAGAATATCATATTTATAACTTAGACATGAGTTTATTGTATTATACATCTTGAAGGTACACATAGGCGTATGTGGTTGTCAAAAAGAAAGTCTAAAAGCATGAAAAGATTGAAAATTCATTGCTGTGATAAAAATTATAGCTACACAAAATCAATGACCGATATTGGTGTATAAATAAACTTTATTTCGCATTTATGAATGACTAACATACTTTGCTCTTATAGATAATTTATTGGGTTTTATTTTCTTATTGTAAGAACGTTCATTTTTAATTCTTAATGCATTAAATAAATAATTTGTTTTTTAACGGTGATTTGCCTTCCGTTTTTGGATAAACTTATTTTCTTTTGTGTTGGTTATGCATTGAACAATTAATTTTCCTGTTCTTATAGTTGATTAACTGTACTTAATTTATCATATGTTACGAGCGTTTGTGATTTAATTTTGAGCTTTTCACGTTCTATTTTTAACATTACACAAATCACTTAACACAATATCACATAGCATTAATTATCTGCCGCTAGAAATTCCGCCGCTATGCGCGGGTATTCGTCTAGTACCCTATAAAGGGTGTATCCTAATTGTTGAATGTTTAAACTTGAAAAACCAAATAAATTAGGCAACTTGAACAAACCGTCCATGGTTGAACAAATCATCATTTTAATTGTGGAAATATTGAACTGTATCAACCAAAAAGTTACATACATAGTAATACCGTGTGAGAGATTAATGCAATTTTGTATACATAGTATACTGTGTGAGATATTAAGGAAATAATACCATACCATTAAAATTCTTTGTGCACATAAACCACCTTTCTGTGCAATGCATCAAAGAAAACTTAAACATAGTGTGAAACTATTATTTTCATTCATCATTATCATTTCTTGAAGAACCAGTCTTGAAATGGACTGCTTTGTTAAAGTTGCATGAACCAGTGGGGACTTTGAACTTTCACCTCTTTGTGGGAGCAACAACTCATAAAGGTTTCTATTTTTTTTCTTTAATTACAATAAGTACTCACAAGTTGCTAATCAATATTTGTAGACATAAATTTGGATCTGAGTTATTTGTAAAATGTTATAGTTACAGACTTACAGTAGTTTGTTTGCATTGGATGTGCATTACACTAGCTATCTGGTGTCTTGATATAGTGATTATAAATGTGAAATGGACAAATGGTTATATTTCTTTGTATAGATATTTGAGTATCAGTAATTGCTATTTGAAAACAGGGTCGTGCGTCGTGACAGCGGAGGATAACTTGTAGTGGCTGAGTAACCTAGGTCGTTGGTCGAGGGAGGAAGCTTAGTCACTACCACTTGTTTGCCGAGGAACCTTGGTCACTCCCCATGCTCGGGCTACCTCAACTTCCTCGATGCCCAATTCACGTGTTGGAAAATGGGGTATGCCAGTCACCATGGCGCCCCCTAAATATAACGAGATCCTTTTGAAGAATTTGATCCTGAAGTAAATCGAACATGCAACTTTCAGATCTAATTGTTTGCAGTTTGATTGTTTGTGTTTCCAATACAAATAACTTGTATAGGGTTTATGTTTTTTTTTTGTTGCCAACACAAATGGTTTGAGTACTAGCATTGCTTGTTTGTAGTATGTCATTGTATTTTTGTAAGATCTAACCATTGAAGTAGCATTTAGACAAAAAAAAACATCAGCACTAACTGTGAGAGAATACAAGGCCACAATGAATCATAAACTAAAGCACACATCCTAAAATGAACCACTTTGTTGGTAAGATTTCATTTATCAGTATCATCCCAAAGCGGCTATGCTTTGACATCCAAAATACGTTTTAAGCCAATCAACTGAACATTGTCTTCTGTTTTGAACCTAAACATTCTAATTATGATTTGCTTCTATATGTGACCTTCACCTTGGAATAATCTCCAAAAGTTAAGTTGATTTCTTTAGCCCACATAAGCTAAAGTACTAAACTACTAAAGTATTGTAACACGTTTTGTATTAGTTTTTCAAATATTTTTATGGCATGGAGCATAATACATTGAGCACAAAAGCAAATGACTCCTTGTCATTGCAGTATAAGATAATCCACTAGCCACTCACTTACCATGTACTCCAAGATGGTTAAACTAATTTAGTGTACAAAATAGGCCTTCCACGTACTAAAATGGTTCAACTAATACATTGTTTCTTTTGCGGCGAGCGGATGCATACATATTTTGTTTTAATATGTGTTCAGAAGTCATATATGTGATACCAGAAGTACATATGCATTTGCGTTATCTAGGAAATGCCATATGATCTTTGTCGCAAGAACATTTAAGAGCTTTTCTAAACGTAGCAGTTCTATGTTGTAACTTTTCATTTGCTCTTAAACAAGTTGCTTTCCCCTACACAAGATAATTTTCCAATGCTCTAATGTTATGTACGGATGAGGTGTTTATGTATCTTGGAGAGAACTTGAAACTAGGCCTGCAAAGTATGTTTCAAAAGGTAGTTGCTATGCTTGAGCAACAAGAGACGAGACTCGTCATGCATCAATATTGTATTTATTTAGGTTACTAAAGCTTACAAAGTATCAAGTGCTCGCAATAGTAGTGTACTATTAGGCTAAATTAGACATCGGGCTATATGATGCATCGTGAAGCAACAATTTTTTGCCCATTTATTAAACAAAATTAGTTGCTGGATGATAAAATAAAGATTACGTAACAACAATTGTATTACTGATAATATTTATTAAGTAACAAGTTCAAGTGTATTGCTATGTTATATTATTAACAACAATATACGGGTTGCATTGAGTATATTGCTATGTTACATTACTAACACATTAGTTGCTACTTGAAAATGCATAAGGCATTTAACCATGCACTAATAAGTGAAAAGTTTTGGAACGTTGCATTGACATAGTGTATGGAGTGATCTAACGTGCACAAGTGCACGCGCAACAAAGATCATAAGTGTTGGGTACATGAGCATATACATTTATATAATGTCTTTTATATGTTCTTTGATACCTTATAATTTTTTTTTCTTGTGTTAAATTGGCGCATGTGTTGCAACTGTTGCATATTCATTTTTATTCTTCATGTATATTCTGAACGTCACAAAACACTTATCACAATATTTAGCATATCGTTAATAATATGGTGTTAGAAACTTCCGTTGCTATGCGCGGGTATTCGTCTAGTATAGAGTAATGTACTGTAGTAAATTGAAAAAAAACACGGTTACTAAATGGTCTAGAAATAGAACGATGAGACTTTTTGAACATGGGAGTTATACAAACATAATATTCAACAAAATCACTTATATTATATGAATATCTTATTTTTAGGAAGGTAATTAAAGTCTTAAATGCTATCTCTAATTATACAAATATGCATGCGTTACAAATTCATCTAAATGTGCAATTTCAAATTCAATTTGCATGAGATGTATAAATCATCTACATGTAGTTTTTCAATTTGCAATTGAATCAAAATAATTCTTATATGTTGAGTATTCATAATTTATTTCCAAGAATGTATAATCCCTCTGTTTGCATCTTTTTTTTGTATCGTGATCCATTTTCTTATTTTGTGTATGTTTTATTTGGTCTTGAGTAAATTACGTATTATTTTGATCTTGCAGGCTTGTATTGTTTTGATCTTGCAGGCTCGTCCACAACATCGACATGATAGAGGTACACAAGCTATTCATTTATCATAAAGCGTTATTGATTTTCTATTTTTTGTCGTACCAAACAACTTGATGATATTTTAATCACGCTTTATTCTCTGGTTTTGTCAAACAATAGAATCTGTTTTGTAATCTCAAATTCATTCTCTTTTTATGTCATTCCATTCTGCACTATCTTTCTATTCTCAACGATTCAATCGTACTACACGTCCTCTAAACTATTTTTTGGGACAAAAGCCATTCATTTTTCATAATTAAATTGTATGCCTCATTTTTTTTACTCTCGTAAGCCTACTAACACAAAATCTCTGCCAATGAGATATGTTCGAGTTAAAAAGAAGATGAGTAATCATCATTTGTTGTGTAATATGTCATCGGTTAACACCCAACTGCTCATACTATTATGGTACTTTTTGAAAAATAGTTTGAAAAATAAGATATTTATCGTAGTACGAAGCTTTTGTGGAGTACAATAAAGTGCATTGTGTGTGTTTGTTTTCATAAATTAGGTATTGTGTGTGTGCTTAGAAGCATGTGTGTGTGTTATACGGCAAAATCTTACTTACGGACTATATTGATTATACGATTTGAATAGTTATACGGCAAAATCTTACTTATGGATTGTATGTGGTGGTGATTCCTGAATGGCTGATGATGTAAATTGGATATGTGAAGACGAAAGATGAAGATGTTTGGTGTGATTATATTTCTACACTTTCATCTCATTATTGTGGAAAATTTTGGCTCCAACTTTTCAATATTATTTCTCTCTGTAGCTCCAAGTTAATTTTAGTTCAGATTTTCATCATTTTTTATATAACGCTTGAACATATTATTTTAACAAGTACTTCGAATGAAAGTTATGTAATAAAAAACACAACCGATTTTCTCTTGAAGCACGCACATAGATTGATGATACGGAATTTTCTTAAATTTATACACCGTTGGATAGATGAATGCAACCACATATATAATGAAAAGACATATGTCATATATCATGTAATGATTCACTGTTAGTTTGATACATGCTAAAAAATATCTCATGTTACGAATGTTTGTAATTTCATTTTGATCTTTTCATGTTTTATTGTGAACCTTACACGAAACGACATTTACCATAATATCACATATCGTTAATTATCAACAGCAATAAGATTCCGCCGCTATGCGTGGGTATTCGTCTAGTACCCTGATAGGTGTGTAAACACCCATCCTTTTTATCACTTAATTACAATAATAACCGAGCTAAAACGTGTATTTTATGTCATTTATGTCGAAATTATGCGTGATTTGTGTTTTTGTTGTGATTTAGGACGAAAAGGTGAAAAGTGGAGAAAACACGGGCTTTCACGGGCTTTTATCGAAGAAAAAGACGAAAGACTAAGTCAAAGATCAAGAGTGCGAAAAGAACGGAAGTCCAAGACCAATTCTAAAGATTTATCGAAGAAAAAGTCAAAAGACGGAAGTTTACTAAAAGCCGAAGAACTCGAGTCTTATTTATGAAGAAACTTTAAGACGAGTTTAAAGAAATCCCAAGACAAAGTCACTGAAGTAAAAAGATTAAATAAGATTAGGGACTTAAGCATGCAATTAGAGAAAGAAGAAAGAGGGAGGAAGCTTCCTAAGCTCCTCCCTAAATCTCCCTATAAATAGATTAGGTAGTTGTCATTTGATAGTGGTTGGTGGCTTGACAACCCACTCTTCCACCATTTTCATTTCCCTGCACTTTAAATTCTTGCACTCTTTAATTCAAGTAAGTTTTATTGAATCTTTACTTTTCTTGTTTAATCTCTCATCTACCTTTCTTTTTTGATTTGTTCTTAATCTTTGTGTTCATGTTCTTGAGTTTTATGGTTTTGATCAAGTGGGTTTTGATTGATTTGGTTATGTTTGTTAGTTTTGTTGATTTGTTTTGATTGATTATTGTTAATTGATGTTTATTTATTGTTTTGGTTTAATCTTTTGGTTTATCTTGGTTAGCTTGGTTTGAAAATGCGTTTTGCGATCCATTGCGCTAAAGATCCCAAAAGCCATTGCGTGATGCCTGATGCGATTGCGAGCGCAATTTAGACGCGATGCGTTTAGTATAAAAAAGTACAAAAATTATTTAAATACCAAATAAATGCAATAAAGTTACAAAATAAGTTCTTAGCATATTAAAATTAGGCCTATAATCCCTAGTAAAACAGATAAATCGCCAGTAAAGCTTGACAAAAAACACTTAACAAAATGCAAGATACTATATTTTGTTTTTGTTTGTTTTAGATGTTTTTCTAACAAGTCTTATTTTTCAAAAGTCATTAAAATATGTAGGTCTGTATTTAATGGTTGAAATTTGACAAAAATGGCCTAAGTACCAAATTGCGACGATTGCTACCGTTGCTAGCATTACACAATTGCGATAAATTGCGGCATAATGCGAACTCATTTTGGGATGACACTGCATTAGACCCCTTGATGCGAAATTTTGAATGCAACGCATTGATGCGTGCAATTTGCGCAATGATGCGCGCATTTTTAAACCAAGTTGGTTATATTTTGTAAAATTCGTCCTTGTTCTTCATTCCCTGTTCTTCATGTTCATCTTACTGTTTCTTTCCCCAGATTCCGGATCAGCTGCTTTGTTTGTGCTTCATTCGGAATAATAATTTATTCCGGATCAAGGTCTTTCATGCGGAATACTTGTTATTTCGGATCAAGCTCCTCTATTCGAAATACTTGTTATTCCGGATCAAGCTCCCTTATTCGGAATACTTTACTATTCCGAATCAAGTCTTTCATCCGGGATATTGATTATTCCAGATAGAGACCTTTATTCGGAATGTTAGGTTATTCCGGATAGAGACCTTTATGCGGAATGTTAGGTTATTCCGGATAGAGTGTTTCATTCGGAATGTTCAATATTCCGGATCAAGCTTCTTATTCCGGATCAACCTCTTTTCTCTTTTTTATTCCGGATCAAGAACTTATTCGAATCAACTGGTTTATTCCGGATAAGTGACATATTCCGGATAAGTGACATATTCCGGATGAGCTTTGTTATTCCGGATAAGGGATTTATTCTGAATGAGTTTTTCAGTTTTTTGTAGTTTTCCAGTTTTTAGTTTTAAGCTTTATTTTTCCCGCCTTTTTCCTTATTTGTATTTTTACTTGCCTTCCCTTTAGTTTAAGTTTTAGTTTGAGTTATTTACCTTTATTGCTTTTAATTTCTCTCATTTACTTTTCGTCAAGTTTTAATTTTCATTGTTGTTTCTTTTTACCGTCTTTATTTTATTTGTTCCAAGTCTTTATTTTTCATTAGTTTTAGACAACGACCATTCCCTTTTTATTCCACCAAGAACAACTAATCTCTTGCACTTAACCGGAAATCAATTCGAAGAGACACCGAGAAAACGAACTTTTCAACTAGTAAAATCTTAGTCATTAAAATGGCGCCGCTGCCGGCTCTTTTCGTGAGGATTAACGGTTTTTTGTGAGAGACGTGTTGGCTTTTGGGATCCGTTCACTCGTGAACGTTATTTTTGTATCAAAAAATTTCAAAAATCCCAAAAACATTTGAAAAATCATAAAAAACATTTCTTTTTCAAAGTTTTGCACCAAAAATATTCTTCTTGCTTATCTATTTTTCTTTATGGATTCTTATGTCTACTGTGTCGGGTGTGGGAGACGATTGTACGGGAACGACTCATGTCAATGGTGTACATGTGAGCGGTGCAGAAACGATATCAACAATACACAATTCATATTCGGATTTTGTCCCTTGTGCAACTCGACTAATTCGTCCTTTTTGAACCCACCTCCTCCTGTTCCCCCGTGCATCTATTGTGGAAGCGATTCTCATTGGCATGTTTCGTGCCCGGTTCGATACCCGTATGGTCACGAGGAAGACCCGGGGTACAATTATGACAATGATAATAGCTATCCACAAGACGCACCTAGTCTCTCTCCTTACCCGTTTTGCAACAACTGTGGGGGCCCTCACGATACTTCTTATTGTCAACCACTGAATTATTATGAGCCAAATCCGTGTCCTCAGTTTTCTTCACCAATGGATTATTATGAACCAAATCCGTGTTATAATTCTTCTCAACCGATGAATTACTATGAACCATATCCGTGCTATAATTCTGGTTTGCAACATATGGAGCCCCCACATCACACCGTCAATCATCAACCTTCCTTCGAACATTTGAGCTCACACGAACAATGGGCAACTCTTTTTAAGCAAGGTCAACAACTTCAAGAAGCTTTCAACAAGATCATCGAAAAATGTCAAGAGGATCAACGACAGGAGCAAATATCGAATATCGAGACTTATATTCCTCCTCCGGTGTATCCATACTATTATGATGATGATGACGATGAGCCTACTATTTCTTAGAATGATCTTACTGCTCAATGCCCTAGTGCTATTGTCATCCCTTCTCTCAATATCCCGAACGAGTCTAAGGATTGTGATATATTGAGTGAGCCTAGTGATTTTGGTCTTGATAAATTCTTTGTTGATGAGGTTTGTGACTTACCTGCTATAGAGCCTGAGGACGACGTTGCTCTTACGGAAGAGGTCGATCCTAGTGATGAAAATTCTTCTCTCCGCTATGAGAATTTCACTTTTGAAATTTCTCAATCTCCACCGGGAGATGCGGGCGATGATGATTTATTCTCTCCGGCTTACGAGAAGTTCACCGATGAACTTGATCTTGTGGATGAGGTGGAAGACGTGATTCTCCGCGACAGATTACGGAAAGTGCATCTTCTTATTGCTCAAATCGAAGAGTTGACTTCTCCTCCTCTCTCTCCGAGTCTTTGCCTCCATCTATTCCTCCCGTTGAAGATAATGACCCATTGCTGGAAGAAATCGACATTCACTCCATACCTCCAGGTATTGATGACGATGACATGGAGGGGGATATTATCCTTGATAATTTGCTGCAGGATGGTATTGACCCAAGTCCCCCTCCCAAGCACCTTTCATCCTCCCCTTTAGCCACTATTACGGAGGATGAGTGCTTTGACCCGGGAGGTGACATTGATTTTATTATCATTGATAACATTACGGCTTTGCCGAATGCTCAGCCTCCATTGTCTTTGGGGGATGACAATGTGCTTACTTTACCCACCCCACCTCCCGTGGATCATGATTTCACATACTATACGTATGTTGAAAGAACCTTTCTCCCATTTAAGACTTATCCTCCCGCCTCTCCATTGTTGATGTCAACCGGGAACGAGGACAAGGTCTTTGATCCCGATATTACATTTGAGGCTTCCCCATGGACCATTTAATTCGGGGACGAGTCAGGCTTGTGACTCGGTTAACAAAAACAAGCGCTTTTTGGGAGGCAACCCAATTATCTATCTATCTTTACCATAAGTGTAGGGGGAGCCCCGTGGTGTTTCTTGCTTTCTTTCTTATCATGTGCATGGATTAGAGCTTCAAAGACACACTCTTGATGACTTTTGACGAACCGTGATTCCGTGTTCCCTTCTTCCCGGTTCTATCCTAAACTCTTTTCGATTCACTATTTTATATTTCTCAATATTAAAATAGGAATCTCTTTAGTTGTCTCTTCCTTAGCGAGATTTAAACAACGTGCACAATGTCCTAAGGGTAGGGGAGTTTACTCCCACATGCTTAAACATTGAGGACAATGTTTATATTAAGTGTAGGGGGACTTCTATCGAAGTTAAGTGGTCTTTTCCTTGTATTTGTCCTCATTTTAACCGGAAAATCAGTTTTTCGACATTCTTCAAAATTTTTAATCTATTTTGGCCTAGTTGTATAGTTGTTTTTACCTTTGTATAGTTATTTTCTTTCCTTATTAGAATAAATTTTTAATAAAGTGGTTTTAATTTTCAAACGTTGTGAATCTTTTGACTCAACCCGAGTTTACTTATATAATTTTACTCTAGCTAGTATCCTTAACGTGTTTAAGTCAAGTTTTGCTAGGCTTTTATATAGGGAGCTATAAAACGCGAAAGTCTTAACTCTCACGGGTTAAGAACACGAACTTTTCGCAAGTTCCTATAATTGATCCTAGAGAGTCGTTTATCAAGGGAACTTTAAAATGCGATTTCTAAACTTGAAAAAGTCTAAGAGTTTGCAAGATCCTATAGGCGACTCGAAAACCCAAAACTTTGATTTAATAGGCTAAGCATCCACGAATCTCATTCCTTGAGATTTTAAACTGTGGAGAACGAGAGATGATAGAGTCAATTATAAGTTTGGTATTCTTTCGTGAATTTATGTGAGTTAATTATAAGCCTATTCTCCTATCGCTTGCTAATAAATTTATCTGCAATAAATAAGGTTGTACGATTTGAAAAGTTACTTAGCTTCTAGCCCAAGATCGTTTAAAAGTTGCTCGGTATGGATTAGAGTTCATAGCCAAGGCATAACTTATTGAAGCGGGATGCGAAGATTGGCGAGTCCAAAAAGGTCCTAACAAGGCATGAGGGCTACATTTTGTTGCTAAAGATCCAAAGTGATGTGAAGAATCATTTATCGAAAATCAATATGAAGGATTGAGACACACGACGAAAAGCAAATACTCCCTAAAGATCTTGGAGAAGTCTATCCGAAAAGACCCTGGCAAGGTATGAGGATAAATAGATCCAAGTCCTAAAAGGAGGCGGATCGTTGTATATCAAAGTCCAAAATAAAGATTGGAGAAAAATGAAGAAGTCGTGGTCCGTATATGAAGAATCTCTCAAAACTTCAAGTGAAGAAATTCCTATTATGAAGGGAAGACCATTATTTCATGAACGTCTCTCAAGATTTGAAGTATGAAGTCGCTGCCAAATATCGGTCCGAGAAAGGCCTCAAATCGCGAAGCGAGTTATGCCAAGATATGAACTTTATGAGGTCCCGAGAAGCAGTTTTAAAAGATTTTGTCCTTTAGCTAACTATTGATTAAATCGTTCACTTTATTTTCGGCCTAAATAACTATCGAAATAAGTCAAAAATACATCCTCGTGATCATTCAAGACAACAATAAAATATAAGAGATACACCTAGGAATAAGGGAGTCTAAGTGAATAATTGGCCCACATGAGTTCGTGTTAGTTTGCTAACTTATAATAACAATGATCTCGTTTTTAAGCTTGGTTTGGAGAAAGTGAAAACTTGAGGATGATGATCATTCATAACATTTCCAAAACCCTAAGGTATGTTTTTGATTTGTTTACTTGTTTTGTTATTTTCTATCTCTTTAATAAAGGCCAACATGGATTGATTGTGATGAAAAATGTAAACATGCTTTGTAAGTAATGCATTGCATGAGGACATTGCAATGGTTAAGTGTAGGAGATTTGATAGGTGTGTAAACACTCATCCTTTTTACCACTTAATTACAATAATAACCGAGCCAAAACGTGTATTTTATGTCATTTATGTCGAAATCATGCGTGGTTTGTATTTTTGTTGTGATTTAGGACGAAAAGGTGAAAAGTGGAGAAAACACGGGCTTTCACGGGCTTTTATCGAAGAAAAAGACGAAAGACGAAGTCGAAAGATCAAGAGTGCGAAAAGAACGGAAGTTCAAGACCAATTCTGAAGATTTATCGAAGAAAAAGTCAAAAGACGGAAGTTTACTAAAAGCCGAAGAACTCGAGTCTTATTTATGAAGAAAATTCAAGACGAGTTTAAAGAAATCCCAAGACAAAGTCACTGAAGTCAAAAGATTAAAGAAGATTAGGGACTTAAGCATGCAATTAGAGAAAGAAGAAAGAGGGAGGAAGCTTCCTAAGCTCCTCCCTAAATCTCCCTATAAATAGATTAGGTAGTTGTCATTTGATAGTGGTTGGTGGCTTGACAACCCACTCTTCCACCATTTTCATTTCCCTGCATTTTAAATTCTTGCACTTTAATTTTCATGTATTGCACTCTTTAATTCAAGTAAGTTTTATTGAATCTTTACTCTTCTTGTTTAATCTCTCATCTACCTTTCTTGTTTGATTTGTTCTTAATCTTTGTGTTCATGTTCTTGAGTTTTATGGTTTTGATCAAGTGGGTTTTGATTGATTTGGTTATGTTTGTTAGTTTTGTTGATTTTTTTTGATTGATTATTGTTAGTTGATGTTTATTGATTGTTTTGGTTTAATCTTTTGGTTTATCTTGGTTAGATTTTGTAAAATTCGTCCTTGTTCTTTATTCCCTGTTCTTCATGTTCATCTTATTGTTTCTTTCCCCAGATTCAGGATCAACTGCTTTGTTTGTGCTTCATTCGGAATAATAATTTATTCCGGATCAAGGTCTTTCATGCGGAATACTTGTTATTCCGGATCAAGCTCCTCTATTCGAAATACTTGTTATTCCGGATCAAGCTCCCTTATTCGGAATACTTTACTATTCCGAATCAAGTCTTTCATCCGGAATATTGATTATTTCGGATAGAGACCTTTATTCGGAATGTTAGGTTATTCCGGATAGAGACCTTTATGCGGAATGTTAGGTTATTCCGGATAGAGTGTTTCATTCGGAATGTTCAAATATTCCGGATCAAGCTTCTTATTCCGAATCAACCTCTTTTCTCTTTTTTATTCCGGATCAAGAACTTATTCCGAATCAACTGGTTTATTCTGGATAAGTGACATATTCCGGATGAGCTTTGTTATTCCGGATAAGGGATTTATTCCGAATGAGTTTTTCAGTTTTTTGTAGTTTTCCAGTTTTTAGTTTTAAGCTTTATTTTTCCCGCCTTTTTCCTTATTTGCCTTTTTACTTGCCTTCCCTTTAGTTTAAGTTTTAGTTTGAGTTATTTACCTTTATTGCTTTTAATTTCTCTCATTTACTTTTCGTCAAGTTTTAATCTTTCATTGTTGTTTCTTTTTACCGTCTTTATTTTATTTGTTTCAAGTCTTTATTTTTCACTAGTTTTAGACAACGACCATTCCCTTTTTATTCCACCAAGAACAACTAATCTCTTGCACTTAACCGGAAATCAATTCGAAGAGACACCGAGAAAACGAACTTTTCAACTAGTAAAATCTTAGTCATTATACCCTATAAAGGGTGTATTCAATTTGTTGAATGTTGAAAAGTTGAAAAATCTACAAATATGGTAATTAAAAAACGCCACAGGTTGTAGTAATCGAATATGTATTTCGAGCAAATGTTGCATGTAAATGGAAACCTTTAACTGTATTCTATCAAATTTAATGTCCTTTGATAAAGATGGCAATGTTGGATAAATTTCTCTATTTAAAGAAATGTTGAAGGTGTGTAATTCCTTCTATCATTTGTTGTAGTTGAATAGCTAAAATTATATATAGAATGTATTGAAATGTTCGAGGGAAAATGTGAGGAGTTAATTCTGAAAAATGACAAGTCAATAAAAAGAGAGGAGTTAATTAAGGGATTCATTAAAGATTTGTAACAAAATGAATTTTTTTTAAATATTAATCTTGTATAAGAAGCTTCTTTCATCTATTTCAAACCTCTATATAACATTAAGGAGTTTATTCATAACTAATATTGTTCTTTTCATAAACTGTTTTCTTATTATTATTTTTATGTCTTTTGCAGATTGATATAGCATTTGATGAATTTCCTCACGATTTTAGAGCAGCCACCACTGCCAAGTTAGTAACTACTTTCGCTGCTACGATTAGTATTTTATATAATTCCGAGCAAAAGCTAATATATATTGTGTTAGTTATCTAACCTTAGATAAGCTATTATGCGATATTACGTTGTTTGCAGTCTAGAATTAATTAATATCACCAGGTTTCATTTTCTGCATTAGGCTTATCAATTATATTTTGTGCCAGTGGGTTGTATGAAGACGTACTAAAGACATTGCAGCAGTGTAGGGACAACGCACACAAGTTTGCATTCGTAACAAAAAGCGACGTGCTTACTGAGATCTTTGTTGCATGCTTGGAGTACTTACCAAAGGTATGGCTTGTGACTTGGATATTACTCTTTTAAGTTGTTATTTTTGTAATGAATTTGTGAATTTGTTTGTCTATTCTTTCAACCAAAAATTTATCTTTGATTAAGTTTTTTAAAAAAAATGTTTTTACTTGGATCTTGTATGTGTGATTGTGTGTTATTGATTACTGGTGATTCTTATTGCCATATAAAAGTATGAAATGCAGTTTGGTTATAAATTGTTCCATAAATTTTGTAGGCTTTTCCGACAAAGGAATATTTGTAGATGGTGCTACATAAGTAGATTGAGTTTATGATGACATATCATTTGCTTAAGAATCAAGACATATAAATCACATATAGTTGAATTTGTAATTTTAATATGTTAGATAAATCACTGTCATCCAAATATATATCATAGCAATTCACTATAATTTCAAAGCACTTGATCTATGCAGAAATTCATATCAAGTACGCGTACCAAGATGTGAATATTTTCTTACTTCTCTCTCGGTTTGAAACTTTACAATAGAAATCTCTTTATATAAAACGCACCACGGTGAAGCACAATTATTAAAACCTTGTGTATAATATTTGTTGACATAAATCGAATCGTCATATTTGCTTCTTACGAATCGTCCTATTTGGAGTTCTATATTTTTAATCACAAACTATTGTCGGTTTATTTTTGAACCATCGTCGCATCAATTTATACAGAAGTTAGTGTTGCCCATTTGGTTACCCGGTAAACTATTATGTAAATTATAATTATTAAATAATATGTAGTAGATAATCATTGCATAAAAAATTATACACATATATATAGTTGATTAACAAAACACTAACTAGGACCTTTTTTAGTTTTTAAATGTAATTTTTATTATTAGTTACAAGATGATTAAAGTTAAAATACTTTTTTATCTTTTTAATGATTCACTAATCGGATTATGATTCATGCATGTTTTGGCATATGATTCACAATAATCGCTCACTTTTGTTCAATTCACCAGTCACGTATGATTCAGTATAAAAGCAATATTGTCATTCTATTTTATGATTCACTATAACCCAAAAGACATTATGTTAATCATGATTAAAATATTAACTACTATATATTCTTAGTGATTCACTAATGATTATGATTACCAATATAAATCTATGATAATTCGTTGATATGAATTGTATTTATTACAAGGAAAAATCAACCACTTTTTTGTATATTCAAAAAAGATTCACAAAAATTAGCACCAAATGTTTTAGGGACAAACCTAACATATATATTAATTCAAAACTCACTTGAGATGTGTTAGTCATGATTCAGTTGTTGGACCAAACAAAAATTTGTATAAATTGGAAAAACATGGATCATGAATCATATGTCACTCTAAGATTTCTTTTGCATGAAGTTTGATAGTTTTAATACCATTGAAGAAAAGTAAAATGATAATGAATCTTAATAATTAAGAAAGGGTAAATGTCAAAAATACACAATGTATTTTCTCAGATTATCCATTATACACATCGTACTAATTTATGTCCTTTATTCACACTGAAACTTGCTATCATAGGTAAAAGCTGACGTGACACGGTCAAACCAAAATGTTTGACTTTTCTTGACTTGGCAGTCACATCACTGGGTCTTATTTTATGTCTTTTTTTCACACCCGATCCAAATACCCCTTTTTTCACACACGATCCAAATACATACACCCATTCATATAGTTTTTTCCCAGAAACCTCAAAAACCCTAATCCCCAAATACGCCTTTGTCAATTCCATTTAAACCCTAATCCCCAAATACCCCTTTCTCAATTCCATATAAACCCTAATCCCCAAATTTTGTAATTAAAAGTAATCACTGAATCCATTATGTCATCTTCGTCTTCATCATTGATTAGGAGATATGGCAGGAATCAAGATGTCACAAACAAAACACATTGTGATTGTGACCCTCACCCAATTCCTATCCAAACAGCTTGGACTCTAGAAAGTCCAGGAAGAAGGTTTAGGTCTTGTCCAATCAGAGACAAGACAACAAAATGTGGTGTGTATGGTTTTCTAGACCTTTAATTGTCTTCATATTACAGAGCATTGCTGTATGGATTGCACGAAGAGAATAAAAGCTTGAGGAGGATGGTCAACTCGGGTGGTACAAACAATGGATCAGAGAGAGTGTTACCCCATGACAGTCTCATTGAAATGCTTAAAGGCATAACAGAGGACTTGAAGAATGTGAAGGCTAAATTTGTGGTTTATGATAGGCTAATGTTAGTGATTTCAGTTGTGTTATGTTTTTAAGAATAGTTTTAATCCTATATTTGCTAATGTAATCATTGTATGTTGTTACTTTTACAATGAATTGAATATATTTATCAGATCTTTTGTTGCCATATTTTTGTTATATGTTTCTTACCAGATTAGCATGAAGATGTTACTAGTTTTATTTTTGTTCCCATGATATGTTATATGCCCAAGTGTTTTTCCCCTGTTATGTTATATGCCCAAGTGTTGACTGTATGTGGTAGCCATATTTATGGCATACTCCCACCAACATGGTCTGTCTGATATAAATTAGTCTCACCCAACCATTTGACATCCCCATTTACTTCCATTTAAGTTTTAGTCAAAAAATAGACAGGTAACAGGTTTAACATTTAGGGATTTATCCAGGGAATTCAAACATGGATAAAGGGAAAGATAAGTATGGTGTCGAATTATTAGCCATGTTTTCACACTATACCCATATGTCATCCTTTGTATGTAATGATTTTTTTTTTGCAAACATTATTGAAATTAGTAGTGACAGTGAATCAGGAGATGCTATGACTCAAGGGTATTCTTCAGAAACCATGGATTCATGTAAAGGGCATGGATCTTAAAAAAGTTAAGGGTTTAAAAAGATCATATGCTGGTGGATCAAGGCTTGGACATGGATCTAAAAGATCATCTGATAATAAAATCCCAGCAGCTATTCTCAAATGGTATGGGTATGATACAGAAGATTCAAGTGAAAGTGATGATTTTAGTGTCCATTGTGAAAGCCCTGGTCATAACTCAAAATGGGTATTTGCACCAAAAGCTTATGATGCTATCAAAGGTAAATACTTACCTGTGAATGCATCTTCAAAACAGATTGCTAAAAGTCCTGTTGCAGTCATTGGTTGTGTCATTGGTCTTTCTAACCAAATGACTTGGTTGCAAATCTGTGAACAAATGAAGGGTCCTAAAAATGCAGGCAAAGGAAAGGGCAAAGCTAAGGTTTGATAAACACTTTTATGAACTTTTCATGAATATTTTATGCTTTATGTATAAACAGGTTAAGCTATTAGCTGTTATACTAAGGTATCTGATATTATACTTTGTTTATCTTGGTATGTATTGGTAGCTTTTGGCAGACTTGGTATGTATTGGTAGCTTTTGCAGACTTGGTATGTATAGGTAGGTTTTAAGACCAGGTAATGTAATGGTGTGTTTAACTTCAACACTTGGTATGTAATGCTTTGTTTAGATTGATGGTGTTGTGTGAAAACATGTGGATATACACACAATTTTTGTTATGTAATGTGACCTGTACAAACCATTTCCAAACTAGGAGACAAGGTGGTCCTAGTTTCCATTCAAACTTGTTAAACAATACCATATAAAACAAAATATGTTGCTTTTTATAAGAGATTCCCCTGCTTAAAGGCATGTGAGTAACAGCAAAAAAATTGTGCATCCATTTCATACGAATCACACATTTAACAACAACATCATTCCTACCTTATCCTATACAAAAGCTTGGTTCAATTGTTTAGATCATTAGACCAATACCATCACAGATTTGCTACATAATCAATATCCAGATTATAACAAACTATTACAATAACTTCATATAGTTAATCACTAAGATGAAGAGCCTTGGCTGGTGTAGATCCATTTTCAGCTTCATCAAACTTCAGTTTCTTAGATTTCATCTTAGCTATCCTTTCAGATCTACCTCTGTTCTTGTGTGTAACCCTAAAAGGAACTGCTATGTCTATTTGTGAGCCTTTTTTGTCTTTGGCCTTCCTATTGTTTTGGGTACAGGAGCACTTGACACAACAGGTTTACCTTTTTCTCTTAGTATGAAGTGGCTTCCTTGAGAAGTGATTGATTGAGATGTAACACCTAAGTCAGATTCATCTCCATGTAAACTGTCTTGTGTATCAAAGTATTATGATGCATCTTCAGGGTTGGACATAAAAATTTCATCTACTAGTTGATTGTGCATTCTCATTTCAGCCATATGTCTTATAATAGAAGTTCTTCCAGGTATTTGCCTAGCTGAAGACCCATATATCTCCCATGATTTGAACTCACTATTGTAGTCATACCAAGCATCTTCATCATATATTCTCTGTTTCTCCTTAGCTTCCCACTTTGCCTTTTCTTCAGCCTCAGTTCTTAGAAGCTCTTCCAAAGCCTGTCTGCCCATTTCCTCAAGATGTTCCTGTACATATGTTTTCCAATTATAAGCTAAGTTCATTTACAGTTAATTACATTGTCATTGTTTTATGGATTGATGTGTACCTCTGGAGTTAAACTTGTTCCAACATTAGTTGCTGCTTTTTTCCCTTTGTCTAATTTGGGTTGATGAGGCTTCTTAGGTGCAGTTGGAGGCTTCTTTGAACCAGATGGTGTATTTTTTGAGGTACTAGCATGTTTCTTTAAGATTGGAGTTGTAACATTGGCTTCTGATACTGGCATAACAGGGTCAGCCATGTCTACTGTGTAGAAACTAGAAGGGAGGGTTGAATAGTTTCTTATAATTTACTTGTTAAAATATGGTTTCCAAAAATCCTTTTTCAAAAAAAAACTTAGGCTTGAGGAAATATGTGAAATCTTCTTATGCACAAATATGAACAATAATAGTGTAGCTAAACTAATACTAACAAAAATATATCCACAAAGAATAAAGAATGATAGTGTAGCTAATCTAATATTAACACATGTATATGCAAAAAGAATAAGGAATGTAAAGAGTTAAGGGTAAAGAAAGATCAAACCGAACACCAAGGATTTATAGTGGTTCGACAACGAAGCTCACTCCTCGTTCCTACTCCACTCCTCGAGAACTCCTTACTCGGGAGTTCACTACACAACAAGCTCCTTATGGTGGAGAAAACCGTACACGTCGCTTAACCAATTTCCGACTCTAAGCTAAAAGTCGAGCCCTAATCGTAGCTAGGACCAATCTACACAACTATACTTAGTACATACACAACTTCCAAATAGACACAACTACTTGGATCTTCACAACTATGACACAACTACAAGTATATAAAAATTGATCTTCAATGGATCTTTGGTGGTGGACTCAACACTTCACTAGGATAGTGTTCTTCTCTTTGCACTTGGAGAGGAAGGGATGGAAGAACAAGATTCACTTCTTAAACAAGTAATAATCAAACAAATGATCAAAGATTTGAGTGATTAAAGAAGGGGTTTGAATCTGGAAATAAATGTGCAAAAGAGGTGAGGTGAAAAGCTGAGAATGATTCACTATATAAAGGATAAAGGAGCCAACGGCTATATCTGCCCGCGGTACCTTATCACAGCCCACAGTACCTTATCGATAAGGTACCGCCTAGGCGCTAAGGTACCGTCGGACTAGACTCCGCTCCTTTTTGTCCTTTAGTGGTGGAGGTCTTATCTGGGTATAAAATATCCTGAAAGGATATTCTTAACAGAATAAGAATATGCCATTTTCAAATTTCAAATAATTAATTTAATAAAACATTTTTTTAAAAATAAAGTTTAATAAAAACTTGTCACATTTAATAAAAAGTGAGTTTTAAGAAAAGATTAAATCACTTGATCACTTGATTAAGGTTAGTACTTGTTTATCCATACCTTAAGTGAAAATGGGTAAAACGAAAAATACTTGAACTCAAGAATTCGTTTTTCGTTGTTTTCGTAAATGCTTGTTTTTACATATTGTCGTAATCAAAACTAAGCGAGACCGAAAAATGCAAGTAACGTTTTTAGTCATTATTGCATTAACAATCTCCCCCTTTTTGATTCCGACAATACATAAACTCAATCACACAAAAAACAAGATTTTCGAAGACGAGTTTATTCATTTCTCCCCCTTTATCGAAGCAAAAAGGTTGCGTAAGCCGGTGTTGAAGAAACGACGTTGCAAAGACTCCCCCTTGGTGCTTACTCCCCCTAGCTTGGGGCACCGGGGAATCGAGATATGGTGACAAGCTACATAGAAGGGTTAGTTGAACAAAAGAAACAACCAACAATATATAGCAATAGGTCACAAAAAAAATTAAAAGAGAAGAAAACACAATGACAAAGATCCAAGATAGGTTACTAAAGAAACATCATACAAGGAAGTATAAAAAAAAGAAACAAGCCAAAAGCGTAAATCTAATCCTACTTATTCTAGAATTCTAAGATTTGCTTGAAATTGGTGTCTTTAGGATAAGCAACCAATGCTTATATGAAAGACAAGGTAATAGCGGAGGGTGGTGGTGGTGGCTTGTTGGAGATCTCATAATCAAAATGAAGAGGAGGCTTGATTAAGAGACTCTTAATGTAGCTCAACTCCTCATAGATGTGTGCCATAGCAAGATGTTGATATTGACAACAATGACAATATGTTCCATGGTGCATGACATTATCATGAGAAGGAGGAAGAACACTAAAAGGTGGTGGTGGAAGAAAGGAAGTTCCACAATCAACATTCTTGGTAGGAGAAATGTGATTAAGAGTGTTCTTGGGTGGATTTGGATTGAAAGCAATTGGAGAAAATGGAGGAGATTCAAGGCTTTCATTTGGAGAATAAGACATTTTGGATGTGAAGTAATGCAAAATGCTTATGGTTTAAATAGGGATGGCTTAGGGTATTTTTGGGGTGGTCAAAGGGTTTGAAACAAAGATTCTCAAAAAGGTTGGAGCAAATCTGGAGTTTCAGACAAAAACCTGAAAAGGAAGGCCACTGTAGGCGGTTCCTTATCTATGGTGGCGGTACCTTATCAATAAGGTACCGCGGCTCACTTATGGAACCGCCTGCAGAAGCAGGGTTTGGTGTTTGGAGAAAGATTTTTCAGCAAATCTTATTTTTCTAGTCTAACTTATCATAGGGATGTGCTTAAAAGCTAAGATAGACAAGGAAAGTATATGAAAACTTACCAAATATAGATTTGACCAAAATAAACAAAAAAAATCAATGTAGAAGGTGTGTAAGACAAGACCTTATGACACAATGATCCTCCATGATTCAATCTTGTTCTTGCTATGTTTGAGAGAATAATACATATGAATTATGTAAGCTCTATATTAATAGCGAGAATCTATGAAAAATCCTTTTTAGATTGAATTAACAATGTCAAACGAGTTTCTCAACCGTTTTCGAAAGAGACTTTGAGAGTTTTGAAAAGGAGATGAGAAGATTTTTCAAAAGAATCTTAAAAGACTCAAGTACTCAAGGTGGTAAGAGAAAACACACAAGAAGAAAAGAATTTAAGGAAGATGTTCCATTAATCCTAGACCTAGACGCAAGTAATAAAAAGGTTCCCTCTTAAGTGGCTTAGTGAAGATATCGGCTAAATTGTCCTCAGATGGCACCTTTTCGATAGTAATGTTCCCCTTTTGAACATTATCTCTAAGGAAATGGTGTCTAATTTCTATGGGTTTGGTTCGCGAATGTTGCACGGGATTCTTGCTTAGGTCTATAGCGCCTTTATTATCGCACATGATGGGAACATCATCAAGAGAAATCCCGTAATCAACAAGCGCTTGCTTCATCCATAGAGCTTGTTGGCATGCTTTACCGGCACTCACATACTCGGCTTCCGTGGTGGATATCGCAAGAGCGGTTTGTTTCTTGGAGAACCAAGAAGTTAAACAACAACCCATGAAGGTACAAACTCCACTAGTGCTTTTCCGGTCCACATAGTCTCCCGCATGATCCGAGCCCGCGTAGACAATGGTTTCTACGCCGGTCCCTTTAGGATACCATAATCCTAAATGTTTAGTGCCTTTAATGTATCGGAAGATACGCTTAACCGCTTCAAGGTGAGAGGTTTTGGGAGCCTCTTGGAAGCGAGCACAAAGGCAAACACTAAACATGATATCCGGTCGACTTGCCGTTAGGTACAACAAACTACCAATCATACCTCTATATTTGGTGTTGTCTACCGACTCACAATCATCATCTACGGTGAGTTTAGTATCCGAGGCCATAGGGGTCTTCATTGGTCTAGATTCTTCTAATCCAAATTTCTTTAGCATTTCTTTAGCGTACTTAGATTGACTAAAGAAAATACCATCGTCCATTTGTTTAATTTGGAGTCCTAAAAAGAAGTTAAGTTCTCCCATCATACTCATTTCAAACTCATCATGCATGATTTTGGCAAAGTCATCACACAATTCTTGACAAGTTGAGCCAAATATAATGTCATCAACATATATTTGTACGATTATGAGGTGAGGACCTTTCTTCTTTGTAAAGAGTGTATTGTCTACCAT
Organism: Glebionis coronaria; assembly: GCA_025667525.1. Taxonomy (NCBI): domain Eukaryota; kingdom Viridiplantae; phylum Streptophyta; class Magnoliopsida; order Asterales; family Asteraceae; genus Glebionis; species Glebionis coronaria. The sequence continues at coordinate 499,627,054 of CM046882.1, forward strand.
ACCCATGGTATACTCATGTTTAACAAGAAACGCTTTAAGTCTATCATACCAAGCTATGGGTGCTTGTTTGAGTCCATAAAGTGCTTTCTTAAGCTTGTAAACATGGTCCGGTTTCTCAAAATCAATGAAGCCGGGAGGTTGAGCCACATATACCTCCTCATTGATCAAACCGTTAAGGAATGCACTCTTTACATCCATTTGTTGAAGCTTAATATCTAAGGCACAAGCGTAGGCTAAAAGGATTCTAATTGATTCTAATCTAGCTACCAGTGCATATGTCTCGTCATAATCAATCCCTTCTTGTTGATTATAGCCTTGAGCTACAAGTCTAGCCTTGTTACGAGACACAACACCATTCTCATCTAGCTTATTCCTAAATACCCATTTGGTTCCTATAATGGTAGAACTTCTAGGTGGAGGAACAAGTTCCCAAACATCATTGGCAACGAATTGATTCAATTCTTCTTGCATCACAATGACCCAACTCTCATCCGTCAAAGCTTCTTTAACATTCTTAGGTTCAATCAAGGAGACAAAACAAAAGAAGTTGATTTGGTTTTGGACTTGAGATCTTAGGGTCCTTTGATTTAAGTCACCAATGACATTATTGAGAGTATGATCCCTAGACTCCTTAATGTTTACTTCTTTTTCAACACTAAGGTCTTCAACTCCTATTTTTCTAACCTCTTTGGCTTTAACTACTTCTAATTCATCCAAGTCATCATCAACCATTGGTGGTGTCTTGGGTGAAGGAGGGGTTTCATCAAAGGTTACGTTGAGTGATTCTTCAATAACCCCTGAGGTTCTATTTAGGACTATGTAGGCCTTACTAGTTTGGGAATAACCTAAAAGGATACCTTCATAAGACTTTGGGTCAAACTTGGTAAGGTAGTCTTTGGTGTTGAGGATAAAGCACTTGCTTCCAAACACCCTAAAGTATTCTAATGAGGGTTTCTTACCTTTAAGAATCTCATAGGGGGTCTTTCCTAGGAAAGGTCGAATAAGAATTCGGTTGAGAATATAAGTCGATGTATCTACGGCATTGCACCAAAACTTTTGAGGCAAAGATTGCTCGTTTAACATCGTCCTACTCATATCTTGGAGAGTCCTATTCTTCCTTTCAACTACCCCGTTTGATTGTGGAGTGCGAGGAGCCGAGAAGTTATGGGTAATACCATGAGCTTCACAAAAGGCACCAAATTGCACTTCATTATCAAATTCCCTACCATGATCCGTCCTAATAGAAACAATTGAACATCCTAGTTGATTTTGAATTCTCCGACTAAAGATTTCGAAGTGATCGAAAGCTTCATTCTTAGATGCACAAAATCTAGTCCATGTGAATCTAGAATAGTCGTCAACTATAACTAGGGTATAAAGGTTACCTCCATAACTCCGTATGGCGGAAGGTCCAAAGAGATCCATATGTAGGAGCTCTAAGCACCGAGAGGTTGAAACCAAATTCTTGGCTTTGTGACTTGAGTTAACTTGCTTTCCAACTTTGCAAGCATCACAAAAGTGACTATCAAACTTAATCTTGGGGAGGTGTCTTACCAACTCCTTAGAGACTAAAGATTGAATTAAACGCATATTAGCGTGACCTAATCTCCTATGCCAAAGAGTAGAACTATCATCTATAGTCGCAAGACATATGTTGTCTTTTGACTTCTTATTAACTTTCATAACATAAAGCCCATGCTTTACGAACACCTTTTCCAATGACTTTTCCATCTTTTATGATTTCACTGTCATGTTCCGAAAAGATGACCTTACACTTATTATCACAAATTTGACCTATACTTAAAAGGTTAAAACCTAAGTTATCTACGTGCTCAACATTTTCAATGGTCATGGAGTCAAGAGAAACCGTACCTTTGCCAATGATATTACCACGTAGACTACTAGCGAATGTGACGTTACCTCCATCATATGCTTTGTAATGCGAGAACAAACTTCAATTACCCGTCATGTGTTTAGAACATCCACTATCCTTAATCCACTCATCGGTCTCCAAATCAATTCCCAAGCATATCTAGGTAACAATACACAAGATCAAACCTTTGGTCCCCAATATCTCATGGGTCCAAAATTGTTAGTTCCAAACATCCCTTGCATTTGGTTGGGATGTATGAATGAGGTGGGGATTCCCCATGGAGAGCAAAATGGAGGATGGTAGTAATTCATGTAACCATTTTGTTGTTCATTACTTCTCCTAGGTGTGTTTGATCTAGGTTTAGAGTTATTATTATTCTTTCTAGGTGTTGGAGTTTTACTTCTAGGTCGTGAGTTGTTTTGATTATCTCTTGTAGGCGTTGTCGTTCTACTTCTAGGTTTAGATTCATTCCGTACTCTAGGTGGAGTAGAAGATAGTCTAGATAAACTTCTATTTCCCATGAGAGGTTTACTTAACGGCTTTTAGAACTTACTAATAGCATTGTCGTCAAGTATGGGTAATTGAACCTTATTAGCAGTAAGATGCTTTGGTTTTTCATTTAACTTAGATTTTTCAGAAAGTTCAGAGTTTTCACAAAAATCAACTTCTGGCCGCGGTACCTTATCTATGGCCGCGGTTCCATAGTGATAAGGAGCCGCGCCATACAATGTGGAACCGCGTCCAGAAGGTGTTTTCTGTGAAAACCTGACTTGTTTTGGTTCACTAGTTGAGGCTTCATTTGAGTTAAAACCTAGACCAAGTTTTTCCTTAGATTGAACTTGTTTGTTTAACATATCACCAAGAGCACTAGTACCTTTCATGAACTTTTCCAATTTAATGGAGGTGCTCTTGAGATCACCATTCTCTAATCTAAGTTTCTCACAACTTAAGCAACCTAAATCAACCTCTTTGTTTTTCTCAAGTTTAGCCAATTTGTCCCTAAGTTCATTGATCTCATTTTCAAGCTTAGTTTTGGTTGATTTTAAGGTTTTATTCTTTTCTATGAATTTAAGACTAAGTTTGTGTAAGCTATCATATTTACCTTAAAATTCAATATCATCTAAAGTGGAACTATCATTGCTATAATATTCGGTTTCGGAATGTACCTCTTTAGAAGTGTGAGCCATAAGGCATTTCTCCTCTTTGGGGTTGTCATCATCATCTTCACCGCTATCGCTCCAAGCGCCACTAACGAATGCCGTGTGGTTCTTATCACGAGCGGGCTTTGGACAATCACCAATGAAGTGATTTGGATCACCACATCTAAAGCAACTCCTATCACCTTTTTCGTTCTTGACAAACCGATTCTTTGACAATGGTTTCTTGTCATAGTTTGGTTGCCTAACGTGTTGACCTCGTCTCTTGAAGAACTTCTTGAAATCTCTCACCGCCAATGCATACTCCTCGTCATCACTTTCCAAGGAACTATCATGGTCACTTTGTGCCTTCTTGGCTTTAAGTGCAAGAGATTTCCTTTCACTCTTGGTTTTTACTAATTCCGAGTCCTTCAAAATTATCATCTCATGAACCTTCAAGTTTCCTATGAGTTCATCGAGTGATAAAGTTGAGAGATCTTTTGACTCTTCAATAGCCGTGACTTTTTCTCTCCACTTTGGATGTAAGGCCCTTAGAAACTTCCTAACATTGTTCTTGCTAGAAAAACCTTCATCAAGTGCTTTTAGACTAGTAATAATGGTGTTAAACCTAGCAAATGCACTATCAATAGTTTCATCTTCTAAGATGACAAATTGTTCATATTGTTGGACAAGAAGATCGATTTTACTTTCTTTGACTTAGCTATTACCTTGGTGAGTTACTAAAAGAGTGTTCCAAATATCTTTAGCGGTTTCACACATAAAAATTCTTTCATACTCTTTCTTAGGCAAAGCATTATAAATCACCATTTTAGCCTCATTATTTTTTGAAAGTTTCTTTTTAGCATCATCATTAGCTTTGTCAAAAGTGACTAATTCTTTTGTTTTAGAAACTTCATTAAATTGAAAGGGTAAAAAATCACCATTGGTAATAACATGCCAAAGATTTAAATCTTTTGATTTCACATAAGTTTCAAATCTATTTTTCCAATAAATAAAACTATTTGTTTCAAAAAGTGGTGGTCTTTGCATAGATTTCCCTTCTAGGTACTTGTTCGAATCCATAGATCGATTCAAGTTTTAAAATACAATATACTTTAAAAATTCTTGAGCAACCCGCTCTGATACCAATTGTAGAAACTAGAAGGGGGGGTTGAATAGTTTCTTATAATTTACTTGTTAAAATATGGTTTCCAAAAATCCTTTTTCAAAAAAAAAACTTAGGCTTGAGGAAATATGTGAAATCTTCTTATGCACAAATATGAAAAATGATAGTGTAGCTAAACTAATACTAACAAAAATATATCCACAAAGAATAAAGAATGATAGTGTAGCTAATCTAATATTAACACATGTATATGCAAAAAGAATAAGGAATGTAAAGAGTTAAGGGTAAAGAAAGATCAAACCGAACACCAAGGATTTATAGTGGTTCGGCAACGAAGCTCACTCCTCGTTCCTACTCCACTCCTCGAGAACTCCTTACTCGAGAGTTCACTACACAACAAGCTCCTTATGGTGGAGAAAACCGTACACGTCGCTTAACTAATTTCCGACTCTAAGATAAAAGTCGAGCCCTAATCGTAGCTAGGACCAATCTACACAACTATACTTAGTACATACACAACTTCCAAATAGACACAACTACTTGGATCTTCACAACTATGACACAACTACAAGTATATAAAAATTGATCTTCAATGGATCTTTGGTGGTGGACTCAACACTTCACTAGGATAGTGTTCTTCTCTTTGCACTTGGAGAGTAAGGGATGGAAGAACAAGATTCACTTCTTAAACAAGTAATAATCAAACAAATGATCAAATATTTGAGTGATTAAAGAAGGGGTTTGAGTCTGGAAATAAATGTGCAAAAGAGGTGAGGTGAAAAGCTGAGAATGGTTCACTATATAAAGGATAAAGGAGCCAACGGCTATATCTGCCCGCGGTACCTTATCGATAAGGTACCGCCTAGGCGCTAAGGTACCGCCGGACTAGACTCCGCTCCTTTTTGTCCTTTAGTGGTGGAGGTCTTATCTGGGTATAAAAATATCCTGAAAGGATATTCTTAACAGAATAAGAATATGCCATTTTCAAATTTCAAATAATTAATTTAATAAAACATTTTCTTAAAAATAAAGTTTAATAAAAACTTGTCACATTTAATAAAAAGTGAGTTTTAAGAAAAGATTAAATCACTTGATCACTTGATTAAGGTTAGTACTTGTTTATCCATACCTTAAGTGAAAATGGGTAAAATGAAAAATACTTGAACTCAAGAATTCGTTTTTCGTTGTTTTCGTAAATGCTTGTTTTTACATATTGTCGTAATCAAAACTAAGCGAGACCGAAAAATGCAAGTAACGTTTTTAGTCATTATTGCATTAACATACTGGCTTATCCTGTGTAGCCTGTAAACCACTTACATCCCCTTCATTTGGTGTCTCACTTTGTTGTTTATAAGGAACATCATAGAAATTCTTTGGTTTAGGTCTTGGGGTATTCTTGCAATTTTTTCTATAGTGCCCAGATTGCCAGCACCTATGGCAATGAATCACTCTTCCAACCCTACTAACTTGATGGTCATTTTCTGAAGGATGCCTAATCCTTTGTTTCCTGGGTTTGCCCGGCATTTTTCTTTCTTGAGGTGGTAATGGTTTTTCAAGCTCTGTTCTCTTCCATACACTAGAACCAGGGACTGGTCTAATGGAGTGCTTATAACAGTCAATCCATTTGGACTTAGAATTACCAGTCACTGACACCTGCTTCTGGATTCAAAACTAGGTGAGAATAAGCAGCCACAGCATGGACACAAGGAATACTTTTTAGCTCCCACATTCTGCATCCACAAAGTTTTTTTTATCAACATTGACACCATACCCATGGTCATCTCTTCTAACCTCAACTTCTTGGTAACCACTCCGGTACACCACCCAGTTCCTATCATAGTGTTACAACTCATCATTATAAAATCTATAATAAATGTTAGACAATATTTGTAAACAAAACTTTATCTATTGTACCTTAGTTTAATTGTATGAATCTCCAACATCTTCTTAGCAAATGAACTAATTTCATGTGTGTGTTCCACGGATTTCTTGTTAAAGACCCAAATCTTTTGCATAATGTATATCCTGATGTCTTCTAACATGGTAATTATGGGATTTCCTCTAGCCACAAGTATTCTAGATTTAAAACTCTCAGACATACCATTTTCAAATGCTGTACAACATCTGTCCATTTCAAAGTAAGCACAACACCATGTATTTGGATTTCTGTCAACTAACCATGTGTATGCATTATCATCTAGTTTCTTGATTGCATCCATAACCTGATGAAAGTGCTCAGGTATTGTGCAGGAAGCAGCCCACCAAAACAATCTCTTATAATGTAAGCCACTCCATTTCTTCTTGAAATTTTCATAAATGTGTCTTGCACATTTCCTGTGCTCAGCCTCCCCCAACCAAACCTTGACAGCTTTTATTAGACCTTATATTGATTGTATTTATTAAATGTTAGCATAATATAGATAAGAAAGTTATGGTTAAGTGTTAACATATATAGACATAAGTGATAGGTTTCTTACCTTATGTCCATCTAATATGACTGTAAGACCTACTCCATTGTTCAATCCAAGGTCATAGTAGATCAAGGCCAAGAACCACATCCAGTTATGCTTGTTTTCCACCCCTACAACAACCCAAGCTATAGGAAACATTTGATTATTAGCATCCCTTCACATTGAAGTAAGTAACTGCCCTTTGCAAGTGTGTGACAAAAAGAACCCATCCAAACCAATCACTTTTCTACACCCAGCTTTCCAACCTTCCTTTGGTCCAGCAAAACAGACATAAAATCTTTTGAAATATGTAAGTCCATCATCTTTTTCTTCCAAATCTATGTGACAGGTTGAACCAGGATTAGAGTCCAACAAGGCTTGCCTGTAGTCCCATAGCCTACTATAATGGTCTATTAAGCCACCTTCATGGTCATACAACGCTATCTGTTTTGCCCTTCTACATTGACCTAAACTCACATTAATCATGAACTTTTATCTGAATGAATTCTACATAAACTTATGACCTATATTAGGGTTATTAATGATTTCCCTAGCATAATGTTCTGCTATCCATTTGTATGTAACCAATGCACCTAAATTGTAGTCTCTGCAACACTTGTGAGCAGGGTAGAGGGATTTGATTTGAAATGGCCTTTCATTGCCCATACAACTAGCCCATAGCCTAAACGGATAGTCCACCCCGGCCATCACATACTCCTTTTCTTTTACCTTTCTTTCAGCCCAATTAGCTTTTGATGTTTCACTCCTTTTGCTTGGCTCACCTAATTTGCCTTTACCTTTGCGTTTATCAATGTCTAAGATTGTTTTTTCACTACCATCTGACTCAATTAGATTGATTTCTTCTGTAGGTTTTTTACCTATTTTACCAGCACTAACATCCCTACCACACTTTACCAGTATTCTATGACTCTCATTATGTGAATACCACAACTGGTAACCATTTTTGACTTCATAGTTAGCTAAGAAGTTTTTAAGTTGTAATGGGTTCTCAAACTTCGTACCTAGTACTGGTTCACATTCATCCTATGGTGTATCAGGATTAAAATTGGGGTATTGAAAGTCTTTCCTAACTTTGTATCTAGGTTCAACAAAACTATCATCAGGATCATGATACTCTATCATTAACTGTCCCAATTCTCCATGACCTTCAGGTTTGTCATTCTCATTGTCACCCACAAACCTACCCTTTCCAACTAGCTTATTCAACCAAGTGTCAGTGGTTGTAAGCATAGGAATGTCTACATTGTCCTCTCCCTCATTTTGGAAATCAATGTGTTCAGGCAAGTCATTCAATGGATCATCCTTACAAACATCATCAAAGTCACTATCACTAGAGTCTGATTGTAACATATCTTCATTAACCAAATTAAAAACGTCATACCCATGGTGTTTAGTGTAAACAGACAAATGGAAATCATTCTCAAATAAGAATTCTATAAATTCTTCTACATGGGCATCATTAGCAATGGGTCTCAAACCCATATACATTGGAACACCAGGTAGAGTATAGAAGATGGCTACAGGTGCTACTAACACTAACCTATGCATAATCGAGAAGAAATCATCATATTTCATACCTTCGAAGTCAATATCATTAATTACACGTTGGTCAACATTGGTATATGAGACGTGATTGCCTATAAACAACCCATCGTGGTGCAAATCCACCACAAACTTCGCCATACGTCTCCAATTAACCTGCAATTAGAAAGATTAAAAATTAGGGCTAAACAATGGAATCATCATATTAAAACAATGGAAACATCAGAAACTGGAAATAATCAAATTAAAAATTAGGGGAAAATTAGGGTTAACAAAATGGAAATAATCAGATTAAAACAATAGTTTAAATGGAAACAACAATTAAAAACAAACGAATCATCATATTACAATAAACTAATTTACCTAAATCGATATTAATTGTTTTCAGAAAAAATTAGGGTTCGTATACTGGGTAATTGGTTTGAGAGAAATGAAATGATACGTGTGGTTTTATACGTAACAAAAAATATGCTAATACTTTTGTTAAGTAAATGTATACGACGTGGAAAACAAAAACAAAAGTAACCGGTAAATTTTTTAGTCAAAAGTAATAGTCAATTGGTTTGACCAAGTCAAACAATTTTACCTACGTGGCAAATGTGAATAAAGGACATAAAATAGTACGATGTGTATAATGGATAACCTGAGAAAAGTAAATAGTCGTTGTATTAGGATGTAAAGTTAAATCACAAAGGACAACTATTTCCCTATTGTAGTCATTAATTTGAATATCAATTATGCAATGACTTATTTACCTTTTTAATTTATTAACTAAGTGGTAAAATCTTTCATAATTAATTGATATCCTCAATCTAAAAATCATATCAATGAATCAAAGCCTCATGATACATTATGGAATTAGTTGTGATAGGGAAGAGCCGTGTAATGTGGTAGCTTACGTCATTAATCTGAGGTTTATTCTTAGGGTTCGTTTGTTAGGAAGAGATAAAATATCAAATGAATGGAATGATTCAATATTGTTATTAATAATGTTTGGTTTGTGTGACAGGATGGAATCCAATCGATAAAAAAAAACTAAATTACCCCATTATTAATAAGAAGTGTATTTAATGTTGTTAGTTAATGGTGGATTTTCCTGTAATGAGTCATTCTTTGTAATGATACATTACCTTGTACAATTCTAAACAAACAAGATTCTTCTATTCCATCGTAATAACCTTTTCCATTCCAACTCTCATTATAGCATACCAAACAATACGTTATTGTTTAATTTGGCCTTTTATTAGCAATAATTACTTAATGGAATTTCTCCTTTTCTGTTATTCCATATTGCCATATTGGTGTGGCGTCATGTTGATGTGGTATCTTCTATTACACATGGTTCCGAAAAATAACAAAGTAATATTGTATGTTGTTTTCAATACTTATGTTGTTGATATGAAATAATAATACATACTACAATTTTTGTTTGGTTGATTTATATTTTGATTTTGACAAGCAAAGAGTGAATTTAAGCAACCAATACTAAAAGAAATTAAATTTACGTTTATGAAAGATTCAATTTCTCTTATCAAAGTGAATGGTAAATGTGAGAACATTAGTTTGGTAGAAGAGAATATTTAACACCTTGAAATGACGCGTCACTTTATTTATATCTAGAAGTCTAATTTGTTCACAGTATTTTGAACGTTATCGTGAATCGTTAATTCTGTCGCTAGGTAATTTCCGTCGCTATGCGCGGGTACTCGTCTAGTAGGTTTTAAAGTGGTTATTTTTCTCAAACAAATTTTGGGTTTTTCTTTTAACAAATCTGGGTTACTTTTTTTTGGATGAGAGGACAAAAAGGTGTAACAGATGTTGGTGATAGCGAATATGTTTGTTTTTTTATTTTGAAAGTGTTTAGTTTCATTATTGCTAGATCAACTTTTGATTGGACCAAACATGCAGCCAAAATTTTAAAATAAAGACATTCGATGCATTTTCAAAAATGTAATTTACTCCAAACCATTGGAACAAAAATGTAATTTACTGAAAAGAAATAATAATGACAATTTAATCACTTGGAGATTGAGCACCGTCAGTTGATAATTTGTTATAGGACATATCTATTATATCTAATAAAACACAGTTTTTTACAGCTCTTTAAAGCAGCTATTGTATAACTCTTAAAGCATTCATTTAATTAATTTTTTCCTAATATAACTTTTAATATAGTAATGCCATGTGTAATTTTTAATCAATCAATTTCAAAAATGCAAAATAATAATAACCTTTTTACTAAATGTGAAAAAGCTGACGTTAAAAGTGGTAATACATGGTAATTTTTCTTTTAATGAAAGCTAGGTATCTCATTGTTAAAGTGGTAATACATTAAATCATTAATTCTGTATATCCCAATTAAAAGCACAATGCCAAGAAAAAAATGAAATGCATTAACTGCTATGACAATGTACGAGTATATATGCAAAGCAAAAATTGGAAGCATAATCATGGTACGTATTATTTATAAGTTTCAACCTTTGTTTTTTAGAGTTGCTCAAAATATTAACTAACTTGCTGTGTATTTCTAAATAAAATGTAGCAATATAGCAATTCTATAAACATCTAAACCGTCTCTACTACATTTTCTACTTTCTAAATCCTTTTAAATTATGCTGATGTGTCAGCTTCATATTCAATCTTAAGTTTAGAAAGTACTCACTCCATCTCAAAATCAATTATATATAATAAAACATAGTTTTGTACAGCTCTTTAAAGCACCCATTGTACAACTCTTAAAACATTCTTTTAATTAGTTTTTTCCAAAGATAACTAAGCATTACGTTTTGACACGTGGCGTATAAAGAAATTTAGTATTTAACCTTTTAATAATATGAAATTTCTTAGATAAATAGGAAGTTGAAAAACAATTCGAAACTGTGTATTAATTACTCCACTCATACAAAAACACATACACAAACCCAATTAAAGCCTATTTAAAGCCTATTATTTTTGCATTTACTGTCATTAACAAAATAATAAGCCTATTATTTCTGTATTTACTGTCATTAACAAAAGAATCGCCATTTTCGAATGAAACATTACAGGTATCATTATTCATCTTAATGAAACCACACGTGATATGATATGCCCGCATCAAACCTTTTGAAAACAATGTTAGCTATGAAACTTTGACTAATGAATTACAATTGTAAAACTTTTATTAGCTATTTGACTAATTAAACACAAAAATACCCTCATTTCAATATAAGATCTACAGTTTCAAATTGAATAAAAATATACATTGTACAAACTAAAAAAATAATAATTTACAAACATATTTTTTATTTACAAAAACGTCATTTTTAAACAAACTTTATAAAAAAATTTATTAAACAAAGAGTTATAAGGTTAAAATTAATTAGTTAAAAAATAAATTATATAAAGAGTTATTATATAAAAGATAAATGAAAGTTACTTTAGAGAAATAAAAAAGCTAAGATAATTTTATAAATTAAAAAGAATGTTAAATGTATATTTTGAATAAAATAAAAATAAAAATTATATAACTATAGTTAGTCTTACCAATTATTTAAAGTAAATATATATTTTTTATTAAAGTAATTTTTTTTATTTTAGAAAGTCATAACAAATAATTGAATTTTGAAATAAAATTAATTTAATTTTAGAAAGTTATCAATTACTAACAAACGCATTAAAAGGATTTCTAATGTCTTTTTAAAATTTGAAAATATTAGTAATTGATATCACTTATTTTTTTCAACAAGGGTTATTTATATCAACTCTATTAAAACTTCATTAAAATCTTATCACCTCATTCTTCTCCTGTATGTTTCTTTTTAAACCCATTAAACAGTTTCGATCAAATTAAATGTATTTAATCCTTTCAAAATCATTGAATACTTATAAAACCAATTCTTCTTCTGCATGATTTGAAAGTTGTTTTCATTATTTTGTTAGTACTTTTATTTTGTTGAAACCTCTTTAAACTTATTTAGGAAAAAATGTATTTATGAACTGATGATAATCTATTTTAATAAATATGTTATTATGCACTATGATAACAATGATTATGTTTATTGTAACCAGGTTGGATAATGGCATAATTGTCCAAAATCATAATTGGATGATGTTCAAATCTAGACCATCCACTTTTACCACATGATGTGTGCATTACAACAGGTTCTTATATGCAGATATTACTGCTTTACTATGAAAATAATGAAAATAGTCTTTGTGTGTCACCTAACATAACACATGTAGATGGATTTTTATGACTACACTTTGTGCAACTTTCCATCCATTTCTACGTTCAACCAAAATAAAGGTAAGTAGATGGAATTTTATTTTATTAATACTTTTTGAACATTTATTTTTTCAAAAATGTGGTAACATTAACTTGCACTACAACAATTTGTTTTAATAGTTGATTGTTTGTTATTAACATGTTTTTGTTTCATTTTTTTCTCATAATTTAGGATCAAAATGAAGTATATTCCAACACTTCCACCCAATTCATAAAAGTATGCCAAATGGGAACAAAACGGTGCTCCATACAATGAAATATGATGAACACAAAATCTAGCTAGATTTGTGGATTTAATATTATGTACCTGTTTGTAACTATAATCAATTCATAAACTTATTTCTTAAACCAAATTTAAATGCACATCCAGACACCCTCTTATATTTTTTTAGATGATGCTCTTACAGTTTTTTTCTTTATCTACGTGTCAGCAAGTTGTTAGGATGTTGTGATTTGAAAATGAAGCTAACTAAGTCGATTCTGCTAAATGCTGTTATATTTTTCTTAACTCATGTTGTAGACTTGACCCATATTATATTTTAATGGGTAAATTTGGTTTATATGTACTTATATAAAAAACAAGTAGGCTAAATGGGTGAAATGTATCCTGGAGTATATTATCATTTTGTTACTATGTATATTTAGTGGGTGTTTAGATGTGCTTATTGAAAACAAATTATTCATTTTGAAAACTCCATTTTGAAAAATCATCATCTTGAAAACTCCATTTTAAAAAATAGTGTTTGGATTTGATATTCCAGTTTGAAATCGCAATAATCAAATAATCACTTTTTTGAGTGTTTGACAAATTTGATTATTTGATAATAAACTTCATTCTGAAAACTTACTTTTCCAAAACTCTATTTTGAAAATGAAATAAGTAGCTCCCCACTAACTTTTTCAAAACTCCATTTTGGAGCTTCTAAACGCAAATAATCACTTATCTCCATTTATTACCCAAACACTTTTTTTAACTTACTTCCATTTTGGAACTGAGATTTAGATATAATCTCCTCCTAACCGCACATCCAAACACCCCTTTAGTTTGGAATTTAAAAAGATGATGACTGAAATAGATTGGAATTGGATTTTTTGTTGTTTGCATCTAAGTTGTAAAGGATTTTCTGATGCATGTCATGCAACATGGGGTTATCTCATTTGTTTCATTTGTAAGTTGGAATATGCTTGGTATTGTTGCATATGATTCGTTTGTAAGTCTGGTGTGATTGCTAAGTTGTAGCATTTTGTTAATTACTCCAATAGATGCAGATTATGATTATGTGACTAAAATACTTAATTGCTTACAATATTAAAACTCAACTCAAATATCAGTATGAGCTAATATTATAAACGTTAGAGTAACTCCATGTATAAGATTCAATCCAATACCTTTAAAAGTATGGTAAATTTGTTTTGTGAGTCTTTATGCAGGAAGATTGGAATAAGTTTAACTCACCCGAGTGGTATGTGTGGTGTTTGCTTTTTGAAACGAGCTTAGCGTATATATGACCTTCCTACATGATTTTTGATATGATTTTTATTTATGTATTATACATCAAGGACATTATCAATAAAAGTGTGTGTGCCAGTAATGTTTTTGAGAAATATTCATCAATCTAATGGTTTGTATAATGAGACAACGCTGCAAGTTCTTAAGTTAACGAGAAATGGAATTAGTCCAAAAGTGATTAATGGATTAAACTTTGGAAAAAAAAGTTATCGTAGCGAGGTTGAGAATTACTCCCTCAAACAAGCGTTTACAGCTAAAGATCATTTGAAACAGTTCCTTATTTCAGTGTTAACAAGGATGGTAATAAGTGAAGCCCAAAATCGTGGATGGGTGCCCTGCTACTTGAGTACAGTAGCTCTTATTTATCTATGTTGGTAAATTCCTTATTTAAGTGTTAACAAGGATGGTAATAAGTGAAGCCCAAAATCGTGGATGGGTGCCCTGCTACTTGAGTACAGTAGCTCTTATTTATCTATGTTGGTAAATTCATATTAAAAAATGAATACAAGTGTATATGAAATGATTAACAAATTTATGTAGGAGAAACAGTTTTTCACTAACCATGATGTTTGCGAAGGAGTGAGTTTGCTAAAGTTCTGGTATTTGTTCTTCAAAATATGCCTAAAAGTGATCTTAGCTATGTTATTGTTATTGTTATTGCTAAAAATGAGACTACAAATAGGCATGATGCTAGCTTACGAATATCTTGAATAGTAAATTGTTCACAAAAAGGTCAAACATTTATGAGATTGGTCTGCATTATATGATGTCGACAAACTAATTTTGACACTATGCTGATGTGCCCATCTGACGATTTGAAATTCAATTACGTTAGAGTAACAAATCAACTTTATTTTCTATTCATTTATTTGACAAGTTGTGTCATTATGCATATGTTCATTTGTACATACTTAGTATTTCCAACTGTGTATAACTTATGTGTCTCTTTCATTCTTTGTAACAGCTAATTAAATATGATTCAAGTTATTATTTTTTTGGTGGCCTCATTTTGAAATCTCTTTTAAAATATTCGTGATTTTTACGGGTCTTTTAGCTAGTGACATGAATATAACAGAGTTGAGCAGTTGTGTATTTGTGCATGACCAAATATGTCAAAATCTTTTACCATGACTGATTGAATTTGACCATTTTCGTCATTTTAAGAAAAAAAAAAATAACCTAGAATAATACTCCCTCCGTAACTAGCAAAAACATAAATAAAAAAAAAAAAAAAAAAAAAAAAGCATCACATGCCAACAACATAAACCCAAAACCATTACATTTTCAAAGAAGCTAGGAGGGTTTATATCATTCAGGTACAATTCTTAAACTTCATTTCTTCTTCCCATGTTTCTTTACTTTTTCTTTTTTAAGTTATTAATATAGCACAAGTTACGGTTGTTTGTTTTATGTTTACCCAAAATCGTAATCTTTTTTTTAAACCTGATTTTATAAGAGAAAATCAATAAAAAAAAGTTTCTTTCTTTTTTTTTTAAATCTAAAAAAAAGTTTAAGAAAAGTTGAAAAAATAACTGTAACTTGTGTTTAAATTGTGTAGAGTTGATATTTTCATTTTAGGCACTAGATCTGTAAATTTTACATATTCGCCTCACAAGTTTATAATTTATCATCTTTGTCATTAACTTAGGGTCCGTTTGGTAAGAGCTTTTTTAAAGCTTTTATAGAGCTGTTAGCTTTTTTGTTAAAAAAATAATTTAATAACTCTGTTTGGCACAATATTTTTTTAGAGCTGTTAGCTTTTTATTTTAACCAAATAGCTCTTAAATAAAAAGTTGTTTCATACAGTTTTTTAGATTGTCAAGAGCTGTTAAAGGTGTAAACTACCTTCAACCATATTATAATTTATTAAAAGATGTCATTTTAAGTCATTTTACATTTTACATTAAACTTAACAGCTAATATACCAAACATTTTTATTAAAATTAACAGCTTTTTAGCAAACAACTTACAGTTAACAGCTTACAACTTACAGTTAACAGCTTACAGCTAGTTTTGCCAAACATAGGTTGGTTATGTTTGGCGGGCGACAACCTTTTTGGAGAGTAAATGATAGGTTTTATGTCATTTTACATAGTTATGTTGTTGTTGTTGTAGCCAAACAGAACCATTTGTTAAAAGTTCTTGTAGTTGACGTTTTAATCTCATTTTTTGGATTTTATTATAGTTTGATAGTGCCCATTATTTAAGCAATATAGTTGGGATTTGGGAACTAGCTGTTAGATGAATGTATTCTAACTATATTTGGTAGCTCTGTTGTTTAGCGAGATAAGAAGGTTCGTAGAGCTAACATCATGTGCTTTCTAATGGTTCCGCATCCGTGAGGTGTTGATTTGTTAGTTTACATGCTTGCCTACTGATGTTTATGCTATGACAAATTGTGAGTTTTATGAAATTAAAAAAGCTTATAATTATTTGATTGAATTTGAGTTCTTAATTGTTTGGTATTCTGTTTGTTAAACGTTTCTGTAAATTACAATTTGATGGTACCAAATATTTAGGCAATATTGCTTGGAGGGTGTAGTACATTTGCAAATGCTTTAACAGTTGAGGTATGTGCATGTAGTTTTAACCCCACAAACGGCGAGGAGTGAGGGGATCACACACTCACGTGAAACTAGTCCCATTATGGCACATAATCTGTTAACAAGCCCTTGTTTTAGTTTGAATTGTTATTTAGACATACGGGGATTTATTTATTACTTCTATTAATACACATTGTGTGAAATCTGGAATCTTCGTTGTTCATGAGGATTTTAGCATTTCTTGGATGTGATAATGGCTGTCATATGTAGAGAAACAATTGACCAACCAAGATACTTTACAAACTACTAGCCGGGTACCTGCGCTAGGGGTGAGCATGGTGCGGTGCGGTGCGGTTTTTAGCAAAAATGAAACCGCATCCGCAATTGCGGTTTTTTCAAAAGTGAGAATCCGCACCGCGCGGTTTTTTGTGGTTTCGGTTTTGCGGATTTTTGCGATTTTTGTGGGTTTTGAGGATGTTAACCGCACCGCACCACCGCTTATGATTTATATATTTAATGCGGATTTTTGCGGTTGTTGAATCACGATGTACGTATTTTCGGTTATAACAATGCATATATTTAATGTAAACACACACATTATTTAGAATATTAATGATATTATGCACTAAAACTCCTATAACACACGTTAAATAATCGATATGCCGTTTTTTGGTTTTATATAATTACTATGCGGTGCGGTGCGGATTTGGTGGTGCGGTTTTAAGGGTAAAACCGCAACCGCACCGCATTTGCGGTTTTTCTTTTTTCTTAAAACCGATCCACCGGTTTTTGTTGTGGTGCGGTTATTGTGGTGCGGTTTTTGCGGTTTTACGGTTTGCGGTGCGGTTTGTGCTCACCCCTAACCCGCGCATTACAGCGGTGGGTACCCGTGTAACAATATTTTCTTACGATTTATTGTTCTCTACTTGTACGTTTATTATGAGGATAACGTATCTACAATATTGTCTATATGATGCATATTATTGAAAAGATTATCACGCCACATTGCATAGTATTCGAAAAATAACATAAAAATCACATACTCGTTCTTCATTTTCATGTTAAGCAATTGCATGTACACTAACAATAAGTTCACCGTAGTAATAGTTGAAGCGAAACATTCTTTTTGAATTTGATGAGGTATACAAATTTTCTGAGATGCTGAAAAGAAACCAAAAAAAGTCATAAGAGTTTTTAGAAGTATGATAGAGGAATAGAAATTGCTGTGTTTTTTTGCATTAACCAAATGATGCTTTTATACTCAAATAAAGTAAACGTTACAAAAGTTATATTAAAAATAAAATTATGACTTTGGTTAAAACGTAACCGATAATATTTAACTCTAATTACAAAAGTTAATGAAGACGGTTATAAAATGGACTAAACATAAAGACGCTTAATTACGAAATAAATAATATTACTTTAACTTTTTAATTTCTTTTTATAGTAATGTTTTTGGCTTAATTTTTTAAAACTTCCTTATTTAGAATGTGCTAAATACTTTATAATATAAAGTAGTATAAATAGTATAGATTAGGCTTTATAAACCTCTATGCCTGTTACAACGCAGAATTTAATATATTTTACTATAATATTTTAAATGGACGGTTACAAGCTTTTTAAATAATTTGTGTTAACGTTAGTCCGTTTCGAGTTTACATAATCTAAAATATTTAACTTTTTTATTATGTGTGATGAAAAGTTTTGACTTTTAATTTCTTTGAAAAATAACATATAAAATGGTCCTATTAAAATGAGCTCATTAAAATGTGTTTTAATTTTATGTGTAACGGATGTTTTAAAATTAAGCCTATTAATAACTTTGAATTTAATAAAATTTATTTGTGCAATCTATACTACATTATAAAGGGTGTATCCCTTTGGTTGAAAGTTGAAAATGTTGAATGGTTGAAAAATGTGGGTCCCACTAATCTATACTACATTTATCTATACTTACATTATAAAGGGTGTATCCCTTTGGTTGAAAGTTGAAAATGTTGAATGGTTGAAAAATGTGGGTCCCACTAATCTATACTACATTTATCTATACTACATTATAAATGGTGTATCCCTTGGGTTGAAAGTTGAAAATATTGAATGATTGAAAAATGTGGGTCCCACTAATCTATACTACATTTATCTATACTACATTATAAAGGGTGTATCCCTTTGGTTCAAAGTTGAAAATGTTGAATGGTTGAAAAATGTGGGTCCTACTAACCTATACTACATTTATCTATACTACATTATAAAGGGTGTATCCCTTTGGTTGAAAATTGATAATGTTGAATGGTTGAAAAATGTGGGTCCCACTAATCTATACTACATTTATAATTCAAACATTTTAATGCATATATAAATTATATTATGTGAACACATTAAAGTCATTTGGAGATGAATTATTGACGTGCAACGAAAATAAATAAACATATGAAGTTATGAACGATGCCATTTTTCAATGTTTTGAAACCCGGTTTTTAAAATCGACCTGATCGAGTCATCGGGTAAACTCGGATTAACCCGGTTTTCTAAATTGTTTACCAACTAATATAATATGTAGGGTTTACGTAACGAGTAACGTGTATTATTAGTTAGCTCATAAACTGTGATGTAATGTTTTACTTTCAGCTTTACCAAAAGTTTTTATAGGCTTTTTGATACATGTTTATTTAATATTTTATCTAGCATTGTATTGTCATATGTTAAAACATTCTATAATTTCAATTTGATCTTTTCATGCTTTATTTTGAACGTACACGAAACACTTACCACAATATCGCATACGGTAAATTATTTGCCACTAACCAAATTCCGCCGCTATGCGCGGGTACTCGTCTAGTAAATAAAAAAGTAAAAACAATCTTTTTATAACAAGAAATGTTGGAGGCTTAAAAAATTAAGACTTCTAATAATAGAAAATGGCTTAAATCTTTTATAAGGTATTAAGATATTAAATTTGTTGTTCATAATTTAACCAATTCTAATGGCTGTCATAATGGCTGTCATATGTAGAGAAACAATTGACCAACCAAGATACTTGACCAACCTGGATGTGATTTGGTGTCTGTTTGTTGTTCAATAAAACCAATTCTACTTGTCTTCGACTGTGAAAAATATGCCAATCAAAGAACAAAGTTTAGAAAGGAATAAAGAACCTTTGTGAAACTGAAAATGTCATATGAGGCAAAAATCCCTTGCAATGCGGATGAGTTAAGCCTTGTTTGTATTGACATAAAAATTGTCAATATTTGCAAATTTTTTGTTATATGGATATTATGTTTATGTTATTTTGTTTACTTTCATCAATCAAAGGTTAATTTAAGTTTTCATATCTTTCTTGTAACAAGCAGGCAGGACAACATGCCACAGAAAAAAAATTTGAAGGCCAAGAAGACTGGGAAGTGTCACGTGTGTGGGGACACAGGACACTATGCTCGCGACTGCGATGAAAGAAAGTCAGGTTCTGAAGAAGTGGTGCTTCAGGACACAGCCGGGAAGTGTCACGTGTGTGGGGAGACAGGACATTATGCTCGAGAATGCAAAGACAAAAAAACTGAAACTGTGAAAGTGGTGCTTCAGGACACTACCAGGAAGTGTCATCTCTGTGGGTACTGAAAGTTTATGGACTTAAAAATCGATTGTCGTGAGATAGGATCGAACTCGAGATCACGGGATTGCACACATTACGTGAAGAGTTAATTTATTTATTTATTAAATATATTTATTATATTTATTAAATCAAACCGTAGCTAACGATCGTTAAGTAATTAAAAGTTAAGTATTAAACGACCGTTATAGAAAGTTAAAGAAGCTAAAAGAAGGAGTCGGAAAAGTTCCGGAAACCTCTTTTGGAGCATGAAAATATCCGGCCTAAATAGAGGAGACAAAGATAAGGAGAAAAGATTTTGTGGCTTTATCTTGTTTAACCTTGGAAGAGAAGTTTTCCAAGGTGTATATAAACAAACTTAATGCCTCATAATTTTTCACTCCACATCTCTCTTTTCTCTTGCTTTAGCCGCCGGCCAAACACCCCTAATTAGGGTTCTTCTTTGATTTTCAATAAAGCTATTCTAGATCTAGTCCTAGCCCCTCTCTAGGGTTGTTGGGTAGACTTTTCATAGGCTTGGAAGCTCGGTTTGTTCGTGCTAGACTCACGGTTAACTCGCCGTATCACGTGTGTACAAGAACGTGATATAGTCTTACTTTAGACTATATTCTTGGTGGTGTTCGTGATAAACCTTAGTTGCCGTTTGCTCCGTCGTCTTGTGGATCTTGCTAGGATAAAGGTATGTAACCCTAATCTTGATTAATATAATTGTGTTAAATTGATGATCTTGTTAATCGCTTCCGCTATGCGCTCTTTGATCCATATTAGGGTTTTAAATAATTGTTATGAACTCTATAAACCATCAGTGGCATCGAGAGCCGTTTTAACATGATTATAATTATCAAGATCTAAAGTTTTTTAACTAATATTGATTTGTGTTAAAAATTACATGTTGTTTTTTAGGTTTTATAAAATTAGGGTTTTGTTTTTTATTATTTTTAAAATCGGCTATGCCGAATTTTTTATAAAAAAAAAAAAAGTTTTTTTGTAAACCCTAAAATTACAAGGTAATTAACTTTAGATGTATGCATGAATTAATTGTTATGTCATGCGTGGTTACGATCCGTAGTGATTTAATTAAATTGTTAAGTGATTTGGGTGGAATTTTGATGAATTGCATGATTAATTGTTATGTTGTGTAAATTCATGTTTCGATCCATAGAGATTTAATTGTTAAGATATGTGGGAGATCCGTGATGAACATACATGTTTTTCATGGATCATATGTTTTATGTGGTAATTGTTACGTGTTTTGCTATATGCTTTATTTGAAATCTAAAATTAGGGAAGACTTTTATATGAATATAAAAACCTAGATTTGATATTATTTATTGAATAAATCGTATGCATGTGGCTATTTGATTTATTTATTGCACATATAAATTGTTATTATGTGTTTATGATTTAGTTTTTTTTTTGTACCTACTTGTTTTCATACGTTTTTGTTTTAATTGTATGTTGTAAACAAGGGTAATTTTTTATAAGAAAAATTAACATGGACTAAATCATATCAAAATAAATGAATTGTTTTTGAGATCTAATTTACATATGATTTGCGTTGATTAGAACTGCAATAGCAACTTAACGGCCTACTCAATTTTGATAAACTATAAAGTGGGTATAACGCACCGCTGGTCATGTACCCGGTTAAGGAAGGAGGTGTTATGCTTCAGCGCTGACCAAATTCCCGGCTCGCCTGTGCGTCAAAATTGGAATTACCTACGGTTGTTATTGATATAATTCTTTAAGGTTGATTTAACTACATTAATTCACATCCGAAACACAATGAATAAGGTTATTGCTTTGTGCTATAACTAAGTTCTAGAAAAAGTACGGTGTGAATTTAGTTGTGTGTAAAATCTTTAATTGGTTTAACCAATACCTCAACTTGCAAGTATATGATGAACTTTTAGTCTCAACAAAAGTTTACTAAACGTTTTATTAAACTTATGTTATGGAGATGTATGCATGCTTCTCCATACATGATTTTGACACCAAAATCTATACCCTAAAAATTTAAGTCATATGCCCTCTAATTGACGAACACTTGAAGTTACAATTGTCGTCATATAAGATATCGGACGATGTTGTAATGGAGAGAAAACTTCATGACTGAATAAGATTGCACATGAAGGTTTTACGTTCTTTAGATTAGTCGACTTAATTGAGTTACTCAGTGAGATCTGGAAACTTAAGGCATAAAGAAGGGATGAAACATGTTTACAATGCAAAATGACTTTTGGCAATGTAAATCCCTTAAATGTCTAGAAATTGCAAATTTGTTTGTCAATCATTGTTCGACAAGTTACCATCTTGAATACTTTCATTGCTAGCAGATCAACTGATGTGATGAAATTATGTCAATTTGGATTCTAGTTTCAAGGAAAATACTATGGTTATTATTACCGGGGTAATTTTATTCTCTTGAATGGTATTATCGAAAATACTAAATTGAATTTTGTAAATTTTTTTTTGCAAATGTATTAATGCAACGTTACACCGTAAACGTGGTTTATTCATTTATTGATCTACAAACCGTATGGTTGAGGATAGAGTCAATTTACAAATGAATGATAAACCTAAAACTCTTTTTCATGAGTAAAGAAGGAGTAATAAGGATTTTAGAAATGTAAAATTCAAATCCATAACTCATAGCAAATTTTAATAGTTAAGAAAAGTGCATATTTTGAGTTATTAAAAGTTACCGCTAATTGGTTATAAGGCAAACTAGCATATTTGTCTAGTAGTTGTGCTTTGACCATTTATAGGCACTACATACCATTTTGGGGTTGGTAGACCTATTAAGGAAGAAATTGCATGTCAAGTCTTTCAAGTTAAAAAGCATTTGATGGGTAAGTCATCATTTACGAAGTAGAATACACTCTTAAACACTATTAGTAATTGTTGCGAATGTGTTTTTCAAAAGTGTAAGAAAGTAAACACAACACTAATTATTTTCACCGATTATGAAACATTTTCAATGTTGTCAAGTTCAGTGGGAGAATTGTGTTGTATGACTGATTTTGAGTCTATTAAAACATTCTCTAAGTCAGTGGGAGTTACAAGCTTTGTTGTCTTGGTAATAACCCATGTTATCTTTAGTATGTCCTAAGATAATTACTTTCGAATTGTTGACACTAATATCTTCAAAGATAGTTATGTACTGATTCTTGTTGATTAAGTGATTCTACATCTACTTGTAAAAAGCTAATATATGTGGCACAATCATATTTCGTATAGACGAACGTTAGACGTGATGTTTATCTTATATATGAGGTTGTTCCATGCACAAGTGGGAGAAATGAACATTGTGTGCAAGAAACAACTCATAAAGATATGATTCTCTTAAGATAAGAGATTAAACAATCTAATTAATATTTAGATCATGTGTCAATATGATTAAAAGACTACTTAAAAGTATATATATCATTCACATTAAGAAACACTTGAAGTTTTGATTTAGTCATGTAAGAGCTTGGACTAAATTGTAAACACAAGGGTAAAATATCCACATGTCGTAAGATCGGGCGTGGAATGTTTTGAAGTTTCTTAAAATGGACTAATTCCTGGAATGACATAAGATACATAGAGTAATCTTATACTACTAATGAAACCTAGTGGTGTTCATATAATAGTATATGATTGAATTAACTTGAAAAGATGAATGAAACCTAGTGGTGTTCATGATTTACTTTAGTTATACATGTTTATGATTTATTGAATAAAGTCACAAACATAAAGTCTTGGAAGACGTATAATATAAAGTAAGACGTTAATATATTGTCTCTATTTCACTAAAGACATATACATGTAACGTGTAATGGACTTATAACTTTTATGAAGTGACTTTGTATTAAAAGCACTTGAGTTATAAAGCATGCAAAATGGTTAGGAAATCTATTATACCATTAAGATGATTTAGTTGGTATATAGGTAAGCCTAAAGATATATATTTATCTTAAATGTTGTTAAGATTGACTTACAATATTTCACTAAATGAAATACATCATTGTTATGGTATGTTCATTAGGAGAATCAAAATTATCAATATGATGGTGATGTTTGATTCAAGATAACTATATCTTCCTTTATTCCAAAAGAAATCAAGGTTAGAAAGTTGAGTATGACTTGATCTAAGAAGATTAATAAGATACCATTATATATGGAATGTGATGAATCACGTTACATCTTAAATGGAGTTCGGATTTTGCTAAACTATTTATGAAATGGATTGTTTAGAAAATAAAGAGTATGGAACGGCCATTGTGTTTTGTAATGTCCCATATAGATAACGTTGGAGTGTTGATCTATTTGCTATGTATTTAAAGAGTAATTTTAAGTTACTAAAAGCAAGTGGGAGTTTTGATCTTGAAAGATAAAATTACAAGATACATGATCTTCTAAAATACACTAGTAATTATCATGAGGTAGACGTGTAAATGCTAAACCTCAAGATAAAGGAATTTATGTCATAGAATCCGTAAGGATATCTCGGATATGCGATTTATATGCCGAGAATTATGAGTTACAAATAATTGTTATGATTTGTTACCAAATATTTAATTGGGTAAATTACTCATACTATGAACGATATAGATGTTGTCCAATAAAGATAATCAATTTTAGATTTGTTTTATCTTAAATAGTTTGACTAGAAATTGGAGATAAGTTTCGTCAAAGGAAGAAAAACGCCAATTGTAGTGGTTTAATCTTTGTGTCGAAATTATATGGACAAAATTGTACACATATTTAATGTATGTATTATGAATAGATTATTAGTCACACTTAAGTAATTAATTGTGATTGAGTATTCTTTCCTAAACACATTAAATATATAAAGATTTTGATGGTCATATTTTAAATTGAAAAATTTGGATATGTATGAACTATTTCTTGAATGACTACTTGAGGAAGGACTTGAGTAATCGAAATAAGTTTATTACTTCAAAATATAAATCTTTGGAAATGTACAAAAATGCAATTATCTATTAATGGATAAAAGCATGCATCTAGAAGATTATTCTTATGTTTAATTTGAAATCCAAGATTGGATTTAAATTTGAATAAGATGATTTCTAAGTATTCCTAAAAGCTAGTGGGAGTATTATGGTTATTTTCTTAAATTATATGTGTCAAATAGACATGTAAGAAAGTAAGTTTTCATTCAAATTAAATGTTGATTTGGTTTAGATTTGAGATGAAACTTTACTTTGGAGATTTAGGAAATAAGATATACATAACCTTGGGATAAATAAATTTATTTATTTATGCGGTGGAAATACAACGTAATATGCCATGTAGTAAGTTTACATGGATATTTAGGACATGAAGAAATCTAAATCTGGTTTGAGAAATTTTCATGTGTGTCGTGTTGTATTTATATCATGCTTAAAATACATGATGATTTGAATATATTAATCTATCTAAAAAGTTATTAAATAACTTGTGTAATGAATATTCTGAAGGAATATGTTTGGAAATAGAATAACATCCTAAATCTTGGATCGGCTTCCATATTCTATAGATGTATAATTTGTCAATCGTTGTGCAAATTATCATAGCCAACAAACTTTGAAGGTTTTGGTTGGAATCAAACATTACATAATAGATATTAAAGGTAACGTATTTATATCTTTTATGGCAAGTTGTAAAACTTGAAAAGATATAATTGAGGTAACACTCAATATTAGTCATGAGATCTTTTGGAGATGACATGTTGATTAAAGTTACATTATACATTAAGGAATTAGAATACTTTGAAACTTCAAATGTGTTTTGGAAGTTTAGGAAATTGGTGATCAAGGATGTTTCACAATTTTGATACTATGTGGCAATATCAAATTATTTGAATGCACGTGTACAAGAGTTTCAATGAATTGAATTCTTGAAGAAAGTATTCTCAAAATTTCAATAGGTCAAGATTGGTTATTTTATGCTTTGCCAAACAAGTATGAATGTCATTACTAGAGGCATGATGCATGTACCAGTTTTATGTAGGGGTGTTCACGGGTCGGTTCGGTTCGGTTAGTTAGACGATTTTGACTATCCATCGCGGTTCGGGTAGTTAAATTTACTATCCGTAACCGAACCATACAAGGCGGTTAACCGGACATGCGGTTACCCGAAATGAGCGGTTACCCACGGTTCGGGTCACGGTTAACCATTTTATAAGTTTCATCAAGTTTTAGTTTATAAATAATAACATGGTTTAGAACATAGAATGTCGTTTTCGTATAATTCAATGACATAGAATAGATAAAATATTATATAAAAATTATTTCGTTCCAAAAAGTGTATTAGAATATTCATAAATAACATATTAACTAAAAATATGTATTCGATGTTTATAAACTACGGTCACATTAATTAAATTTACACATACATGTTTAAAATAGTTGACATTAACAGTAAAAAAATCGTTGTAAAATAAAAGTTGGGTACTAATACAATTAATACATGTACTATAATTTGAATATTTAGTTAAAAAAATTCATGTATAATATGTGCGGCTCGGTTCGGTTAACCACGGATATCTAAAAATGAAAACCGTAACCGAACCGTTATAAGCGGGTTTTTTCGGTTTCGGTTTTATTCGGTTTCGGTTTCTTCGGTTTCGGGTTTTTTCGGTTTCGGATTGAGCGGTTCGGCTCGGTTCGTCGGTTTCTCGGTTTTTTTGAACACCCCTAGTTTTATGCATTGATCTATTTTTAGTATTTGGATAAAGGATGTAAGACATTATTGAATTGATGAAATAAAGATTGAATTTCGTTTATTTTCTGTTATTTGATTTTGTATCCTATTTTACATGTTTTAATCCATGAGCATTATGATGTTTCTAAATGTCCGTTGTCGATTAATAATATGGGAGTATTATTAAACTAAGACAATTCAAATAGTGACTGAGTATACTTGAAAGTATATTGGTCAATTTTGGATGATATTTGATGGATCAAATATTGGACTTATCCCAACTATATGATTTTACTTTATGGATCTTTGTCATCAAGTAAATCATAAATAGTTATCCTTAGACCTGAGATACCAGGAAACTGTCGTGGATCTAGTGCATTTCTGTGGAATAATCTAACGCTAAACGTAACTGGTAGCTATAAGGATTATTTCCGGAAGTGTTGCAAAATTCATAAGTTTTGCTTGTAGTCAAAATGGGATTCGTTTCCTTTAAAATTTATTTTGAAGTATAATACAGCTGGGCCCCTCGGGGGAGTAGTAAGATATTTGTGCGGCCGCACCCAAATTTGTTTTGGTGATCTTGCTGTATCCGTAAACGAGAAACAGAATAGTTAATGAAGGAATGACTAAGATCCATATCCTTATTAACAATGTATTTGAAATGAAAGGATAATAATAATGATATAATCATTAAAAGGTTCTTGTCCAGGAGGCCTTACTCGAGTTGTACTAGTGACATTGTTAGTGTAACTAGACGCTAATCAATGTGATCACGATATTCGAATTTTGTCCAAGTGGGAGCTGAAAGTTTATGGACTTAAAAATCGATTGTCGTGAGATAGGATCGAACTCGAGATCACGGGATTGCACACATTACGTGAAGAGTTAATTTATTTATTTATTAAATATATTTATTATATTTATTAAATCAAACCGTAGCTAACGATCGTTAAGTAATTAAAAGTTAAGTATTAAACGACCGTTATAGAAAGTTAAAGAAGCTAAAAGAAGGAGTCGGAAAAGTTCCGGAAACCCCTTTTGGAGCATGAAAATATCCGGCCTAAATAGAGGAGACAAAGATAAGGAGAAAAGATTTTGTGGCTTTATCTTGTTTAACCTTGGAAGAGAAGTTTTCCAAGGTGTATATAAACAAACTTAATGCCTCATAATTTTTCACTCCACATCTCTCTTTTCTCTTGCTTTAGCCGCCGGCCAAACACCCCTAATTAGGGTTCTTCTTTGATTTTCAATAAAGCTATTCTAGATCTAGTCCTAGCCCCTCTCTAGGGTTGTTGGGTAGATTTTCCATAGGCTTGGAAGCTCGGTTTGTTCGTGCTAGACTCACGGTTAACTCGCCGTATCACGTGTGTACAAGAACGTGATATAGTCTTACTTTAGACTATATTCTTGGTGGTGTTCGTGATAAACCTTAGTTGCCGTTTGCTCCGTAGGATAAAGGTATGTAACCCTAATCTTGATTAATATAATTGTGTTAAATTGATGATCTTGTTAATCGCTTCCGCTATGCGCTCTTTGATCCATATTAGGGTTTTAAATAATTGTTATGAACTCTATAAACCATCAGGTACACCGGACACTATGCTCGTGACTGCAAAGAAAGAAAGTCTGACTCTGTGAAAGAGGTGCTTCAGGACACGACCTGGAAGTCTCGTCACACGTGTGGGGAGACAGGACATTATGCTCAGGAATGCAAAGACAAAGAACCTCAAACTGTGAAAGTGGTGCTCAAGGAAACATTAGGCTCGGCGACTCGATCCTACAGGAAGGACGAAGGCTGGTACTTGTTTTCTAGATGCACAGTGCATGTTTGCAACTCTAAGCACATGTTTGTGGACTACAACCCAATGAAAGATCACGAGGTAATTTTGGACAACGATGATCATGTTGATGTAGCTGGGATTGGTACAGTAGTGCTTCGCTTCACTACAGGCAAAGTTTTGACTCTTTCAAATGTTCTTCATATACCCAAAATAAGTAAATGCCTTATATCTGTCTCCAAACTCGATGATCTTGGATACAACATGTTTATTGGTGGTGGGGCATGTGTCATTAAGAATAGACATGAGGTCATAGGTAAAGGTTATGTAGACGATGGAGTGTATCGGTTGAGCTTATTGGAAGAAGGTACAGTTAAGAGAGTGGTGCACAATGAAACAATAGGCTTGCTGAATGCCAATGAACACACAGAGTTGACCAAAGCTAGAGCTCGAGGGTGGTACTTGCTTACTAGGTGCACGGTCCATGCTTGTAACTCGAGGGATATGTTTGCTGACTACCAACCTGTGACAGGTCAGGAGGTAGTTTTGGAAAACAATAGTCATGTTGAAGTAGTCGGGTTTGGAACAGTGAAACTTCACTTGACTAGTGGGAAGGTTTTGACCCTTGAAAATGTTTTTCATATACCCGAAATCATCAAGTGTTGCATATCTGTTAGAAATCTTACTAAGATGGGTTTCACTGTGGGCTTTTGGGGTGAGGGCTGTGACATTAAGAAGGGTCATGAGATCGTGGGAAATGGATATGTTGAAGACGAATTGTATCGGTTGAGTGTCATGGATGAAGATCGAGGTGCTGACAAGAACCCCATGATCGATCACGAGGTTAATTTAGACAACAATGAGCATGCGGATGTGCCAGGTATTAGTACAAAGGCCCCTCACTTCACCACAGGCGAAGCATTCACTCTACCAGAAGTTCATTGTGTACCCACAGTCAGTTGCAACATCTTATCAGCTAGCAAACTTGATGAAATGGGTATCAGCATGTATTTTGGGGGCGGGGAATGTTTCGTCAAGCAAGGTCACGTGGTCATGGGAAAAGGGTACAAAAAGGACGGATTATATCAGATGAGCTTCATGGGAGGACTCCGATTTGCCAAAGTAGTGCATCATGAAACAATAGGGTTGTTGATTTGCAATGAACACCCAGAGTTGACCAAAGCGAGGGCTCGAGGCTGGTACTTGCTTACTAGGTGCACAGTTCATGTTTGTAACTCGAGGGACATGTTTATGGATTACCAACCAGTGACTGGTCACGAGGCGGTATTGGAAAACAATGGTCATGTTGATGTGGTCGGGTTTGGAACAGTGAAGCTTCGGTTGACTACTGGAAAAGTTTTGACTCTTAAAAGGGTTTTTCATATACCCGAAATCATCAAGTGTTGCATATCCGTTAACAAGCTTATGGAGATGGGATTTAGCTTGGAGTTTGATGCCGAGGGATGCTATGTTAAGAAGGATCAGCAGATTGTGGGGAATGGGTACACTGAAGATGGATTGTTTCGGTTGGGTGTCATTGATGAACGTTCAGGTGAGAATCAAGGGGCGTGAGCGTGGTTGTTTTAAATTGTCACTTCAGCTAATGGTTGGTAGTTTAGTTTTTGTCCACAAACTTTCCTACGTGCATACTTTAGACTTTATGTATGCCTATTGAATCTTAAGTTGTGGTTATATCGTAATGTCCTACTCAAAATGGTACATTTGCTGAAGATTTATGTTCGCTGTGGTTCTGTGCTTGATAATCCATTTGCTTTTTATTCTTGTTGAATTCACACCACATTGCTGTAGCTTTAATGTTATGCTTTTTTTTTTTTTTTTGGAGGTAAAGGGTTACCCGGGTAAATATGCTTTTATGTTACGTTTATACGTAATGACGTACACAAGGTTTGGTACTAACCTATAAAGATACACTGCATTGGAAGCTGAGTTTTAGTTCAGGAGATAGTTTCGACTGTAAATTGATATCTATTCTGCATCTGAAATGTAAAAGTACATTCCTTTCAACACGCTTAATTAAGAGTGCCCTTACATGTAGACGACGATAAATTCTTTTCCACAGGCTTAATTAAGAGCGTCTAACTTAACTACCCTATATGACATGGCTTTAGCGTTATGCAAGCACCTTGAAACGGACTAGAAGCCTCCAACTCTTGCACATATACTCGTAAGCATCACATTTGTTCCCTCTATTTCATATACAATTTTTTTTGAACGGCCTCTATTTCATATACAATTAAGAACAGTTGGCATAAATTTTACTTGCCAACTGCAAGTTGCCAGCTTTGCACATTGACATTGGTTCCAGGAGTGAATCGTTACACAAACTCAAAAGCATCGTTTTAAAAACCTCTTTTTTGATTTACCCAGTCGAGCCACTAAGCTACAGTTTAACTGAGTTTTTCTGTCAAAACACTGCTTAAACGGAGCAGTTACTCTAAAATTAAATTGAGTCGTGTGAAGAACCAACGGCCAATTTTTTTGACTGTTTGGTCATTTGCTTAAAAGAAATTCTTTCAAAATTTAATTAAACGTATCACTGAGTACTCCCCGCTTAGGGATGCGTCCAAAACCGAAGTGGAAAATTGAAATCCGAATCGACTGCATTGAGTTTGAAGACGGGTTGGCGGGTTCGGATACAAATTCAGGTAGTAATGTTTTTTTTTTTATCATAGGCTCTAGTAATAACCGTCATGTTTACTCGTACTCATATACAAACCTAACACGTCATGTTTTTTATTGTTATTTTATATAACTCTTTTAGATTACTTGTTTGTTTAGGTTTTCTATTAAATACTGTAAAATTAAAATGTCTGTTAAAATATATGTCGTCTGTTTGTAAACGAATATATGACTGTTTGATTTGTGTGCTCAATATAATATCTGAATCAGAGAAATTTATTATGTCCTTTTAAATTAAACTAATGAAGAAATTAGAGGGTAAATATGTAAAATGATGATAATAAGTCATGACTTAATCTAGAAAGTCTCCTCCTCATTGCTTATTCTAGAAAGTCATTAGTTAATTTTAAGCACAAAACAAACAAGTTATTGATGACTTAATCCATATCTCTAATTTCTAATTAATACTCTATAAGTCCTTATCAAACACCACCTTATCTTAAGACTAAATTACACGGATGGTCCATGTGGTTTGTACGAAATTGCAACTTTCGTCCATCGACTTTCAAAGTTTCATGGGTCGTCCCTAACTTGAAAACTAATAACACACTCAATCCCTCCACTAACTAATCGTTAGTTAGTAAAACAAACACACCCATGTGCCTTGCATGTGATGGGCTTTTGGTCTTTTGACACACATGCAGGGACTACCTACGAAACAAATTTGTTAGAATTTTTATAACTCAAAATAATATTTTTTAAAATAAGAAAAAGTAATTTTAAAATCCGAAAAATATTTAAAATTCGAAAAAACTTTAAAATCTCAAAAAAGTATTATTGTAAATATTAGAAATTCTAAATCGTAAAAATTTTATATAAGTTTCGAAAAAAAATTCAAATTTTCAAATTTTCAAATTTTAAAAAATTTAAAATTGTGAAATTTCAAAATTATTTATCGAAATTATAAAAACTTTAAAAAATCGAAAAAACTTTGAAAATTTTTACTGAAATTTAATCCACTTTAAAATTTCAAAAAAAAATTATACTTGTAAATTAAAAAAAGTTTTATCGAAAAACTTTAATATTTCAAAAAAAATATTCAAAAAAGCAAGGTTATTCCGAAAAAACTTTAAAATTTAATATTTTAAATTTCGTAAAAAAAGTTTCAAAAAATTGTCAAAAACATTTTTTAAGTTTTTTCTTATAAATATTAAAAAAAAAGTAAGTCTCGAATAGTTTTTTTTTTAATTTCTTAAAACTTAAAAAAAATTTCGAAAAATATTTTTTCTTAAAATTATTTAAAAAACAAATTTCGAAAAATATTTTTTTAAAAACAATTTCGAAGCGTTTTTAAAGTTTTTACGATTTACAATTTCTTAAATTTTACAATAAAACTTTTTTCTAAATTTTAATTTTTTTCGAAAAAAAATTAAATTTTAGTTTTTAATTTAAATTTTAATTTTTTAAGTTTTTTTGAAATTTTAAAATTTTTGGAAATACTTTTTGAATAATTAAATTATCTTTTCGAATTTTAAAAATATTTTTTATTTGTTTTTCGAATATTAAATATTTTTTCAAACTATAAATATTTTTTCGAAATTTTAGATATTTTTTGAATTTAAAAAATATATGTTCTTATTTAAAAAATATTTTTTTTAATTTTAAGATTCTAACATATTTATTTCATAGGTAGTCCGTGCATGTGTTTCAAAAGACCAAACTACCCATCACATGCAAGACAGATGGGTGTTTTTTTTACTAACTAACGGTCAGTTAGTGAAGGGACTGAGTGTGTTATTAGTTTTCAAGTTAATGACGATCCATGAAACTTTGAAACTCGAAGGACGAAATTTGCAATTTCGTACAAACCACAAAGACCATTTGTGTAATTTAGTCTAATCTTAATGTTTTTTTGTCATTCTTACACACACTTTTAAACACAATGTTTCTTTTCATCTTCTTTTTTTTACATCCTGTATTCTCATCTGTTAGGCTGGTGGGAGTGGACGGAAAGCCACGAGCGAGTTAGCTTAAGAGAGGAGGGTGTGGTGACGAGGGCTGCCTCGTCGCGCTGAGGTGGCGCCTCACCGTGCCTCGCCGAGGTGCGTCGTCACACTCACCCCCTATTCGTCGAGGAGATTTCGCAATTGCGAAATATTGACGACGAGGTGTGTGGTCATTTATATCCGTTGGCTATGATTTCTAGCCGTTTGGTTTAAATTTTTTTTTTTTTTTTTAATTCTTAATCTTTATATAAACTCTCCCCATTTAACAATTTTAACAATCATATTCATTCCCAAAAATCAAAAAAATACTACTTGAATGGCTTGTTCGGCTCCACACACTTATGATCAAATCAAAATATTAGTTGTTAAACTAATTAAGGAAGACAACATTCGACAAAAAACGATTATAGATTTAGCCATCAAATTTGAAAGTGCATCCTCTTCAAAATTTGAACTGCAGGAGGCATGTGAAAATTGCAAAGATATTCCAAAAGAGTGGCGTGATCAGATAATCAAATTTCTGAAAAAAGAATCGAACAAAGACGATGAAATACATGATGCTTTGGTTGAAGAAGGCGTTAAAATCGAAAAACAGAAGGATTCTAAAAAAGAATGGATTAGAGAATTTTAATTTCGGTATTCTATTTCTAATTTAAATAATATTATTTTAATTTCAGTAATGTTATTTTATTTTCTATGTTGTAATTTTAATTTCAGTAATGAATTTTTCAACGGCTATGTTTAAATTTGAATTTTCCAACGACTATATTTAACATGGGTTCCAACGGCTATATTTTCACTATAAATACTACTTCCATTTAGTTTTTTTTCTCACACAAAACCATACTCTAAAACATGTCTCAAGGAAACACTTATGCAAACAAGAAACAAAACAAACAAAAAGCTACTCGAAGCAACCCATCGACACCAAAAAATGTATCAGCGACAATCCCTCCACAACCTTACCCTCCACAACCTTACACTCCACAACCTTACCCAAACACGATGGGTGAATCATCCGTTCCTACTATTCATCAACCAGAGAGCCCTGTTGAAGAATACCAGGTACATGTTGAGTTCCGTCTTACTGAGGAACAAGAATATCAACTGTTTAATGATGAAGAAGCATTACGTGAAGCATTAGCAGAAGAAGAATGGGAGAAACAAGAGTTGGCGAAGCAGATCAAGTAGGAAAAGACACGCGAATTCATCAAGAGATCGTGGGGTATTTCATCGGAATCTGATTCGGATCCCGAAACCGATTAAATTCCGTCGAACCGTACCGTATCGTATCGTATCGTTTTTAATTTTATTCCATATTTTTAATTTTTATTTCCGTATTTGTAATGTTTTATTTAAGTGAAATAAATTTTAGTTTGTGTGAAAATGAAAAAAAGAAAAATAAAAGATAGTGGCAGGGCCCAAATGAAGAGGGCTTGGGTGTGTTATGAGTGAAGGAGTATTTTAGTTAGTTGTGTTTGTGTGATGTGGCGCTGAGTTGGAAGGTGACTGAGCAAAATTTTGAGGGGTTGGCTCTTCGCCATACCTTCCTCTCTAACTCGCGCGCAGCCCCCATCCCTCCATCATAATTCGCGCGCGACAGCAACAAAAAAACATAGCCATACTCACCCTGGGTGAGTTGTAATGTTGTGGGCCCGAGTGATTTTATTTTTTTGGTTAGATTTATTATTGGGTGTTTTTTGTGAGTAAGGTGTGTTTAAATAATAAAAAAATAGGTATGAAATGTGAGTTATAGTGAGTTTGGGTGAGTATCATTAGCTCGTGTGAGGAGTTTAGAGTTTGTTAAAAAGTGAGGTGACGCTGACTTGGCGATGAGTGACTTATGTGTCACTCCCACCAGCTTTATAGTACATTAATATTTATTTAATTATGTAATAAATATTAGTTTTAGTGTATAAATAAAGTGAATGAATGAAGTGATGACGTTTGTCTTGTTTAGTACCTTATTTTGATCATTACCACTTGTGATTTCCAATGTTTGATTTTTAATTTGACATGGCTTATACATTGGGTAAATCAAAGTACCTTTGGAGATAACATCTCCCAAAGCTTATCAAAATTTTGGCAGGGTAAGATTATATAGACCCCTAAAAATACAATCTATATTTTCATGTTTTTTTATTTTTTTTAATTTTTATAATTTTGAGATTGTTATAAAACTGTAAAACAAAAAGTATAAAATAAAAAAATGAAGTTTGGCGAGTCAAATTTATTAAACTGTTAAAAAACGCAGAACAGAAACTGATAAAAACACTGTCTAAAAAACAACAAGAGACAAAAGGTACATGAATGATATACTTTTTTGTTTTTTTTTTAGAATAGGGGTACCAATAGGGTACCCATTTTGGCAACATAGCACTTTCGTTAGGTACCTATTGGGATGTTGACCAATATTCATAGTTTTTTTTTTTTTTAATCTTGTTGCATAATAGTAAGGCTAGTAACATACGTACTCATTTATGTATTCATTCTTTATTTGTTTTGACAACTCATTCTTGCATTCGAGTTACGTCATCATGTTTTCATTGTGCGTCTATATCATGTACAAGATTGCTACCCGTTAGGCTAAGTGTCGTTTGGTTCGTAAATCTAACAATTTTTAAAAAATAATTTTTCAAAAATTAGTAATTTTAGAATTTAAAATGTTTATGCATGTTTGATGAACAAACATTTCTAGTATTTTGACATTGTAGTTTTGGCTTGACCCAAATAACACGAATACATATTTTTATATAAATTTTGTATCTTTTTATTTAAACGAGTAAAAATGAATTTTTCACTTTTTATATAAATTTTATAAAAAAATTATTTAAGTTTTAGTTTTCCTATTTAAACGAATAAAAACCAAATAAATATTTTTTAAAGTTTTTAAAATGTTTTAAGATTTCTATTTAAATGAGTAAAATTTAAATTTTTATTTTTATATAAATTCTAGAGCATAAGGAGTCATCACTCCAAGTGAGTGTAATTTGAAGTGCCACGTCAGCGAAACTCACTCACTCACTCACATGGAAAAAAAACAGGGGAGTCATCACTCCAAGTGATTTCCAGTCTTTCAGAATTTTACAAAACACCCCCTAAACAAACTTAAATATTTCATTAAACATAACAAGCATTACAATATTTTTAAAATAAAACGAACATAATAAAAAAGACATACGAAAATTAAAGAAACATAAGAAAATTAAAAAAAATACGAAAATTAAAAAATCATACGACCCGCCGTTTAGTTTTCTTCATCTTCATATGCATCTTCATCTCCGTGGTCAATTTGATTCCAGATATGATCCATAAGGTTTTGTTGAAGACTTTGATGGGTTTGTCGGTCACGTAGTTCTTTGTTTTTTCGGCGGTAAACTTCACACCGATCAACCTATGTTCGTTGCATATTTCTTGACGGGTTAACGTAATTTTGGTTCCAATCTAAAACCTGCATACCTTGATCTTTCAAAATCATGTTATGAAGTATGATGCACGTATACATGAGTCGCCGTAAGGTGTTTACTTCATACGCGCGTGCTGGTTGACGTAGTATTCCCCAACGTCCTTGGAGAACACCAAATGCACGTTCAACATCTTTCCGTGCATCTTCTTGACGCCTTTTGAAGTGAGCATGTTTGGCGTCAGTTGCAACCGTGAAATACTTCACGAAACTCGCCCATTGTGGGTAAATACCATCCGCTAAGTAATACCCATTTTGATACTGAACTCTGTTAACCCTATACGGTTTTACCGGTGCTTCGTCATTCAGAAGGTCATCAAATAATGGAGAATTATCTAAAACATTAATATCGTTATTCGCACCTGCCATCCCAAAAAACGCATGCCAAATCCACAGATCTTGCGAAGCAACAGCTTCAAGCATCAAAGTAGGGTATATTTTATAACCACCAGCGTATTGTCCATGCCACGCAACTGGACAATTTTTCCATTCCCAGTGCATACAATCAATGCTGCCAAGCATCCTCGGAAAACCATGTTTCGTAAGATGTAGATCATATATTTGATCAACATCGGCCGGAGTTGGTTTTCTTAAATACTTGGCCATATACAAGTCAATAACACACATATTAAAGTACATTAGACACTCACGTCCGGTTCGATCAGCAATTTGTAAATATTCATCAAATGCATCCGGCGTGTTGCCGTATGCCAATTGACGTATAGCCATTGTGCACTTCATAATAGCATTAATACTCATTCGACCCGTAGCATCGGGTCGAGAAGTAAAATAATGAAAATGCGCACGAAGAGGATCGTCCTGATAATTTTTTATGCCGTTAACTATTTTTAAAAATAGTCTTCGGCTCATTCGAAATCTTTCACGAAACTTAACCAAAGGATACCTGCAATTATCAACGAAATAATCGTTCATGAGCCGTTCCTCAGCACCTTCTCGGTCACGGTTGACTGGGGTCCGAGATAGTCTTGGACGATTCTCTTCTTCAAGCAACCGTTGATAATGATCGTGTGCTAGTGGCAAGAAGTAAGCATCGAATTCCTCATCGATTTCAAAAACTGACGGAACGTAATTGGGATTCATATTTGTTTGTAGAGAGTGTTTGTGTTTTGGTGTGTAAGAAATGGTTGATTTTGAGTTATATATATAGACGGATCGAAAAATATAGCCGTTATAATTCGAATTTCAAAAAAATAGGCGTTGGGGGGTGAAATGAAATTTTTTCGAAAACTAGCCGTTTGGGAGGGGGGGGGGCTGAAATGAAAATTTTTCAAAAAATAACCGTTGGCGGGGGGGGGGTGAAATGAATTTTTTTTTTTTTAAAAACTTTACCACGCGACGTGGGTATACCCACATAGGGTTCCCGCGCCGCGGGTTTTGTCAACCAACAGAGTCATCGCGCGGCCCACGCCGTGGGTTTGGCACCCCACGGCGCGACCACTCCGAGCGCTCTTATAAGAAAAATATATAAAATTTAGAAAAAATTTCATGTTTTGTCCTTATCGTTTACACCAACATCAAGTCTGGTCCCTATCTCAAATTAAGTCCACCGATAGTCCCCATCATTTACATTTTGGATCAAAATTCGTCCCTATCTTGGATGAGCGTTAATTTTGTCCGTTAAGTGTAATAATTAGAAGGGTATTTGTGTCGTTTCTATTTTATCCATAAAATCATTACTTTTTTTCTTTCTTTCTTATCACTCTCCCTCTCTCACTGTGTATCTCTCTCTCCCTCCTTCAAAATTTAGAAAAAATTTCATGTTTGGTCATTATCGTTTACACCAAACATCAAGTCTGGTCCCTATCTCAAATTAAGTCCACCGATAGTCCCTATCGTTTACATTTTGGATTAAAATTCGTCCCTATCTTGGATGAGCGTTAAATTTGTCCGTTAAGTGTAATAATTAGAAGGGTATTTGTGTCTTTTCTATTTTATCCATAAAATCATTACTTTTTTTCTTTCTTTCGTATCTCTCTCCCTCTCTCACTGTGTATCTCTCTCTCTCTCACTGTGTATCTCTCTCTCTCCTGCAAACATCTCTCACATCTCACATCTCTCCTCTATTGATTAAATTAAAACAAGAAAAATCCAGGTAACAAAAATATTCGATTCACAAGAAAACAAATCAAGATAAGGAAAATCATACATCTCAAACCCATCAGTAAAGCGATTCTAAAAAAGATTAACAAAAACCCATCATCTTCATAAATTTCAGCTTCTGGGTTGTTTAAGGGTGCTTCAAGGTCTGCAGTCGAGGGGTGGTGTGGTGGCGTGGTTGGAGGGAACCAGAGTTGGTGGTGGTTTGTGGAAATTAGTTAGAGGCAACCACAACTGGTGGTGGTTCGTAGAAGCTGCTGGGATTAAAACACAAGAATGGTAGGTGTTTAATGAGTTCTTGGTTCTCCGTTTTTCTTTCACTATAAAGATTACGGCTGGGATATGTGTTTGTTGCGGCTGTTTGGAGTTTCAGTGGTGGAGAGAATGTCGAGAAGATCTTGACTCTTAATAAGCGATGATTTGCTGATTCTGACGTGATAAGGGATTTGTGATTTTTACTGAGTTGGTTGATGTCATTTAATCTTTTTTTATTCGCTGCCATAAATCATACCGACACATTTAGTTCCACTTGTTATCCAGCGGGTTTGTTAGGTAATACAAGGCTTTTGACACCCCGTATAAAAAATAAAGTTCGTTGTGTTGGTCTAATCGAATTGATCTAGGTTCTCTATGTGACTCAGTTTTATTTTGGTGGAACAAATATTTTTGGTTTTGTTTTTAAATTTAAATGTGCAAAGACTTAAAAGTAAATGTCGTTAAAGTAAAGGGCAAGTAATTTAAATCTGCGTGAAAATAAATCTAAATCTAATTAAACGAAAGGTGCGATATTTAAAAACTTGGAAAAGTAAAATAACTAAACGACTAAAAATAAAGGCATGACGGAAATTAAAATTGGACAAGTATTAAAATGTAAACTAAAAATTAAACAAGACAAAACATGGAAAATAACCCACCGTCGGAATATATTCCGATCACACCTTGATCGGAATGTTAGCTTACCCCAAATCGGAATATTGATCAGACGACCAATCGGAATATGTCACTTACCCCAGATCGGAATATCCAACAACACCAGATCGGAATATAAACTTACTTGTGATCGGAATACGGGGGAGATTTGGTCGGAATGCTTGTTTGGAAGCTATGATCGGAATATTGTCACCTATACCAATCGGAATATCCAAAATAACACCTCAATCGGAATGAGCACTGGTCCCCCAATCGGAATGCTGTCACACTTATCTGATCGGAATATCCAGAAACCACTCTGATCGGAATACCAGAGCCCCCTCAATCGGAATGTGTAGTGAGGTCCAGATCGGAATGATAGCCAAAAGCCCAGATCGGAATACCACAAACACCCCCCAATCGGAAAGTTAAAACCCTTTTCCGATTTGTACCAATCGGAATCCGGCAGAAAAAGTACAAAATAAGCTAGAACAATAAGCTATAATCCTAAATAAGCACTAGACGAAATCCTAAGGTAAAACGTGTGAAAATAAGCTACTAAACTGAAATTTAAAGACTTTTAAAACAAGAAATGAAAAAGCTTTAACGAAAAACAAGTTTTTGTACGAAAATAACTTTTGTAAAAACTATATAAACTTGAAAATAAACCAAATAAGCTATGAAAATAAATGATTTAAAACAATCAAAAGCATAAAAATATAAACTTTAAACGAATCAACAAGACAAAAAGCTTAAAAATCAAAGTTTAAAGAAAGGAAGAATGAGATCAACAAGATAAAGTAAAGGTGCGAGAAATTAAAGAAACTCTTACTTGAAATTAAAGGTATTAAAGGTGCAAGACAAGTAATTAAATATGCAAGTAAATAAAGGTGCATAAAAGTAAAGGTGGAAGAACTAGTTTGTCAATCTAGCCAACAAGAGTAAATGAATGAAAATGAGGGGTATATATAGGTGATTAGGGAGTGGTTAGAGGAAGCTTCCTCCTCTCCTTCCTTTCTTGTTAATTGCACCATCAAGTCCTTTCTTCTTAATCTTTTTGTTAGTTTTGGACTTTGATGACTTTTGGCTCGGGATTTCTTTGGACTCGTCTTTTAATTCTTCGATAAATAAGACTTGAGTTCTTTGGCTTTAAGTAAACTTCCGTCTTTTGACTTTTTCTTCGATAAATCTTCAGAATTGGTCTTGGACTTCCGTTCTTTTTGCACTCTTGACTTCGTCTTTCATCTTTTTCTTCAATAAAAGTCCGTAAATGCCCGTGATTTCCCGTGTTTTCTCCACTTTTCACCTTTTCGTCCTAAATCACAACAAAAACACAAACCATGCATACTTCCGACATAAAAGACATAAAATACACGTTTTGGTCCGGTTATTACTGTAATTAAGTGGTAGAAAAGATGTGTGTTTACACACATATCATTAGGAGGATCTCTGGGGGAGAGGGTTTCGCTGAGAAAAAAAAACTCTGGTATAGGGTTCAACGGCTGGGCTTTAGTGGGTTCATCAGCTTCAGCAACCACTGATGGGCTTCAGTATTTAATAACCACCTTTTATTAAGAATACTGAGTAAACCCCCTTTTTTGTAACTGATATTTAATCAGCTCTAACACCACCATCGAGCTTTACAAATTCCAGCTTTTAGCATCGGCATTATGGAACACCTTTTGTTGACATCTATCAACAGCCATATCACCAGCTGATATTTAATCAACTATACATCATATAACCCTACCATCAGTTCTTTTAAGCTGAAGAAACCATTTCCTTTGATAATCATATTTATCTCAGCTGATTATTTATCAGCTTTTTCACTACCCGATTATCAGGCTAAGCCCAAAACCACAAAGCGACATCATTTTTTATATACCAAAACCCAGATAATCAAGCTCACGTTTTGATACCTGTCACTCATCTTCCCATCATTATCCATATCCATCTCGAAATCATAACAAACGTTGCTTATCTTTGTTCAATTCACATCAAATCTCAACACCAATTATCAGATTTTCGTTCTCAACAATTGGCAGATAATACATCCGTCACTCATCTCCCCACCTTTATCCATTTTCAGGAAACCCATCTCGAAATCATCAAGAAAAAAAAGATTAAAACATTAACAACTCATACAACGGCATTCACAGCATTCAATTCAATTTACCCAATCCGAAAATGTTAGCCGTATTTAAAGTGATGGTCATATAATATACCGTTGCGAAGCTCGTGAAAAATACTATTCAACGGTGTCGAGAGTTCTTAGTTATTACTGTTTATGTAACGGGAATTAGTCCCGAACACACAAATGAGGAAGGCCTCCTAATCACTTACTACTTAGTATAAAAGGCCTCTTAAGCCTCATTTGTGTGTGTGTTTTCCATTTGATTAGTTTTAGAGAGAGAAAGATGTTTGTTTCTTTCACTAGGAAAATCACTGATAGGTGTGAAAACACCCATCCTTTTTACCACTTAATTACAATAATAATCGAGCCAAAACGTGTATTTTATGTCATTTATGTCGGAATTATGCGTGGTTTGTGTTTTTGTTGTGATTTAGGACGAAAAGGTGAAAAGTGGAGAAAACACGGCATTCACGGGCTTTTATCGAAGAAAAAGACGAAAGATGAAGACGAAAGATGAAGTCGAAAGATCAAGAGTGGAAAAAGAACGGAAGTCCAAGACCAATTCTAAAGATTTATCGAAGAACAAGTCTAAAGACGGAAGTTTACTTAAAGCCGAAGAACTCGAGTCTAATAAATAAATAAATTATAAGACGAGTTTAATTAATCCCGAGACAAAGTCGATAAAGTCGAAGAACTTAAAAGACGAGAAGACGTGAAGAAAGAAAGAAGGAGGAGGCAACACATGCACCTCCCCATTTCCTATCCTATAAATACCCTCCTAAACTCATTTAGGAGGGTTGGTTAGTTTTAGTTTTAGGAGTAGGATTAGTTTAGTTTTAGTGAGAGAAAGTGACAGTTTCTCTCACTAGAACTTTAATCTTTCATCTTTTATCTTTCTTGTTTTCAATCAAACCTTTACTTTTTGAGCTTAATCTTGTCTTAATATTCATATTATTAATCCTTCTTGTTAATCTTAATCTTGTTTTCATCATCTTTTCCATCAAGTTCTTATTCAAAGTTTTGATCTTTTAAATTTTCGTGACTTAAAGTTCATCTTTTTATGTTTTTATTTTAAAGTTTGTTTATTTAAAATTTTGTCAAGTTGTTATTCAAGCTTATTTGATCCGATCCATTTTAGATTCGAGCTTGCTTTGGTAATAAGCTTATTGAAATAGCTTATTGGTATTGCTTATATTTCGGATCCCACTTAAATCGGAAAGGGGAAACCCTTTTCCGATCAGTTATTCCGACCAGCATACCCTTTTTCCGATCACCCAATCGGAAAAGGGTTTTGCTCATTCCGATTAGTGCCTCGTTATTCCGATTAGCTCCTAGTTTTTGATATATTCCGATTAAATCCATTTGCCCTATATTCCGATTAGTCTTTTTGTGTAACATTCCGATCAGCCTTTCCTTTCTGTATTCCGATTTGGCTTGTTTTAATGTATTCCGATCTGTGTCATTTTACTCATTCCGATCACATCTTTCCGATCGGAATACATTCCGATCGGATCCTCATGGATTCCGATCAGGTGTATTCCGAGGGATCATTTTGTTTTGTCTTAGTATTTAGCATGTTTGTTTTTCCGCCATTTTTCTCGTTTTATCTTTAGTCTATTTTAATTACGTCTTGCATTTTTATTTAATCGTCAATTTACTTTTCGTTAAGCTTTAATTTCACGTCATTTAAATTCTCGTCATTTACTTTTAACGTCTTAAATATTGCACCGTTTACGTTTCAACTAGTTTTAGTTTTAATTTCCCGTCCTTTAATTTTAAGTCTTGCACATTTATTTTACCAAATCCAAA
This sequence comes from Glebionis coronaria, assembly GCA_025667525.1. Classification (NCBI taxonomy): domain Eukaryota; kingdom Viridiplantae; phylum Streptophyta; class Magnoliopsida; order Asterales; family Asteraceae; genus Glebionis; species Glebionis coronaria. The sequence goes on from CM046882.1 coordinate 499,670,676, forward strand.
AATATTTGTTTCACCAAGAACAACTAATCTCACACAATTAACCGGAAATCAATTCGATTAGACACCGAGAAAACGAACTTTTTCAACTAGTAAAATCATTTCATTAATCACCATTTTTGTTTTTCTTTTTCCTTCCTTAATCTAATCTTTCTTTTTTTGTTCAATCCTTGCTTAATCTTCATCTAGTTCATCATCTCTTTTAGTTCTTCATCATCTTTACACTTAATCTTTTATCTAGTTCGTCATCTCTTCATTTTGATACATAAAGTTCAAGACTTTACGTATTTGGTTCGTGTGCAAACTTCCTACAAGTGGTATCAGTCGCCAAGGGATTCGTGGTTAGCGTTTTGGTGGTTTTTATTGGCTCAAAATCCTTCAATATTTCGGAAAAGTGTGCTATTTTGTTCCTTGTCTGATTTCCTATTTTCTAGGAAATAGTACAACTTTTCGCAATTTTGTCTCCATTGCGGAATTCCAAACAATTGCGAATTCTTGGTATTGCGGAATTCTGGGTATTGCGAATTGTTTGCTATTGCGGAATTACAACCCCATTGCGAAATTATTGTAATTGCGAATTCTTAGTATTGCGGAATTCTGGGTATTGCGAATTGTTTGCTATTGCGGAATTACAACCCCATTGCGAAATTATTGTAATTGCGAATTCTTAGTATTGCGGATTTAAGTGCATTCCGGAATCTTTCATAACATTTCGCAATTTGTGATATTTGCGGAATTGTGGTATTTCGATTTGGAGGATTGCGAATTTGTTTCAACTCTAAGTATTGCGATATCATTGTACTTTATTGAGGAATCTTCATATTGCGATATCTTTGGAACTTTTTCAAGATTTTTGAAAAACGTGATTTTAAAAATTTCGTACAATCGTGTGAAAATTTACTTTGTAGTTTTGTTGGTTTCTTGAGCTTAATTCTTTAGGGGATTTAACTAATACACCTTTCACTTCGCTTTCTACGAATTGAGATCCTGAATTACACACGACTCTTACGATGACATCCCAACAAGATATTTATGCTGCGGGTACTGAGAATCGTCCACCCATGCTTACCAAGGAGAATTACACTACATGGGCTAGTCGTCTCCTTCGTTATGCAAACTATAAACCTCTGGGAAAGTTGATTGTCAACTCGATTCAAAAGGGTCCATACGCTCGAAGAACAATTATTGTGCCTGGGGATCCTACGAATGCTAACCCAGTGGCTGACTCTAGTCATGAGCAAACGGATGAAGAATTAACTGAAGCTGAATCCAAACAACTCGACGTTGATGATCAAGCAATTCAAGTCATTCTTATGGGACTTCCTGAAGATGTTTATGCTGCCGTCGATAGTTGTGAAACCGCACACGAGATGTGGCTTAGGATTCAGAAAATGATGAAGGGCAGTGAAATCGGTTTACAAGAAAAGGAAACTAAGTTGCTTCGTGAATGGGAGAAATTTACGTCTACTGAAGGGGAACAAATTGAACCTTATTATCATCGGTTTTCAACCCTCATGAATCATCTTAGAAGAAACAAACATGAACCTGCACAAATTGCTGCCAACATCAAATTTCTTGATAATCTTCCTTCTGAATGGTCACGATATGTCACTCTTGTCAATCAAACCAAGGATCTTCATGTTGTGGACTACACTCAAGTGTATGATTATTTGAAGATGAATCAAGATGAAGCCAATGAAGTTAGGGCTGAAAGACGTGCCAAGACACAAGACCCAATGGCTTTTATGGCAAACTCTCCATCATCTATGCCATATACCATGATACCCTACCATCAACCCTCGTCAAGTAACTTCATGCCACAACAACTCACCCCTTATGGATATCAATCTCCTGCTGCTGTGAATTACCTACAACAACCTATTGCCTGTTTTGATGACATCACCGATCCTACTCATGCGATTAATACTGGTCTTGCACTTATCGCAAAGGCATTCAAATTTACCATTAACCCCACCAACAACAATCAGAGAATCTCCTCCAACACTAGAAATAGGCAGATTGCTCAACCGCTCATGAATGCGAATCAAGATCGCCAATTGGTAGTTGCTGGAAACACGGGGACTCAGTTTCAACAATATGGTCAGAATGTTGGGCAGACTGTGGGTAATGCAGGAAATCAGTATGGTCAAAACCGTGGTCAAAATCCGGGTGTTTCGAATGTGGGTAGTCAGAATGGGTTAATAGTTGTGCCAGCGGTTGGTAACCAGATGGGAAACATTATGGCTGCAAGGGCTGAGAATACTGGTACGGGAAATGGAAACAACAATCGTCAGGTTCAGTGCTACAACTGCAGGGGATTTGGTCATTATGTTAGAGATTGCACAGCCAAAAAGAAGAGGGATGCTGCTTATCTTCAGACTCAGCTTCTCATAGCACAAAAGGAAGAGGCAGTGATTCCACTTCAAGCTGAGGAATTTGATCTTATGGCTTCTGCTGCAGAATATGACGAGGAAGAAGAGGTGAATGCCAACTACATCTTGATGGCAAACTTACAGCAAGCATCAACCTCAGGAATGCATGATGACAGAGCTCCCGTCTATGATTCAGACGGTCCCTCTGAGGTACATCCAAGTCTTGATGATAATGATATATATAATATGTCTAATCAGGAGGAAGAGTATACTGAGATGCTTGAGCCCTACATTGAGACACACGAGGATCAAACGAATAATAGTAATATTATTTCGAATGAGCCTAGTGTGGACCTTAGTGTGGATCAAGTTGCTCAGCCTACAACCCTTCCTGATGAGACACATGCGTATTATAAATCTCTATTTGATAAGCTTGCTAAGGATGTAGATCATGCTATAGTGGTTAATAATAAGTTTAGAGAAACTAATGCCAAATTGACCACTGAGCTTGCGGGATATAAGGAACGGGAGAAAAGTTTTGAGATTCATCATGCTAAAATCAAGGAACTTGAACAAGCTCATGCTACATCAGTTTATCAAGAAAAATGCACCACTAAGAAATTAAATGCCTTACACGTAGTGCTAAAAAGATAAGCGAATTGAATGATGAAATCACTTCTCTTAATAAACAGCTTTCAACTGAAAAATCTATTGTTTCTGATTTAAAAGAAGAAAGAAAAAAGCTAAAACATGATTTCAAAATTCGAGAAGATGGGCTTCTTAAGGATTTTTGCAAAGCGCAAGATAGGATTAGAGAATTAGACAACCTTTTAGTAAAACGTGGCCAAACTATGCAGACGATAAATATGCTCGCACCAAAAATGAATGAGATAAATTACACTCGATACAAAATGGCTTTAGGTTGTCCTCTTCCCCCTAATCTAGGATACCTTAAGCCAGTTCAGGCCACTAATGAAACTTTATATAATGGTAGTGTGCTATTGTCTGATGAGCATGATCCTCCTAGTGTGCATGATTCCGAGGAAACTACTGAACTTGCTGAAGAGACTCGTTTAAGAATGAAAAAGCTTGATAAAGAAGTGACACCTGTTTATTATTCGAAAATTAATCCTCCAACTGTTTTTGTTCGGTCTAAAACGAGTACTGAAATGATTTTGCTTCCAAGTGAGGAATTGACTGATGACCCTCCTAAACCGAGTATCACACGTCGATTTCTAAACGAGCTTAAAGATAACTTTGTCATTCTTAAACGTGTTGTTAATTCCAAAATCACCGGAGGAAATTTTACATCACCTGTTCAGATTGAGGTCCAGAAAATTCTTCAAAACGATATTAACCGGATTATTAATCAAGTTGATGCTCGGTTAGGAAATTTGGAAAACGCTTTTCAAAAAGAATTTGCCAACTTTGTTGAAGACTTTAAATCTTTGGCAAAGGAAGCTGATGAATCTCTTGATAAAATCAAAGTTTTGGAAAACGATCTTGAACGCCTCTCTAAAGCAAGTGATAGTGTTGATAGTAGCCCAGTTTAGTTAGGTACCTCTGTCTTGGATAATGAAAACCTTCAAACTGAGCTTGATCTTATGAAAGAGAAAATGGAATCTTATGTCATTAAAAAGGATAAAGAATTCACCGATCTTTGGAATAAATTTGTCAAAAAATGTGATGAATGCAAGTATGACAAGATTTCGTATGAAAAAGCTTACAATGAAATGCAACAAACAATCGCTCGGTTGCAGACTCAGTTAGGAGGGGTTTCGGAAACGAATTTGGCCTCTTCAGGGTTAGAGAGTGCTAGTGATGGAAATGTTCAGAAACTTAAGGCTAAGATTACAGACTTAGAATCTGTTGTTGTTTCATATAAGCGGGCTGTTGAACAAAGTAAGTCTGTCTATCAGAAACTGATTGATAAAATCTGTGAGAACTGTAAGTTAAAGGCCTTGTTAAAAGATAAGACTTCTGAACCTAGTTCGATTGTGGATACGATGATCCAGAAACAAGTAACCTCGGGACCCACTCGTATTGCTGTGACACCTTTTCCCAAGGTTGCTGGAACGAAAACCGCTGTGATTTCCCCAGGAATGTTTCGGGTTAGTTCTCCCTCTGTGCCTAGCAAACAACGTAAATCAAGCGTTAGGACAAAACCGACCACTATAACTCAACCACAAGTTATTGATTTAAAAAGTGCTAATTCTAATAGACGCGTGTCTTCTTCTACAGGAATAAACAACTACATTAAGAGCAGAAGGCCACAGCCTACGAGCAATACAAGGAATGATAGGGTCCCTTTTGCCTCTAGAAGTAGTCGCCCCAAGATCAATAATGTGGATGTAGAAGAACACCCTAGGAATTTACCGTTTTTTAATCATAATTAGAAACCTAATTCATCTTAATGTAATGACTTTAAGCTTGCTATTCGGAATGAAAAATATGAAGTTATTTGTGCTAAATGTAATAAATGTTTCTTTACTTTTAGTCATGATGCTTGTGGTTTGACTATGAATGGTTTGAATTATGGTGGTTACACTCGAATTGACAAGCTATCAATCAGTGAACAACAACGCACTCCTAAGGCTAAGGTGTATGTTCCAAAAAGTACGCATGTAGGGTCCACATAAAGTCTTGCTAAGCCTAGTAGCCCTAGACTCACCTCTAAATGGTTGCCTACTGGTAGAAATTTTGACTGTAGTGGCAAAATTATCGACACTAGTAGATCTCATACTGACAGTGAAACGTCGGTATGTGTTACGGCTTAATTATCTTCTAACCCTACAGGAACCTATTTCATCGGTTGCCAAAATATTTGTTTCTCTTATCATTGGCAGGCTGTTGAAATTTGTCTCTGGTGCGTGGACTCGGGCTGTTCCAAACATATGACTGGGAATCGAAGCCTTCTCAAGAACTTTGTATGGCATTTCATGGGAACTGTTCGATTTGGAAATGATCAAGTTGCGACAATTCTAGGCTATGGTGATCTTCACTGGGGAAATATAATCATCACCAGAGTCTCTTTTGTTGATGGCTTGGGACATAACTTGTTCTCGGTTGGGCAATTTTGTGATTCAGACTTGGAGGTCGCTTTCAGAAGTCATACATGTTTTGTAAGAGATCTTGAAGGAATTGATTTGTTGAAAGGAAATCGTACCACCAACCTTTACACCATTGATCTTTTTCAAATGTCTGCTGCTTCTCCAATTTGTCTCATGGCTCGAGCCACATCAACAAAGTCGTGGTTATGGCATCAAAGGTTATCTCATCTCAATTTTGATGCCATCACCCATCTCGCGAAAGATGATCTCATTACCGGTCTTCCGAAGTTCAAATATACAAAAGACCATCTTTGTCCTTCATGCGAGCAAGGTAAAAGTAAGAAGAAGCCTCACAAACCCAAACCTGTTCCCAACTCAATGAATAGGTTACATCTCCTACATATGGATTTGTGTGGCCCAATGAGAATCAAAAGTATTAATGGAAAGCGGTATGTCCTGGTCATTGTGGATGACTATTATCGTTACACATGGATTCATTTTCTTGCTTCGAAAGATGAAACCCCTGATGTAATTATTAACTTCTTGAAGAAAGCATCAGTACTACTCAAGCCCCTGTCATTATTCTGAGAACAGATAACGGTACAGAATTCACCAATCAGAAATTGAAAGCTTATTTTGACGAAGTTGGGATTTCTCATCAAACTTCGGCTGTAAGAACTCCAGAGCAGAATGGAGTTGTGGAACGGAGGAATCGTACGTTAGTTGAAGTTGCTCGAACGATGCTTCTCTCCTCCAGTGCACCATTATTTCTCTGGGCTGACGCTATAACAACTGCATGTTATACTCAAAACCGCTCCATAATTCACACCCGTTTCAACAAAACACCTTATGAGATCATTAATGGAAGAAAACCGGATATCTCATTCTTACATGTCTTTGGCGCATTATGTTATCCCAAGAATGATCGTGAAGATATCGGTAAACTTGAACCTAAAGGTGATATTGGATTTTTCATTGGTTATTCTTCAACTGCTTGTGCTTACAGGGTTTATAATCGAAGGACAAGAAAGGTAATGGAGACTATGAACGTTACCTTTGATGAACTCTCGGGTATGGCATCTCAGCATAGAAGTTCACATCCCGAGCTTCAAGGTCAGACTTCTGGACACGTAAGTTCAGGACTCGCGCTTCAATTTGCACCGTCAGCAATCTCATCGTTACAACCATCGGAACGTGACTTGGAAGTTTTATTTGGGCCAATCTATGATGAATATATGGAGGGTCCTTCGTCATTTGGTGTTCCTCAAAATGCCACGGTTGCACCTGCTACGGTAGTTTAAGAACCTCCGATTTCATCTACACCAACGACAACTACTTCTGCACCATCTACATCAACCTCAACCATATTGCCTCAAAATATTCCAACCACTTCTCCGACTGCTGACACAACACAACAGCATTCTCAGCAAATTCCTAATCATGTTCATCTTCAGAATGAAATAGTTGCTGAAAATGCAAACAATGCGATGCTCAACGAACATGAGTTTGTTAATCCATTTGGGGCTTCCACAAGTACTACTCAGCCTTCAACACCATATGTGGATCCGTCGAGCTCGCATCAAGTTTCTCATACACTTCCACATGAACACAAATGGACTAAGAATCATCCTTTGGTTCAAGTGATTGGAAATCTCTCACGACCGGTCTCAACACGAAATCAGCTGCGTACCGATAGTGATATGTGTATCTATGCACTATCAGTCAGCACAACGGAACCAGCAAGTGTGAAAGAAGCAATGACCGATGCATCATGGATTGAGTCTATGCAAGAAGAACTCAATCAGTTCATCCGGCTTGATGTATGGGAGTTAGTACCTCGACCAGACAATATCGATCCCCTCACTCTGAAATGGTTATTCAAAAACAAGATGGATGAGGAGCAAACGGTCATTCGGAACAAAACTCGGTTAGTTGTGAGAGGTTATAAACAAAAGGAGGGAATTGACTTCGCAGAATCCTTTGCCCCGGTTGCTCGGATGGAAGCTATTAGGATTTTCTTGGCATACGCTGCACACAAATCATTCACAGTGTATCAAATGGACGTGAAGACGGCTTTCTTGCATGAGCCGTTAAAAGAAGATGTGTATGTATGTAAACCTGAAGGTTTCATCAATACTGAACATCCAAGCCATGTCTACAAGTTGAAAAAGGCAATTTATGGTTTGAAACAAGCACCGAGGGCATGGTACCACGAATTATCATCATTTCTTCTCCAAAATCACTTCAACAAAGGAACTATTGATCCAACGTTGTTTATCAAGCACTACGGAAACGACATCTTGGTGGCTCAGGTCTATGTAGATGATATTATATTTTGTTCTACTAACTCAAAATAGTCCATATTATTTGCCGACCTTATGAAAAGTCGATTCGAAATGTCCATGATGGGGGAAATGACGTTTTTTCTTGGTCTCCAAGTTCACCAATCCCCCCGTGGTATTTTCATAAATCAGTCCAAGTATGTGCTTGAGATTCTAATGAAATTTGGTATGGATAACTGTGATCCTATTGGTACTCCAATGGACACAAAACACAAGCTTGATTTGGATAAGAAAGGGACACTTGTAGATGCTACAAAATACCAAAGTATGATCGGGTCCCTTATGTACTTAACCTCAAGCATACCAGACATTGTGCATGCTACTTGTTTATGTGCTCGGTACCAGGCTAAGCCAACCGAGAAACACCTCAAGGAGGTTAAAAGGATCTTTCGTTATCTCCGGGGAACCATTAACATGGGTCTCTGGTATACGAAGGATTCTGGTTTTAATCTCACTGGTTTTTCAGATGCCGATCATGCAGGGTGTCATGATACATTCAAGAGCACTTCCGGTAGAGCACAATTCTTAGGCGAGAAGCTAGTGAGCTGGTCATCAAGAAAACAAGACTGTACGGCGTTGTCCACCACGGAAGCAGAATATGTGTCTCTATCCGTGTGTAGTGCTCAAGTCCTTTGGATGAGAACACAACTCACGGATTATGGCTTTTACTTTAACAAAGTCCCTATTTACTGTGATTCACAATCAACCATAGCCATATCCTGCAACCCGGTCCAACACTCCAAGACCAAGCACATAGCTGTCCGATTCTATTTCATTAAGGAGCATGTGGAAAAAGGAACGATCGAACTGTTCTTTGTCAAGACGGACTACCAACTAGCCGATATCTTCACCAAAGCTCTTTCTCAAGACGGATTTGAATTCTTGGTTCGTCGACTTGGTATGCGTAGTTTCACTCCTGATGAACTTGAACGTCTTGCACATTGCGCAGTAACCTTGTATATATCTATCAGAAAATCAAAATACAAAAATATAAAACCTATAAAAACAAAAAAAATGAGAAAATCTTTCAAAAAAAAAAATTATTCTTCTCCGACATGTCTCTCAGCATCGATAATATGGACGTGCTTAGAAATGTTGTTCAATAATGACACGGGTACGTACATAAAGTTCGAATGAGAGTTCAAATGTTTTCAAAACATGTCTTTTCTATTTTTCTTCTCATAATGGCTTATAGTCACATGTCAGACTATAACCCGGTCCCTAAATAAAGGAAAGTCTTTGACTTATCCTCAACAACAAGAAATTCATTTTTCTTGGTCATGAGCTTATATCGAAACATTCAAAGTTTTAAGCTCATGAACACAATTTTTCTCGGACTTTTGAGCACAATTTTTCAAAGTATTTCAAAACAATGTGCTCATATACTCCCTTATTTAAATACAATCTCTTTTCGAGGGGGAGTATAATGTTTTTATAAATATTTGTTCCAAAGTTTCATGACACATTATTCTCTCCATGTTTCATCACTAGTTTCACAAAAAATTTCAATTTCATGCAATTTTTGAGGGGGAGAATAGTGATTAAAATGTGTTATCTTGAATAAGATCTTTGATATAAGTGCTTTCTCTTCCTAATATGTGCAAAAATCGTGTTATCTTGAATAAGATCTTTGATATAAGTGCTTTCTCTTCCTAATATGTGCAAAAATATCTCCTTTTATGATGCACATATGTAGGGGGGGCGTTTTTGGTGATATAGAAAACTTTCAAGGTGTAAACATTGATTTCATCAACACCTTGACTGCATTTTCAATTGATTTTTCTGGTTACGATATCTATACCCTTTAACACATAAATTCACGATGGTATTGGTGTCAAAAGGTGGTTAGGTATTCGTCCTATGATCCAACCAGAACCGGAGGGATCTTCCCAGGGACAATCCATTAGAACTTAGAAGTCCTTAGGAAAGAGGAGTAGTTGAGTGTACGGGAATAATGCCGACTAATGACTTAAGCTAGAACTGGAACAATCACAACAAGGTGCTAGTTATGACGTCTTGGTAAGCATTGAAGGGGTTGAAGAATGAAAAAGAAATGTAAGGATAAAGGGTGTAAAGAAAGAAGCCCTCCATACAACTTAGGCAGAAACCGGGTCAATACATCTATTATCAGAATCACTTTGATGATTTCTGATACTGAAGACAAAGCATCATGGACCCAGTGATGCAATGCACAACCCTTCCCAGCCTACTCAAGCTTCTCTCAAAAGAAGTTTGTTTTATTGTCACGAAGTTCAACTCATTTCTATCAACTTTCTCACTCCGAGATAGTAGATATTGAATAGGTGGCAGTCTGCTCCAGCCTCCGATCACCAAATAAACGTACACTTATAGAGTCTAGAGCCAACGAGATTCATCAAAAATCTCATTAGGACACTTATTCCATAGATCAATTGTTGTTCATCATTAGAACACAAGCGATGATTTACAGAGTCCTACGCTCTATCCTTGTGGTATTGCTAGAACATTCAGAGTGATACTCTTTAGTATTCACAATGATGAATGGAAATCCTTCCAGTGTTAACATCAAACAGCACTGCGGTAGGTCATATGTAAGATTCACTTGAATTAAACATATGTTAACTGGAAAGCAACAGTGGTTTGATTCTTAATTGATTCAAACTCGTTCCAGGTCTCGACGCAATATCTTTATGATCTTGCCAGAACATTCAGAGTAATACTTTTCAGTATTTACAGTGACGAATGGAAATCCTTCTAGTGTCATCATCAAACAGCACTGCGGTAGGTAACTTGTGCGATTTTATATGAATCAAACTTGTGTCAACTGGAAAGCAACGATGGTTTGATTCTTAATTGATTCAGACTTGTTCCAGGAAAATGAATTGACGACTTAATCAGCAGAATGGAACTGCATGATTCACTCCTTACTTTGAATTATCTTTCGATATATTATTGAGAACAGCTACCACAGCTGGAAATCTTGTCAAGGAAGTTCTTTGAACTTACCTGATCACAGGTACAATATTCGTACTGTATAACGGGAAACCGGTGGAATGCAAACGGTGGCGTTATCTCAAGAGTCGCAGTTCAAGGCCACATATTCAGGATTATTGAAGAAAGCTCAAGAACATCTAAAGACAAAGACTTCCGCTACTCTGATGATCAAGGGAGATTGTTTACAAGCTTTCAAGTCAACACAAAACATGAGTATGTGGAGAAAGACACAAGAACACAAGCTGGCAAAGCTTCAAGATCAAGTCAAGGCAAAGATCAAAGATCCAAGATCACAAGTCATGAAAGGAACTATGAAAGAACTCTCAAGACAACGAAGTGAAGTCACATATTACATGACCACCCCTTAGGGGGAGATTGTTAGCCGTATTTAAAGTGATGGTCATATAATATACCGTTGCGAAGCCCGTGAAAAATACTATTCAACGGTGTCGAGAGTTCTTAGTTATTAATGTTTATGTAACGGGAATTAGTCCCGAACACACAAATGAGGAAGGCCTCCTAATCACTTACTACTTAGTATAAAAGGCCTCCTAAGCCTCATTTGTGTGTGTGTTTTCCATTTGATTAGTTTTAGAGAGAGAAAGATGTTTGTTTCCCTCACTAGGAAAATCACCATTTTTGTTTTTCTTTTTCCTTCCTTAATCTAATCTTTCTTTTTTTGTTCAATCCTTGCTTAATCTTCATCTAGTTCATCATATCTTTTAGTTCTTCATCATCTTTACACTTAATCTTTTATCTAGTTCGTCATCTCTTTATTTTGATACATAAAGTTCAAGACTTTACGTATTTGGTTCGTGTGCAAACTTCCTACAGAAAATAAACCCACTAATTCGGTTACCCTCATCACAAAAATAATCGATCTTTAGTTTTCATCGAACCCTTCCTGCGGCCACAAGGAAGAGATTCGTCCCCCTTTTTATTATTCATGATAGAATTATTTTGTGTGAGTTGGATTTATGTATGGTGTTTGTAGATCTCGATTTGGATCTTGGTGCGGTGTCACAATAATTTTTTTGTTCTTGATCTCATTTTATTGATGTTGTTTGGGAGAAAGAAAAGAAAAACATTAAAAAGAAAAAAAGAAATAATATTATTTATTAATGTATAATATGAAAAAGTCTAAAATACCCCTCTCTTCATTGAACTTAACGAACAAAATTAACGCCCATGCAAGATAGGGACGAATTTTGATCCAAAATATAAATGATAGGGACTATCGGTGGACTTAACTTGAGATAGGAACCAGACTTGATGTTTGATGTAAACGATAGGGAACAAACAAGAATTTTTTTCTAAAATTTATATTGTTTTTCATATAAATTTGTTTTTTCTATGTAAACGAGTAAAATCCCAATAAATATTTTTTATGCATTTTTTTGAAATTTATAAGTTTTCTATTTGAATGAATATAACTGAATTTTATTTTTTATAATAATTACATAAAAAACTTTATATAAATTTTGTATATTTTGTATATATTTTTTTTCTATTTAAACGAGTAAAAACCCAATAAACAAATTTATATAAATTTTATAAATTTTCTATTTAAACGTTTAAAAATCCGAATGAAAATCACTAAAAAAAAGTTTATAAATATCATTTCAATTAAATGAAAATTTTCACTTTTTTGGCAATTCAATTTTCTTTTAATTCTTTCATTTATCACATCGAACATAATATTTGAAAAAAAATAAAATATAAATACCTTAAATTCGATAAAATTTGGTCGGTCTACACTCAACTTAGCCAAGCTTATCATTATATGGCATTGTAATTGTCTGGCCGACCGAAACCTCGTCCATTTTATTTATTTGGTCCGATAAAGAGATCTAACAAATTGAAAGAAAAAAACCAAAATTTAATAATCTTTTTGAATTTTATACTCTTTTACTAACATTTATACATATATGGAAACTATATCATAAAGGTATTTTAATTCATGGTTAGTAGTCCACATATTTTAATTCATGGCAAATTCTCTGAAAAGACCAAACTAAAAGTGTTTTGCTTTTGTAGCTTAAAAAGGTTATCTTTCACATGTAAGCTTAGGGCGATCGAAAGATGCAGGGCGACAACACTTACGTTTTTTTGTCTCCCGTTGCTTAAATTTTTTTAGGGTAAAAGCTATATAATACCATCGTACTTATCAAAATGTACCGACTTTAAACACTTACAATTTAACCGCTATGCAATACCAATGAACTTTCAAATTTGTTCCGTCTTTACCAATTTGATCATGAAATGACTGTATTACCCTTTTCTTTTTTTATATAATTACATATATGCCACATTCACCTTCTCAGGATCGGAGGACTGAGAAATGGTGGTTGAGTATGGGAGATAACTTGATAAGTAATTGAATCAGGCACTCTATTGTTTTAACAAATTGATATTCGTGGACTTTTAAGCTAATATCGGATACGGTTTCATTTTTACAGAAACGAAGAGAAAGAATAAATGAAAGACTTAAAACTCTTCAGACCATTGTGCCAAATGGTGCGAAAGTCGACATAAGCACAATGCTTGAAAAAGTAGTTCACTATGTGAAGTTCTTGCAGCTTCAAATCAAGGTAAAATTAGTAACGACTATACTATTATTTCATGGCAATAAAAAACTACCTTTTTATTAGAAAGAAATATTGTTGTAAATACGTGTGTTACGCATGCTTAAATTTGTCGAATCTGGCAGTTGCTGAGCTCTGATAATAAATGGATGTATGCTCCAATAGCATACAACGGGATGGACATGGGTCTCTACCATAATATTTCAAAATGATAGAACTGAAAACCAGCCCGGTTTATTCTGAAATTTATATATCGAATATACAATTGTATTTATTTAAATATGAGTTTTTTTAGTCCCAGATCTACTTTTTGTTCATAAGATTTATTTAGATCTGAGGTTTTTTTTATGCAGTATAAAATGTTAAAGAAGACAAGGGTATTACCGTCATTTCAGGGTCATATTGGTAAAGACGGAAGAAATTTGAAAGTTCATTGGTATTGTGTAGCGATTAAATTGTAAGTGTTTAAAGTCGGTACATTTTAATAAGTACGATGGTATTGTATATCTTTTAACAATTTTTTTAGCCAACTTGTCAGTGTTGCTTTATTTTAACGTTTTTTTACATTTGTCAAAAAATTTCACTCATTGGCCTGGTTTTTTCTTTCTTTTGTTGCCTTGAACTAAAATGGGCCCGACATGATTTTTAGAATAGACGAACATAACACTATAGGGCAATGGACCTATGGCTGAGGGGACTGGGAGGGAGGAAGAAAGAACGTTGAGACATACTGGCATAAGTTGCTGAAACGATCTCACATAAGTTTTCTAGACTAGAATAATGTCTCAGTCGTACTTTTTCTGTCACAAAGTAAACTTTCGCATTCATATTTTGATTTATCTCACTTTTCTGTACAGTAATTGTACATTTTTTTAATTTGTGTTTTTTTTTCAAATTAAAACTTTGATATGAAACATTTGGCCACTGGTGCTTTGTTGTGATCTTGATTTAGACATAACTTTATGATAATATTACAACTATATTATTTCCGGACTGTATATTTCTATTTTGTAATAGAAACTGTGTTGGAAAAAAATTGGTCAAGTGAGATTTGAATGATAATTAAAAGTCATCAAATGAAATTGGATGCTCTTGTGTTCATGAGCTATTAGTATAACTTAATATGTTGACCGTTTTTCTTGACATCCTTACATTATAAATTGGAAGCTCTCCTCTCATTCCAAAGACCACGAAATACTACTTTTCCTCTCCTTTTGTCTCTTGATTCTTCGTGTGTGTATTCGTAATAGAGGGAAGGCACATATTGGTTCGCCTTGATAACCCATTTGTGCTAATGGGGTTACTCGTTGTTGTTGTATCCTGAGAGATAGACGTCCACGATTCTCAAGCACCTTGGAGAGGACAAATTTGTCTTAAGAATGTAGTATATATAGTATGTACTAGCTCATAACCCGTGTTCAACACGGGCAGTAATTAGTAAATGTCGAAAGTTAAATGAAGAAAATGCATTCAAAAAATTAAGTGAGTTTATTGACGTTAACCGATACATATAGTAACAATGACCTATTTTATATACCAAAAGATATCTTAATCTATCTCTTTCATGTACATTTAATACAAATGAACCATAACAGGCAAGCTACTCCAATTCTGGTTACCCATTCACCTGAAACATGACTCATCGCTCTTTTTTTAATCCAATACAACCTTGAACAGAGGTGAAACAAACCGACATTGAAGTGTTGCTTGATATATTGGCTTGATGCAGAAGGTAACACAACTGCAAGTCTGCAACATAATATGAAAAGAAACAGCTTCAAAAAGATTTTTTCAATATTAAGTACCCCATTTAGTTAACTATATCAGATAATTGCTTTAAATAAAATTGGAAAATAAAACTAATTACATCATTTATACGAACATTTCAAACATTTGAATTAACACTTCACTTAAGCACAATAATATCAACGAACACATTACAGTGATAGTTATGCTTTTAGAACCGCAAAGGAGTCAGCAAAAATATATCAAGCTAAAGTACTTCGATTCATATAATATGATTTTGTGAAGTTTTACACTACTCATCAACAATTTTTCTAACAAATTATTTGCAGCCCTCAATAGCATGACACGCAACATAACCTTTGAGTAACAAAATGACAACCAGCCACAATTCACTCATAATAAGGACTTTGTTACAAAGTTTACTTAGAGAAATTCATGCACTTTATAAGTTTAGAAGTTACAAGACTTTGACCTTTACATATAAATCAGAAAAAATGCCCTGAATTATGAATTACATTATACATAGGTTCAACTTTTTCAACATATTTATATAATGACCCTTACTTATATAATAAGTTCATGAGGCATATCATCAGGTGTTGTAAAGACAGTGTTTAAACTATGGATGGAAAGATGTTCAAATATGATACTCTTTTTTGTGGGTTAAAACATGTCATTTAATGAGTTGAAAGGGATCAATTTGACACACAAACTGAAACAAAACTGCAATGATACAACCAAGAAGCCAAAAACATGGAATGAAAGCATGCACAGGCCTAATGATATCATATATCAACTTATGTAAACTTTTTAACTTGACATTTCCTGGCTTCTAAATAATCAAATGAAAGACAACGCAAGATGACAACATATAAAAATGAGAGATAGACGTCCACGATTCTCAAGCACCGTGGAGAGGACAAATTTGTCTTAAGAATGTAGTATATATAGTATGTATTGCTATTAGACACAATCGAAAATAACATAAAGCATAAAATGTAAAGTACATACCATAAACCTTTTGAACGTTCAAATTCAAAGAACACAAATAAGGAAAATGTTGAGGCGTAGCCATTACAAACTTGGCATAACTAAATGTGTAACGGTGTGTCATATGACAACTACTCTTAACTTGGCAATATGAAGTCATAGAGTAACATTATGGATCCGCTTATGGAAGTCCAATAAGAGAGTTAGTTAGCAAGTCGTGAAGAGGAATGGGACTAAAGCCCTTGAAAAATTTACATGAAGAAAAACCTAACCTAGCTGGCTAGAGATCCCAAGATCTGGGTTCAATAGGACAACCTACTTGTATAGACTGAGGTCAGTGTGGGGGAGTAACAAACTCCATATTATATTAAAGGAGTTAATTTACTTCCTAGTCCATTCTTATGAGAGTTCCAATACGAGGTTAAGCATATGTGTTTTAATGATTAATGAAGAATCACCTGTGTGAGAGAGAAGTAGGGTCGCTTCGAAGGAAACTTTGGGGGCGCAATTCTTAAAAGCTCTTACAGAACCAGGCTAATGTTCATGACCAAAATGAACATAACTATGAGAACCAAAATGTGTCAAGGAGATATTTGTGTGAATATATATTGTCGTCTACACAAACAGCAGACAGTTCAAAGACATCAAGTTCTACTGGCTGCTAGGAGACTAAGTATATTTCACGAGGGAAGGTTCAAAGGGTAACACCAACCTATCCTATGCAAATATCAACTACAAAACTAGATTACACTTCGTTTCATTGAAATTTGTTTTCTATATCAATTTCATTCATGTGGGGATTGTTGGAAAAAAATGGTCAGGTGAGATTTGAGTGACAATTGAAAGTCATCAAATGTACTAATGAAAGGTTATTGAGTGGTCAAATGTAACCACTTTGTTCATGAGCCATTAGTATGATTTAATATGTTGACCGTTTTTCTTGGCATCCATACTGTTGGGCCAATGAAAGTTTTAACTATGACCCAGTCTAGATTTGTTTAAATTAGACTAAGTGTTACTGATCGCTGAGAGAACCAGCGACAGAGACCAGACCAGCTGAAGGCAAAGCCTCAGCTGGCACACCAGGAACATTCAAGTCAAAGACAACGTCAGGAAGTCGAAGACAATCTGAAGTCATACTTACCAGCGATTATGGATAGCTGGGATGTAGAAGGAATGTGATGGTGTTCAAGGATCTCTGAGTTGACAATACTCAGAGATCACTTAAGAACCCTAGAAGTCTGATACAAGCAAAGCTTGTCCAATCCTTTATAGTTTAGGCGGGAGAATCTACTAAGTGTTTTGAGCGGGACAAAACAAGAGATTCAAGATAAAGCCTAGTACGACCTAGTGGGACAAAAGGTGAACTGGCAGAACTATTCACCTAAAGTTGTTTAAAGGTATGTCTCGATTTGGACATGCATTTAATACGTTGTACTCTTCCATTCAGAAGATGACACGTATCAACTACTCCCACTAATGAAGCAACCTCGTACCACTATAAATAGGAGTGAGAAAGAAGAGTTAGTGCAACCCTTGTGCTTGGATAAATTATCTAAGTTCTTTCTCACTTTGGAACCATTGAGCCCTCAACTGTCTACCAACGTCTCATAAGTTCCCTTGTAAGCTTAAGTCTCGAATCAAGTTTACTTGTTCTATGGTTCAATTATTATTGTCATTCAACGGGTGTATTCATAGCACTTTGTAATACTTTGTTTATAATAGTTAATAAAGTATTACGCGTTTGAAAAGTATTTCGTTGTGTTTTTGTGTTTATACGAGTTATAGTTTCGACAATTGTTATATTAAGGGACTTTCACATACATTATAAATTGGAAGCTCTCCTTCATTCCAAAGACCAAGAAATACTAACTTTCCTCTCCTTTTGTCTCTTGATTCTTCGTGTGTGTATTCGTAATAGAGGAAAGGCACGGATTGGTCGCCTTGATGACCCGTTTGTGCTAACGGGTTATCCGTTGTTGTTGTATTATGAGAGATAGACGTCCACAATTCTTAAACACCGTGGAGAGGACGAACCTGTCTTAAGGAAAGTGTGAGCATCACACGCCTCAACATTTTCTTTATTTGTATTCTTTGAATCTAAACGTTCAAAAGGTTTATGGTATGTACTTTACATTTTATGCTTTATGTTATTTTCGTTTGTCTCTAGTAGCAATATACTACAAATTGTTTCGGATATTTGATTATTGTATTTAGAGGGTGTTTGTTTTAGCTTATATAAGTTTATAAGCCGAAAATAAGTGTCTGGTTAAGCTTATATAAGTAGGTTTATAAGCTTATATAAGGGTGTTTTGGTAAGTCAAGAATTTGTGGCTTTTATAAGAAATGATGGGTTTATATAACAATAATACATAAAAAGACTTTTATACCCACATTTAATAACAAATCATTTAATATTTATTACGTAATATTTATATGTTTTTTTGTTATTTTACTTTATTAATTTTAATAAGCTTAATCAAATACTAAACATGAGCTTATAAGCTTATTACATATAAGTCATAAACGACTTATTAATATAAGTTTAAAATCAACTCATAAGTTTAACCAAACACCCAATTTTTTTACATAGCTTGTCAAAGACTTTTGCAGACTAGTTGATGAAGTATTATTATACACATTGGATACAACAATATTTATTAATTCACAATTCCACATTGAGGAAGAAGTCAGAACAATATCTTCAAAGTTTAACAAAATATTGACAACTAGTCTCTTTCACTAGCTTATTATCGCCAATATAAGTGATGATGCTTTGATTTTGAGTTTTTGACCATTCGAATTTCGGATAATCATTTATGCTGCAAAAATTATATTATCTTTTAAGAAAATATTTATTTTTTAGCAAAACATACACTTAAAAATAATCAACTCAGGTAGAATATACTCGACCAGTCTCAAATACAGTAGATGTTCAATTGGATAGAGTTTTAGCAATTTTCACTAATTATAAAAAAAAAGTATTTATTTCGAGACACAAGGAGTAACGTAACGTCGCCACCATATTGTTAGCCCGTATTATTTATTATGTATATGCATCGGGTTTAATGAATCCGATCAGTTTCGTTGGGCCGATAAAGTCGATTTGATTGTTTCTACGAATTCGATCGAAGATGCGACTCATTTAAAAATCTTACTTTTTCTGATTTTTTCGTTTTGAATAAAAAATATTTTAAAATTTTAAAATTTTACCCTTATAAATACTCAATACACTTAACTATTTTATATCAAAAACTTATTTTACTGAAAAAAGTATGTCTTGTTCATATTCACATACTATTGACGAAATCAAAACTTTAGTTAAAAAGCTAATTCACGAAGATGTCATTTTTTAGAAAACGATATTAGAGTTAGCCACAATATTTAAAAAAGTCTCAATAGCTAAAGATATCTATAGAAAGCATATGATAAATGCAATGATATTCTTAAAGAAAGTCATGCTCTAATCGACGTTTTTTAAAAGAAAAATCAAACAAATATTACGAGATGCATAACTCATTATTTCGAAAGTCAACTAAAATCGAACGACAAATGGAGACTAAATTTGTTTGGTTTCATGAAAAATAAGATTAGAACGACTGTGTTATATTTTATTTATTTCGTATTATATTTCTTTATTTCATATTATATTTCTTTATTTTCGTATTGTATTTCTCTGTTTTCGTATTGTAATTTTAAAACTTATTCCAACGGTTAGTTTTCAAATTTGTTTCAACAGTTAGTTTTCAATTTTTCTCCTATAAATAGTCATTGATCATTACCATATTTTTTCACACACATGCACAACACACCCATCAATTCATATAAAAACGTCTGAAAAAAACAATCAACAAAACAATTATGAGAATACCAAACAACACAAACGCAAAGTTATTCGAAGCAATCCAACGACTCCCGAGAAACCACTTAAATCGACCCCTCCAAGATTTTACACAAATCCCAAATGCGACTCAGAAATTTATGCAGATGGTTATCAACTCAACCAGCTCAAGAAGATGAACATCTAGTAACTGAAGAATTTCATTTGACTAAAGAACGAAAACATAAGCTACTTCTTAATGAAGAAACGTTTTTAGAAACTTTGGAAAAATTAGTAAAAGTTGACAAAAAGTGGGAGGATAGAATGAAAAATAAAAGTAAAAGACGATTACGGATTACCCATTCTATTTTTTTATTTTTTTGAACGGGTTCTATTTTTATTTTAAGTCGCAACATTTTCTTAAAAACAAAAAAGTATGTAGATTATTTGGACTAAATTAACCATACCGTGATGAAAATGTGATGTTATCGCACGACTCAAGCCAAACCAACCATCCATACATTGTGCTCTTAAACATTTTCTTAAAAACAAAAAAACTATGTACGGTAATAAAACAACCTGTTAAAACACCCACACTATAGAAGAAGCATCATAAGCTCATAACCCCAAAAACCATCACATTTTAATAGACCATCTAGGGTTTATATTATCTGTTGCTGTTGTATTCACATACATGTATCTTAAATTTCTCCTATTCATCTTTCAGTTTTATACTTCATGTTTGTAACATCTCGCCTACTAAGACCACAATATTGTCCACTTTGCCCGCAGGCTCATGGCTTTGCTTTGTGGCCCTCTTGTAAGTACTTCCCGGCTAGTGACCCAACCTAGTACCACTTTGACATGAGCACGCTTAACTGCCAGTTCCTAAGAACCCCACTTGCAGTAGACCATAAAACGCGTTGTGTCATGAGAAGGCGACTGTTATCTTATGAACCATGGATCTCTCCTGGCTACAGCCAATGTGGGATTTGCTTAGGGTGTCACAATCACCCCCCCCCCCCTTCGGGACTCATCGTCCTCGATGAGGTTTGCCCCCACCATCCCGAACGGCTCAGGAGTGGCTCTGATAGCACTTGTAACATCCCGCCTACTCAGACTACAATATTGTCCGCTTTTGCCCGCAGGCTTACGGCTTTGCTTTGTGGCCCTCTTGTAAGTACTTCCTGGCTGGTCACCCAACCTAGTACTACTCTGACATGAGCACGCTTAACTACTAGTTTCTAAGAACCCCACTCGCAGTAGAGCACAAAACGCGTTGTGTCATAAGAAGGTGACTGTTATCCTCTCTCCTGGCCATAGCCGATGTCGGATTTGCCTAGGGTGTCACAATCACCCCCCTTCGAAACTCATCGTCCTCGATGAGGTTTGCCCCACCATCCCGAACGGCTCAGGAGTGTCTTTGATACCACTTGTAACATCTCGCCTACTCAGACCAAAAATATTGTCCGCTTTGCCCGCAGGCTCACGGCTTTGATTTGTGGCCCTCTTGTAAGTACTTCCCGGCTGGTGACCCAACCTAGTACTACTTTGACATGAGCACGCTTAACTGCCAGTTCCTAAGAACCCCACTTGCAGTAGACCACAAAACGCGTTGTGTCATGAGAAGGCAACCGTTATTTTATGAACCATTGATCTCTCCTGGCTACAGCCGATGTGGGATTTGCCTAGGGTGTCACAATCACCACCCCCCCCCCCCCTTTCGGGACTCATCGTCCTCGATGAGGTTTTCCTCACCATCCCGAATGGCTCAGGAGTGGCTCTAATACCACTTGTAACATCTCGCCTACTCAGACCACAATATTGTCCGCTTTGCCCGCAGGCTCACGGCTTTGCTTTGTGGCCCTCTTGTAAGTACTTCCCGGCTGGTGACCCAACCTAGTACTACTTTGACATGAGCACGCTTAATTGCCAGTTCCTAAGAACCCCACTTACAGTAGACCACAAAACACATTGTGTCATGAGAAGGCGACTGTTATCTTATGAACCATAGATCTCTCCTGGCTACAGCCGATGTGGGATTTTCCTAGAGTGTCACAATGTTAATATCTTATATACCACAAGTTTTACTCTTTTTTCTTCTATGTTTAGATGACGTCATTCATGCTAGTCTTTTTTTTAACCAAGTTTTATAAGCTAAAATTACGAAAAAAAAGGTATAATTTTTTCTTGTAAAATTTTTTACATACTTTAGATTTCCTATTCTCATTTTGGTCTACTTTAGATTTCCTATTCTCTTTTTGGTCACTAGATCTGAAGATTTATAAATTAGCCTCTCAACTTTTTAATTTTTCAATTTTTTCATTAAATTATTATGGGGTGTTTTGTTTTCGCTTATATGTAGCCTTATGAGCAGCTTATTTGATTTCATCTTATATTTTTCATAAGCCCCAATTTTCTGGCTTATTTTCAGACTTGGTAGGGGGTGTTTGTTTCCGCTTATATGAGGGCTTATGAGCAGCTTATTTGGTTCGGATTTGTATTTCATGAGACCGAATTTTTCTGGCTTATTTTCGGACTTGTGGGCTTATAAACTTAGCCCATATAAGCTTATAAGTCCTAAAATAAGCCCATAGTTCCAAAAATAAGCCTGAAAATTAGAGCTTATGAAATATAAGCCGAAATCGAATAAGCTCGTAAGCCCACATAGAAGCCAAAACATTGGTTATGTTTGGCGACAACCTTTTAGAATCATCTTTTACTATAATGGTTTCTTGACATTCAGTGTTTAGCGTTTGGATTTTGTTTAAACGCTCCTGTTTTGAATACTAATATAAAAGTATTAGTTTATATGTCATTTTACAGTTTCATCTTTGGTGCCAAACGCTTTATAAAACAGAGTACCTACTTCATTTTATAAAAATTGTTGGGTAACATAGGCGATGTAGTTGTAATTATACAATGCAAACCGTCGTAAAAGCTAAATAATCATTTTATTATTCTTTTGAATTAAAGAGTTAAAAAAACCAAAAGTTAAAAACACTTGTTGCCAAACAAGCACTATATTCCAAACATTACAAAAAGGTCGTCGCCAAACAGAACCATAATTAATAAGAACTTGTCTTCGTATACTTTTGATATTCTGTTTGTTAAAAGTTCTTGTAGTTTACGTTTTGATCTCAGTTTTGTGCATTGTATAATAGTTTGATGATACTGATTATCAAACAGTATAGTCTGGATTTGGGAACTAGCTATTAGATGAATGTGTCGTGGTGAGACTAAGTATATTGTTAGGTCTCTTGTTTACCGTAATAAAAAAATTCTTAGAGGTTAGAGCTAACATCATGTGCTTTCTAACGGTTGTGTGCATGGGATGTTAAAATTGTTAGTATACATGTTTGCCAACTGATGTTTATGCTATGTGTTAGATGTACTCTACTTTACATATTGTGATTTTTATTACATTTTGGTGGAAGGGTGTACATTTAGTAGTTGTTTAGCAGTATAAGAAGGTTCTTAGAGCTAAGATTACTACACGAGCTTCATGTGCTTTTGAAGGGTGCTTGTGTTATTGTCGCGTGCTTGACGATTGATGTTTAAGCTATGCTAAATAGGTATTTGGATGGTTTGATATAAAACTCGGAAGTGTCAAACTATTTGTAGTTGGTTTGGAATCATAGTATAAGCGGAGTCCTACAGTAGTTGGTTTAACAGCTTGGAAAACCGCTGTTTGAAGAGGTAATTTACAGAACCAGTTGGGTCATTGGGAGATACACCAATAGAGTTTGTTTTGACCCGTAACTGTCTCAGATAGACCTTCTTGTTATCGAGATCCAAGTTTATCCCACCTCGGATTGATTGGATCGATGATCCCCTGTCGACTTGTTTTACTTTCTAATTCTTTTTTATCCAGCTTCTTGGTAGCTTATTGAATGTCCTTAACAAACAAAGTCGTGAAGTAAGGGTAGGTAATAGCACTAATATGTTGTTAGCGGTTTCAAAATTGGCTGGAATGATGTATCCTTGAAAAATTTGCCACCATTACTTTTTATGAAAGGTCAAAGTAAAATGGTTAAAACTGATTAAAGGGACGGTTTCCAGATGATATTTCTTTTATCTTGCTTATTTTTTGTGAAAGATTTGTCATATTGCACGATAACATTAGATCCTTAGGCCCTGATCTATGTTTCTTGAAACTATTATAAAATTCTACATCATAGGAAGGTCACTCCTCAATTATTGGACTAGTGGGTATATGATGGATTATGAAGATAGAAATGCTATGTAGAAGTGTTGGATCAAGCACTAGATATGATTTTTGAAAAATTCTTTTTTGGAAATGCTTTAATGATTGAGATATATGCAGAGTTTTAACCCCACAAACGACAAGAAGAGAGGGGGTCACGTATTTACGTGAAAACTAGTCCCTTTATGGCACATAATCTGTTAATGAACCCTTGTTTTTAGACATCGAGATTTTATATGTTATTAGCTTTAAATACAAGTCACGTGTAATCTGAAACTTGATTGTTCATGAGAATTTTAGCATTTCCGAATGTGATAATGGTTGTCATTATGCTTGTGCAGATGATGAGGAGCTGCTTATTATGCATACTCACAGGAAGCCCGTGCACTTGGGTGGCCTGTCCATTTCAGGACGTGTTCGAATCCAATGTTAATGATAATCTCATCCAGCCAGATGTCCAATTGAATGTGCTCGGACTGGAAAGACTTCTAAACTGCTTTCAGACACAGCATCTCAAAGCACTATTACTAGCAAGGCTTGGTGATCCATCAGAGTTGGTTTTGGTGCGGGATAGTCTGCTTAAAGAAATTAATTGGAGATCAATTGGTCTTGTTAATGGTATTGGTGGAGAATTGGATCGCGTGAATGATTTGTTGTTACAAGTAACTCAAGAACTCCATAATGTCAAAGCAAATCTCCAGTCAACCAATGCAGATGAAAAGGCAGCCAAGGAACGGAACATTGAATTGCGCGTTCAGTTGGCGGAAGCAAATCAAGGTCCTGATATTGGAGGTGGTGGTGGCGGTGGTGGTGGCATAGGTGATGATATGGATGATGATGATGATGATGACGACGACGACGATGAGGATTTGGATGATAATGACAATGATGATGAAGATGAGGATCTGGATGATAAGGAAAATCATGATGACGACCGGAGCCATTAACCACTGATACCCGAAAGCTTAATATCTATTGTATTGTAGCTTCAATTTCATTTTTCTATTTCAAAGAGATGTTAATGTAGAGGAGCTATAACGCATAATTGCTACACTATGTTGTTGGATTTGAACTCATGACCTCCACCTTTAACCATCTTATTCATAGATATAGAGCTCTGATCTTGCAATCCATTTCTCTCAACCTTTGCACATTTTGCATTTTTATTATTCGTGTACAGACAACTTTTCCAAACCTGAAACGCGTTTTTTTTTCTTTATCAAAAGTCATTTCATTAATAATATTGTATATAACATGCCTGAAATCTGGTTATACATTAACAATATAAGCGGAAGCGTAAGTTTTACATGTAAACGGCGTATAAAATTAACTCTTAAATGTTGGGGTGCTCCAATTGACATAAAGTGAGCTACTGGTCTTGCTATATCTCTACTATGGCAGTATGAAGCTCACTTCTCATAAACCTTTGGCACAATTCTGTCACTTTAAACAGTAAAAAATGTAACTGATCGTCTGATGGTCCTCACCGACCGGTCACACAACCAACATGGATAGGGGAAATGCGTAATACGATGATTAAAGGACACAGGGCCAGGATTTGAGCTCGTGAGACCTTCCCCTTTAACCATCTTATTCATAGAGATAGAGCTCTGATCTTTTAATCCAACTAGGGTTTTTGCCCGCGCTTCGCTGCGACGAAGGGCATGCGTTTTTGGCAAGGGTTAATGTATTTTCATTATGCGTTTGTCGTTTGGGGTGTGAATAATCGCTAGTCATAACTGGGTGGGCGAAAGTATTCTTAGAAAAGGAAATTTGGCTATTATATGAAACACAAAAATTATATAGGTGGGTGATATTATATGTTATGGTCGCGTAGCATGTCTATCAGTAGGCTATACAATAGATAGATTATAATAGTTTGCAGAATACGTGTTTTTTCCAAAAGAGTGTCGAGTCGTGTTGTTTGTTGGTCTAGGCTCCTTTGTTTTTCTTCAATGGCTGTTCTAAGGCAGTGAAGAGGGCTCTTTGAGAGGAGCTTGTTTTCGGCAGATGTTTTGTTTCCTTGAAGCTATCTACAATTGTTTCTGCGACTTTCCCAATAACATCTGTCGTTGGGGTACCTGGTTTAGAAAACATAATAATGAGATAGATGCAAGTATTGAGTGTTAACGTATTTACTGGTTTGAAAATAAAATGCATGTGTATATGAACTGTGTTGTCACGTATAGCAAGGATACTAACAATACATAACATAGTTGTTGTTGACAGTGTTGATTTGTGGTTACAATCCAGTCAAAGACCAATTAAGTTGTATTTATGTAGATGCACATGTATAATGGCCTACTTGTAATGTGTGTAATACTGTAATTTATGACACATCACTGAAGCATGCTGTTATAAAAGGGGTGGCAGATTTTGTTGGGGATATAGTTTAAAATAATGTAAGGTATCCAATGTTATGTGACAACAGTGGGTTGTGAACCTGTATATAACTGTGATAGGCCCAGTAAGTGCAACACATGTTATAGAATAGAGTAACCAATAACGTGCAACAAAAATGGCCTGACATCAAATTCTACACGTTTTGCAAATGCAATGTGGTTCTGATGAGTTTGGAAATTGTTTCTAGTACTATTTGCGTGACCGTGTGGATGATGAGAGGGTTTGGAGGGGAAACCTTGAATCTCTGTATGGGCTGAAGAGGGCTGAAATTGCTAAGAAGGACACCTTTATAAGCGAGTTGTCCAGCACCAGCCCAGAACCGCTTGTCAGTCGAATGGTGTGTCTGTTATTGGATATGCAAGACCGTGATGAGGCGAAGCTTCGGCAGTTTCAATCATTGATGGACGCGTCTGATGCTCGTGTAAATGACATTCAGTTCTTCATGCGAAGCATGTGATTGGTGGGAGGTGTTGCGGGTCATTGGCAGTGGAGGTCTGTGTGTTTTGTAAATTTCAATAAACGGTGGTTGTTAGGCGTGTGCATAGGGCGGTGCCTCATGTTTCTGGTGCTCGCTAACAATCCTACTGCTTGTTTGTGCTTTGTTTGTCTGTTGGTTTTGTTTTGTTTGTTGTTGTGTGTATTTGTGGTAGCTTAGGACGTATCATTCAACGTGGCTTTGTAACTTGAAATGTTTAAATTCCAGTTGGGTGTATTTTAATGCAAGCCATGTTTTAATTTTAATGTACCATATGCATATGCATATATGTTGTGAAATAAGTTTGATGTATTGAATAATAGTTTCTTTGAGATTTTAACAATCCTGATGGCTGAAAAAACAAAAGTTTATGGGAACAGTGAGACACTATCAATATTGGTTCAGGTTTGTGTGTTTGGCCATATAAAGAAACTTTTTTTTTCAAATGCGGATATGGTTGTTTGTAGGATTTATCTTTTTATCCCATTTTTGAAAAACATGGCAGATTACCATGTAAATGATAAGTGGTGGTACTGTGGTTTTTTGGTGGGAATTGTTGGTAGAGATAAGAAAGTTAGTGGTTTGTGTGAATGAGTTGTAGCAATGAACGCCTGGTCATCTATTTAAGGGGTCGAAATCCGAGCTGTTTTTTCATGTTTGTAGGAGTTTTTGTATTGGAACATAAAAAACTTAAAAAAACATGGTTGATCGTCCTAGGTGTGCTGCGCTACAAGCCGAAGCCCAGTCGGACGACTGGTCTGAGATGTTTGTATGCTATATTTGGAATGAAATTCTAGCTGAGACGGATTGGAAGTCAAAGGTTGAAAGTATGTATCAGGAGGCGAATATAGGAATCGTGTCCCGTGAACATTTACGACAAGAGCTAAGAACAGTCAAGGGTGACCGCGCTGTTGACCGGATGGTCGCCTACTTAGGGAAAACAATGGACACAGAGTGTCGTTTCCGTGACATACTTGAGGCGGAGGTGGAGGTGTCTTCGAAGCGCATTCGCCAAAAGGAAGGATACATGGCAAAGTTAACAGGTAGTGGTTCTGGTTGAATGAAGGTAGCTGAAAGTGTGGGAAAGTATGGTTGTGTGCAACCGTAATAAAGTGTGATGCTTGTGTCGGTGGTCCACTGTTTTTTATTTTTGTTAGTTTTTTGGTCTGATTTGTGATATCAAAGCTCTTTGAGAGCGTGTTTGTACAATAACCAAGGGCAGTGTGTGTTTACCTTTGTGCTTATGTGTTTAGTACGCCAATTGCTATTTGGGCGTTGAGCGGGCAATGTATTGTTATTTGGAACATGTTAATTTTAAAATGTTGTTGTAATGAGGGCCAGAGCCCGAAGGTCTTTTTGCGTATTGGCAAGATTTTATTTTAAGCATATATGATGCATAATGTTTTGGTAGCACATATGTAATCCTAGTAAGCAAACTTAAACAAAAGTATGTCATAGATCTTAGGAAATGATTCTAAAGTAAAGCAAGTTCCAGAAATATACCTATTTCTGTTTTCTTGATGGCTTGTGCAAGGGTACAGGGTGGGTTATCGGTTTCAGTACTGGTGCCAATGGAAGGTTTCTTCCCTTCGGACATGTCTTTGTCTCCTGTCGTGTTATCATAGGTTTACGAAGATAAAAGGTATGGATATAGGAAGAACAGGTTAACGCATCGGTCTGGTGCAATTGTGTTTGTTCGATAGTCTTCAGAGCGGGTAAACTTTTTGTTTCAACCGACAAAGGTAAACTGGCAGACGTGTTTCCAATTGTGCTTTGGTCAGCAGCTTCAAGTAGGGGTATTTTGGTAGATATTTTATAGACGCTGAACTCGCCAGAGCCTTTCTTTGTTCCGAGAGCAAACCGTATGAAAAAAAATTTGGTTCTCCCAATGATGCCATTGATTTCGCTAGGAATGGTGTTGGCATCCGTATCTCTGTATTTGGCCACCAAGTCAGAACATTCATGTCCAGTAATCTGAAGACCAGACTGAGAAAAGAAAGTGAAGTTTGATTTCGCGGTTCCATCATGAACGCCTGCCTTGAAGCTGTATATGCGTTAGAGGTTTTTTTTGTTTTTCTAAATTAGTTAAACAGAGGTGACAATAGTTTAATGGGTATTGTAAGTTAGCCTTTTTTATACCTGAAATAAGGGCTCTCCAGTTCCCCATCGTCTTCGAACACGTATGTGTCACCAAAGTCCATTGGCCGCTAACCGCATTTTTTGCATACTACATAATACCAATTTCTGTTCTGTACTATCATAGTGATAGTGGCATCGACCATGAATTGAACCCCATAAAAGGCAATCTATTAGGATGGGTGTTTAACTAATTTGTTGTCAGCAATCATGGAGTAGCACGTGCATATATCTTGTAGCCATAATAAGTGTGAAAACACTTATCCTTTTACCACTTGTTTCTAATAATAACAAGACCAAAACGTGTATTTAATGTCGTAAAAGGTGGAATTATGCGTGGTTTGTATTTTTAATGTGTTTTAGGACAAAAATATGAAAAAGGAAGAAAACACAGGCTTTCACGGGCTTTTATCGAAGAAAATGACAAAAGACGAAGTCAAAAGTGCAAGAAGAACAGAAGTCAAAGGGCGATTCTGAAGATTTATCGAAAAAAGTCTAAAGACGGAAGTTTAACGAAGTCGAAGAACCAAGTCTACTAAAAGAAGAAAATTAGAAGACGAGTTCAAGTTACCATTCGACTAATCCCGAGACAAAGTCGAGAAAGACGAGTTATTTAAAAGACGAGAAGACAAGAAGAAAAGAGAGAAGAAAACAACACCTTTCCCTTCCCCTATATATAGTCTCCTAAACATGTCTTTAGGGGCTAGTCTTTAATTTTTTGTAGTCTTTATTTTTCTTTAAGTTTAGTAGGTAATTAGTGTATGTTTTACTTTTCTTCTCTCTATCTTTTCTTTCAAGCTTATTAAACTTTCACTTTAATCTTATAATTTTGGATCTTAATCTTCAATATAATCAAGCTTTTGTCTCTTTAATCATAATCTTGTAGTTGATTTTATCTCTTTAATCATGTAGTTGATTTTATCCTGTTGAATATGTGATTGATTTGCTTATTGGATTATGCTTATTGATTTGGTGTGTTTGAGGTTTTAAGATTAATGTGCTTATTGCTTAATTTTTATGTTTTTTTAGTTTTTAAATAAGTTGATTTTGGTAGATTATCATTTTCATAAAAAGTGAGTTTAAATATTTTGATTATTTAGTGTTTTTAATAGTTTTAAAATTATGTCTTATTAGCTTTTTATAAAAATTGATTTGGTTTACGTTTTGGTAAGTGCTTATTGTGATTTTGCTTATTTTGTGTTAATCCGGGTTATAGAAACCCTTTTATTCCGACTTAACTTCAGATTTATTATTCAGACTTGTGTGCATTTGACTTTCCCGACTTAATTGAAAACACCATTTCCCGAATTAGGTGCAAAATTGCCATTTCCCGAATTAGGTTATGATCAGCATTCCGAATTAAACTCCAAACACATATTCCGAATTAGTATCCGAAATAGGCATTCTGAATTAAGTACAAAGTTTGATATTCCGAATTAGGTCTTTCATCAACATTTCGGATTACTAGTTTGTTGGAAATTCACTTTATGTGACGATATTTAAGAATTCCCATTAGTTATCATAGTCACACACGCATAGACTAGACTAGGAAACGTTGTATAGTTTAGGTGTGGTGTGTGACTATATATACCCCTCCAAGGCTTCCAAGAGGGGTGTTGCTTGTGTTTCCATTTCACTTTTAATACATTTTCTTTCTTTTTCACACACAACCTCTCTCTCTATATTCATCCATGGCTACCACCACCTTCCACCACCCACCTAGACCACCGGATCTTATATAGCAAACCCACAATTGGCATCAGAGCTTCGGTTCAATCCTTGGATCGTGTTTTGTTATTGATTTTGGTGGTCAAATTTTTTTTGTCTCGAATCTATCATTTTTGTCACTGGTTGTGTTTATGTTCAATATTCATAACTTTTTGTCCTAGTCTGTTAACTTGTTCTCACTGGTTGTATGTCATCAGTCAAAGATGGTTTCTTTTTGTTTCACTGGTTTTATCAAAACAGTTACATCTGGTCTAGTTTTTGGTCTCCTGGTTTCAGTAGTATCACATGTGGTCTCAATACTCATATCACTTTCTTTATTGTCTAGTCTCGAATCTGTCCTCGACCATAAAAATTTTTCGGATCTTTACTGTTATTTTTCTCTCTCATGGTCAACGTTTTACAAATCTGGTTTTTAACAGTATTTCTGGGTCTTTTCTGGTATTTTTCTTAAAAAAGATGAAGATGATACCCAGAAACCAAGATCCTGAAAATATGGAAAAAGTACATTCGGATAAGGTCTGAGCTTATTGTTTCTATCGCATTGATTGCGATGGTTGACCTGCGATGGTGCTATTCCGATGGCTCACCGCGATGGTCTGTTGCGATGGAGCCATTCCAATGGCCCATTGCGATGGAACCATTGCGATGGGTACCATCGTGATGGCTTCCATTATGTTGCGATGGGGGTAGTTCTAGACTGCGATGGCCATATTACTCATGTTGCGATGGGTATTATAGACTGCGATGGACTGGTTTATTTTGATGTTGCGATGGGACTGCGATGGTGTCCATCAGGTTGCGATGGAACCATCAAGATGATGTTTAAACAGACTGCGATGGCTTATTATTTTTTTTTAATCTTGCGATGGCAAAATGTATACGATGCAGTTTAACAAAAACGTGACCATGTAGTTTACACATTACCCGAGACCAGAACCAACCCACTCCAACCTTTTAACTCCACAACACCAAATCTAACCTACTCCTGCCGTCTCCTAATTCCCCATCGCATCTAGACTCGAAGAATAGCAGAAAACTAATCAAGATCTCAGTTTCAATCATCTCATAAACAAATTCTTACAGATTTTGAGTGAAATCTGTCATCATCACAGATCTATGTAATGGCTTTAACCAATCTTAATTTTCGAAAACATGTTTAGATTAATAACATGCAAGTTATCATCTTATTCCATGTTTCGATTCTGCTAAACGAAAACAGAAAGGATCTTAACAATGATGTTAAATCCAATTTTTGTTTCATTTTGGCACAAACCAAAAACAAAAATCAAAGACAACATGCAATCATCGACCTACCCGAGACCCTTTTATGGATCTTGATGTCTTGACAATCTTCAACTTGGCCTATGGGTTGTTGATTAATATGGCATGCGTAAGATTTTGATGAATTTGAGAAAATCGAGACGATGTTTGATTGTTAAACTGATGTGTAGTGAGATGGATTTGAGATTGATTTGTTGATTGGGCTGGTGTTTTGAGTAAATAGATGAGATAGACGAGATTAGTAGTGTGAGATGATTTTGGAGGCTGAGTGAATAGATGAAGAGTTGTGAGATTTTGGGGGCGGAGGTTAATATGTGAGTATGATTAGGGTTGTACTATTTTGTACTCTAAAAATTTTAGGTTAGTTAATGGTGGGCTAGCATTATAACATTCGGTTAATGGAGTGGTGTTGGATGGGCCACAAATTTTTAGCATTGCCAAGACGAGATAAACAACTATGAGACAATAATTGGGCCATTGTTGATGAAGTGTAGCACATACGCATTTGATACTTGGACATGTTAATGCATATTCGTTTTTAGGCATTGTCAAAGTTATGATAATAACGTATATCTGATTTTTTGTCAACATTTTATTTTTGGATAAAATTTATGACACTAAGTTGTATATCGATCATTATCAGAGTTTATTGGTGCCAAATTCAAGTCGAGACAAAGAGACGTGACAAAATGACGAGATTGTCTATTTTGACGAGACCAAAGAAATATGGCTATATTTTTAGTTACTACGGATTTTTGATCGGGTATTAATTATTCGAAGTTGGAGACGGATTTTTCGAAGGCGTGTACTTATTTTATCTTTGAAAGATAACTTGCTCGTGCTTAATCTTAGAATGACGACTTGTCTATCTAGTTTCTGGGTTTGGGGTGGTTGGTTGATGACTCGGATAACTATCACTTAAAGGGGTTACATTGTTGTACTCAGTGTCACGTGCTTAGTCGACGTGGATAACTTCAAGAGGTGTTGCGATTATATACTTCTTCAGTGATGTATTGGGTACTTAGAGATTTCACCACCGTTCCTCATTCAACAATAGTGCAAGCTTAAGTCACAAGATCGAAGGATTCTTATTCAGTTTCACGTTTGATGTATCTGGTTCATTCTATCAGTGGTCACTTCAAATTGCTTACAAGGGGATTGGTAAAGATGGCCATGGAGAGTTTATGAGTAGAGTATTTCGATCAGCAGCTGATTCTCACAAAATATATAATTCTGCTTATTTATTATTCTCACGAGATTTCAGGTACATGTGCGTACGATTTATTGCTGGTTCCGAGTTTCGAAACCATCAAGGGGGAAGAAGAAGACACATTAAACGCACAACGAGTACACGTGATGAACTTCATACCTTCTTTTGATTTGAAGACACTCCAGAAAGACATTTGTCATAACCGTAGAGAAAATCAGTGTTTTAACTCGTGGCGTTGTCAATCTCTAAACGGTACACTACTGATTCGATGTTTAATTGTTTTGATGTTGCAATTATTCATCATCATTATCCTATATGGAGAGATATGCACTTCCGGGACTTAATTGACTCTGGTGCATCTCCGGAAGAAGATATGTGTATTTCCGGGACTTAATTGACTCTGGTGTTGCGATGTCAACTTCATGAATGGGATAAAGTGTCTACTTCAGTATTTGAGCTTCATACTTGGGATTGATTTATTTTCTTCAACTATGTGGGGGAAGAAATGTCTTAATTCTTTCTGGTATGCATAACTTGAACTCTTAGGAGGAAGAAAAATTCAGAAGAATTATTCAAGCGTGAGAAGAGAAGTTGTTGATCTACTTGGTGTGCCCCAAACTTTCAATCCCTCATAGCAACATTATCATGTTATATGATGGGGTTTGCTTTTTAAATTCCACTGTGCGCTTAATTATTCTAAGCTTAATTGAAAGCTTTGAAGTTGCTTATGAGGATTGTCGGTTTAGGGGAAGCTATTTAAAAGCTTCTACATCAAGTTTATGTGGCATGAATTAGGGGGACGTTAATCCAGAAGCTTCTCCTTAACCAGAAGTATATGGATTACTTAGCTCGTGTCGTTACAATATTTATACCACAAGTTACTACGAAGATGAGTCATTCTGAAGTGAAGACTTGAAGTCAAAGGCCTCAGAAGACTTCATCAGCATTGGACGCTTCATGGAAGCTTTTGTTCTTAATCATTATGTACTTGTTAGGAAAAATATTGTAAGGAATTCTACACGTCGTCCCATGGGGGAAGATTGTTGGAAATTCACTTTATGTGACGATATTTAAGAATTCCCATTAGTTATCATAGTCACACACGCATAGACTAGACTAGGAAACGTTGTATAGTTTAGGTGTGGTGTGTGACTATATATACCCCTCCAAGGCTTCCAAGGAGGGGTGTTGCTTGTGTTTCCATTTCACTTTTAATACATTTTCTTTCTTTTTCACACACAACCTCTCTCTCTATATTCATCCATGGCTACCACCACCTTCCACCACCCACCTAGACCACCGGATCTTATATAGCAAACCCACATAGTTGGACTCGTTTTCCAAATTGAGTGCACGATACAGATTTCGAATTACGTTCAGGATATACATTCCGAACTGTGTGTGGAACTTGATTCCGAATTAGGTCAGGAACTGGATTCCGAATTAGGCCTAAGACCTTTATTCCGGATAAGGTGCAGTCTACGGATTCCGAATTAAGTGTGATTTTGGGTGATTCCGAATTGAGTGTGGAGGACATATTCCAGATCAGTTCAAAATCTAGATTCCGGATTAGTTCAAAATTTGGTTTCCCGACTTATGTTCAGTTTTAGTTTCCCGAATTAATTTTCAAACTTTGATTTTTTTCCGGTCATTTTTCTCAAGTATTATTTTAATTATTTTATCTTAGCTCAATTTTACGTTTTTATAAAGTTTATATTTTTATAAAGTTTTAAGATTCAAATTTACTTTTAAAGTTTTAATTTTTCGTCATTTATTTTTAAATCTTAATTTTTATTTTAACTTTTAAAGCTTTCATTTTTACTCATCGACATTTACACTTTCACTTTCATTTTAAAATAGAAAATCACTTTTAGTTTCTTTCATCAAGTTCTACTGTGCAGCATTCATTCTGGAAAAGCACTCAAGGTTAGACATCTTTTCTTCATTTTTATATTTATTAGCTTTAACGTTTATATTATTAGTAGACTTAGATAATCCAAAGCTTACCCTTTTAGTGACCAACACCAATTATTCCACCCTAAACCATTCGAATTGAATCGAGTACGAACAACACTTCAACAGCACACACAAAACCATTAAAACAAATGGCGCCGCTGCCGGCTCTTTTCGTAAAGATTAACGATTTTTAGTGAGAAAAATTGGATTTTGGGATCCGTTCTTTTGGGAACGTTATTTTCAAGCATAAAATTTTTCAAAAAATCCTAAAAAACCTAAAATTTTCAAAAATCCAAAAAAAAAGATAAAAAACCAAAAATATTGTATTTCATTTTTAGTGTATGCGTACTCGATCTACGTCTTATTCTGAGCCTGAGACTCGTAGAGACTTAGATATGGCCGGTGTGCATAATAATAACAATCCACCTCACCCCAATTTGAATAATAACAACCATGTTCCTCAACCCGACCTTCGTACGATGGAGGAGCTATGTCAACCAACTATGAATGGACGTGGAGGACCGATTGCGCCGATGCAAATCACGGCTCCCGAATTTTCGTTGAAGCATCACATGATCCAACAAGTTCAAAAAGCTTGTCCATTTCGCGGATTACCGGATGATGATGCCAACAAACACCTCGATAAATTCATAACTGTCACTCAAAGCATGAAATTGCCCGGTGTTTCCTTGGATTTTCTTCGCCTTCACCTTTTTCCACACACTTTATCCCACCATTCCGAAAAATGGTTTGATCGTCTTCCCAAAAACTCAATTCATACATGGGACGAAATGACTCAAAAAATTTTGTCGCGCTACTTTCCACCATCCATGGTTACTAGTCTTCGTAATCAAATCAGTGGTTTCACTCAAGAACCTGATGAGTCTCTTTTCGATGCTTGGGAACGTTATAATGTCTTGGTCGATCATTGTCCTAACCATAATATGCTCCCCGTCACTTTGATTGATACTTTCTACAATGGTTTAACTTTTCGTGATCGTGATACGATTAATGCTGTCGCCGGTGGTACATTCATGAAGAGAAGACCCGAGGAGTGTAGAGAGCTTATAGAGAACATGACCACTCATCACAAAAATTGGGATTCATCCGCATCTTCAAGAAATAACCCGAGAGTCAATGTTTCTTCTACTTCAACCAACCCCGAGATGACCGAAATCACCCGTCAACTAGCCGAAATGAACAAAAATATCCAACTCATGGCTACGAACTAATATCAACAAGCTAAAGCTGTAGCAATTTCTTGTGAGATTTGCGGTGGTTCTCATTCATACACCGATTGTCCTTCTACTCATGACAATCCGGAAAACGTGTATGCGGCTAACGATAACTTTTCCACGGGAGGCTATCAAGCTCGTCCTCAAGGTGACCGCAATTTGCTAAGTTATCGTTCGAACAACTTTCTTTCACCACCCGGTTTTCCTCCTCAAAACCAAAACAACTTTAATCACAACAATCAGAACCAACCTCGAGCTCCTACTCAATATCAAACCCAAAGGAACCCATATCCACCTCAAGGAAATAATTAAGTTTATCAACAAACCACTTATCAACCACCCGCTTACCAAGTTCCCCATCCCAACCAACCCACGGCATACAATCAAGAGGTTGAAACGTACATGAGGACTAATGACGCCTGGTGAAGAATCTTCAGAGCCAAATTATCAACTTGAAAGGTGACATGGCGAAACAAGGGAATTGTAAAACCCGCATGCTTTTACCATGAATAGTGCCCTTAAGATCGTACGTCCTAGATTAAAACTTACCTTATTTAGTATTGATCACATTCATGTGCTAGTAATCAAGCAAGTGCATACGTGTATGACATGATAAGTATCGATTACGTATGAACTCATGATAAACAGTTAATAAGTATGTCACGTGAACATAATTAAATCATGATCACCATTTAAAATACGAACTAGAATAATTACGTATATACATATAATATAATTACGAGCGTTAAAATTACGATAAACGACATGATAAAATAAACAGAAACACTTTAAACACGAGCACGTTTAACCACGAACGAACACGAAACATCAGGACACGAGAAAGGTACGGGTACCCCATGTGGGGCCCCCATACCCACGGCACAACAACAAGAAATGGGCTAAGCCCATGGACTTTTACAAGTAAAGGGGGGTTATGGTAAATATGTTTTTCATTTTTCACTTTCAAGCAAAATAACATTTTAACCTAAAAAGTTTTCTCCTCCTCCTCCTTGGTTCCTTTTGTGCCGCCACCTACATCACCACCATAGGAGGGTGTTGTTGATTTTTGACATTAAATACAAGTGCTAGAAACCGTGTTTGTTCATCCCCTTTCAAGCTACGTGTTGGTATATCATTCTAAACCCTTCTTTTTAATTCTTTTTGATCTTTGATTATTTTCATGAACATGTTATTATTTTTCTTATTAAAACATGATAATTAAACATTGATCTAACATGTTTTGGGGTAAATTAAAATCAAAGAACGTTATAAAAAGGGTGTTTGTTTTAGCCGCCTAGCAAACAAACCCGAGGGGGGTTTGGTTTTCTTATTGCCGCCACCACCAAGACCATTTTTGGTCTTGGTTGGTGCTTGTGGGACCCACGGCAGCAAGGAGGCACACGTGCCCCGAGTTTGGCTCGGGGTACGGTGTCGAATTCATGCCCGATTCATGGTTCGTTGGTTAAATCATGATCTATGTTACATGTTAATTTTTATGAATCATGAACTTAGGATATAAATTAATTAATAACATGAGATATTAATTAAATCATGACTTAGGTTATTCTAATTATTAATTTAGCATGATATTAATTTAACCTAAGTATTTTATGTTATAAGTTATAATTAATTAATTATTTAAAACATGCCTATAATTAATTAATTTAGACATGACTTAGGTTATATTATTAATAATAATAATACACATTTTAACCTAAGTATTTTCATTTCATTTTAATTAAAACATGTTATACTTTAATTAAAATGCTTAACCTATAGTTTAATTAAAATACATGAAATAATAATTAAACTATATACTATATCATATGACTTAAGAAATCAGCTTATAAACACGTAGACTTATATGTTAGCTTATGTAACCAGCTTAATTCTAAATATGGAAACTTCTATTTATAGAAACTTAATTAAATAAGGCAACTAATCTATTAATGGAAACCTTCTATATATGGAAATCTATCTAATTCAGGCAGCTAATCTAATCATGGAAACCTTCTATATATGGAAACTTATTTAATTAAGGCAGCTGATCTATTTTTGGAAACTTTCTATTTTTAGAAACTAATCTATTTTAAGCAGTAAATTCTATTTTAGGAAACTTTCTATTTTTGGAAACTTTCTATTTTTGGAAACTTTCTATTTTTGGAAACTTTCTATTTTTGGAAACTTTCTATTTTTGGAAACTTTCTATTTTTGGAAACTTTCTATTTTTGGAAACTTTCTATTTTTGGAAACCTGCTATTTTTGGAAAGTTACTTATTATTACACAGTAAGTATAATAATACATGAAATACCAGTAATACTTAAACAGAATTAATCAAAATACAAGATAAACACAGTTTAAGGCTTTAAACAGTGAACCATGACCTAAAACATACCAAGTCAGCTAAAATGAGACATAAAACCCAGTACGTAATCAGTGAATCGATACTTATACACGTGTGTATTCATGTAGCGTTAGTGATCCAGAAGTAGGAGTCTTTCTTCCGTTCATTCACTGGACTTGAGGTACGGATTCCCGTCCTTTCAGTATGGACATTCTTTCCTTATTAGGATTTCCCCGTATGCAGCCAACTGTTTTCCCCAGTATTTGTTTTATTGTTTTTAACTGCTTATGTTTAATTAGCATAATCTATAGCCATATACAAGCATGACCAGTTTCACCTAGTTATGGAGGTACCATAACCATAACATTGGAGGCACCAATGTTATGACTTCCCCACGGCGGAGTGATTGCTCGTGGCGTCCCTTTTCAGTTTGGCCATATTATCATATCAGGTGGGGCGTATGGGTGCATCCTAGTTACATGTTTTATTCAGTTTATCATGGTGAATGTGGTGTGTGCCTTGCATCCTTCACAAGAAGTTGATCCCTCCTACCCAAACCAGTATATTAATTAGAGGCATCCCCTCTAATCAGCATGATGAGGTCACCCCTCCAAGTATTCATGCACGTGACCTTTTCATGACCTATATGGGCTATGGTATATTTATGTTAAAACAGTTTTCATAAGATAAACATAAGGCTTTTCAAACTATAAAACCAGTTTTCCTAATACTTAACCAGTTTACTCAGAACTTAGTCTTCCGCTGTTATATGTTACATGTTTATCCTATTTCATGCTATATTGTACATCCGTGCACTGAGCGTCTTGCTCAGCCGTTTTCCTTTTCATGTTCCCAAAACGGCAGGTACTCAGGGACGCTCGTAGATCTCAAACGTACGTGCATATGGATTGGAAGCTTTACTGTCTTTCTTTACTTTATGCATTTCCTTTACTTTGATACAGTTGCTATGGACAATGTTTCGTCCT
Source organism: Glebionis coronaria (assembly GCA_025667525.1). Lineage (NCBI taxonomy): Eukaryota > Viridiplantae > Streptophyta > Magnoliopsida > Asterales > Asteraceae > Glebionis > Glebionis coronaria. The sequence goes on from CM046882.1 coordinate 499,710,513, forward strand.
TTCTTTTTATAGTATTTATGTTTGTGTGTGATGAGCTTTACTTTGGGGTTACCGATGTTTGATTCCGGTATTTCCCTTTTATGGTCGAATAATGCTTAGACATTTATCCTTGTATGCTTTGATGACACGCCATGATTATGCGTAATATTCCATTTCCAAAATGGGGTGTTACAATTATGGTATCAGAGCCAAGGTTTCGACCTGTAGGCTCTCAAATATGACCTGTGATTAGTGGGTAGTAACTACGGTCTTCCTAGAACTGACAGTTGTTTTCATGCATTCATCATTTTTAAGCATACATATACATGTCATTGTTACACGGTTTTTGACTAAGTAATGGTTGGTACAGGACTGGCCCTATTTAGTCGCATGTGTTTTATCGAAACTTTTAAATTTGGGACCGACCCATAGGCGTCCCCCTCGATATGTCTTTTGTTCTGAGTGAACCGACCAGAGGCGTTCACTCTCGAGCATCAAAAGTTTTCATAAAACTGCATCATGCATTCATACAAAGATTTTCTTGCATAAAATTTTTCTCGTGAAATTTTTAGCATAAAATTTTTTTTTTTCATGTATATATATAAGTTATATTTTATGTTTGAACTGTTAATCATATGTTTATGTTATACTGTCAGATGGTTCTCACACGCGAGCAAGAGCAGCTCAATGCTGCAATTCAGGCTGCCGTGCAAGCCTTACTTCCTCAATTGAGGAATGACATTCGTGCTGAAGTCCAAGCTGCCAACAATCAGCAGCACAATCAGCCACCTCCTCCTCCTCCCCCAGTGACACTAGCAGTGTGGTTGGAAAGATTCAACAAGCTCCGTCCTAGAGCTTTCGAAAAGACTGATAGCCCCAGCGATGCTGAAAGCTGGTTGACTCACATTGAGAAAATCTTCAATGCTATGGGATGTGACCCCGCATTCAAGGCGAGATTGGCATGCTACCGGTTTGAAGGCGATGTACTCAACTGGTGGCTAGCCTTGACGCAGTCAGAAGGAGGTGATGAATGGGTCGCTGGTTTGACATGGGCCCAATTCAAGGAGAGAGTGATGGAGCAGTTCTTTCCTAAGGCAGAGCAGGACAAACTCAAGCGAGAATACCATGGGATACGTCAGAGAGCGGGCGAGAATAGTAACGAATTCATGCAGCGCTTTCTTCGCTTAGCTGGTTTTCTGGGAGCAGCAGCTGGTACTCCTGAGGAGCAGGCACACCACTTTAGGTGGGCACTTCACACCTCGATTGCGAACAATCTGGTATGTGCTACGTTCAATACAGTAGCACAAGTGGCCGACGCAGCAAGGAAGCTTGAGATGTTGCAGGAACGCGATGAGTTCGGGGAAGCTGAAAGACCCGACAAGAGGTAAACATTTCGTGTTCTATCGATAACCAGACCCCATCCTATCATTATATGTTCTATAATCATCTCTTAAACTGTATCTTCCAGGCAGAAAACTGGGGACCGGTCTCAGCCGGCTACTCAGCAGCAGCCTAATCAGCCCAAAGGAAACGGTCACACTAACGACCGTTCTGTTGTGGAAAGGCGCAGCGGTAATGATAATTACCGTAACAATGCGGGACACTCCAACAACAGCAGGTCCTACTATTTACGCATCTTCTCATGATTTCATGTTATAACTCTCATGCTGACACTATATTAATCTCTACCAGGAACCACGGTAACGGGAAGGACCAGAATCACAGGGGTTCTCATCCTAACCGTTCAGCTAACACTGGTGAATATCTTATGACGCATATGTCTTATACTCGTTCATATACTTTATTTTAACACATTTTGTCATCAGCAGGCCCTCAGCAAGCAAGGACTCCTGCTGGAGGATTCACTCATCCTCTTTGCAGTACTTGCCATCGCAGACACCCTGGCCCATGTCGTCGTGATTCCGACGCGTGCTACAAGTGCGGCCTCCCTGGCCATCGTATGAGAGATTGCCGTAAGGGTGAAATGGAGGGTACTTCGGGTCATGCTGATACTAAACCGCCTCCTACCACTGGGCGTGTCTACACGACATCGCGCGATCAGGCAAACAAATCTACAGGTACCATTACTGGAATTTTGTATATGTACGGCCATGCTGCATGTGTTCTTTTCGACACGGGTGCCACTCATTCAGTTATTTCCACTACTTATGCCAAGAACATCAGGACACTTCCCTTGCCATTAGAAAATAGGCTTACCATTTCCACGCCTTTGAAGGACTCTGTATTAATAACTCATGTATACAAGAGTCTCCCTCTAGAGTTTGACGATAAAGTTCGTGCAGTAGATGCACTTCCCCTAGACATGATTGAATTCGATATGATTCTCGGCATGGACTGGCTATCCAAGCACCATGCTACCATAGACTGCCACTCATATCGGGTGATCTTCGGCGACATTAACGCACCAGAGTACATTCATAACGGGTTCATACCCGGACGGTCTGTACAAGTGATATCTACCTTGCAAGCACGTGCATTACTGTCAAATGGCTGCGAAGGTTATCTAGCTACGGTTCATGACATGGATGCTGAATCCCCATCGATTCAGGATCAACCAGTAGTTTCGGAATTTCAAGACGTTTTCCCAGCTGAACTTCCAGGCATACCACCTGCACGAGAAGTGGAGTTCAACATCGACCTTGTTCCAGGAGCGGAGCCAATCTCTAAGGCTCCGTATCGTATGGCTCCCATAGAGCTAAAAGAACTGAAGGACCAACTGCAGGAACGTCTTGAACGAGGGTTCATTAGACCAAGCGCATCTCCATGGGGCGCACCGGTCTTGTTCGTTAAGAAGAAGGACGGCAACATGCGACTTTGCATTGACTACCGTGAACTTAATAAGATTACCATCCGCAATAGATATCCACTGCCACGTATAGATGATCTGTTTGACCAACTTCAAGGAGCCAAACACTTCTCAAAGATCGATCTAAGGTCAGGCTACCATCAGCTAAGGGTTAAAGAGCAGGATATTGCCAAGACTGCTTTTCGTACCCGCTATGGCCATTATGAGTTTGTAGTCATGCCATTCGGCCTGACTAATGCTCCAGCAGTATTCATGGATCTGATGAACAGAATCTTCCATGATTTCCTTGATAAGTTTGTCATTGTATTCATCGATGACATTCTGATTTTCTCAAAGTCCACGGAGGAACACGAAGACCATCTCCGTACGGTACTACAGATTCTTCGTCAGAAGTAGCTGTATGCGAAATTCTCCAAGTGTGAGTTCTGGTTAAACAAGGTGGCATTCTTAGGTCACATTGTATCAGCAGAAGGGATCACTATGGACCCAGCGAAGGTTGAGGCTATCACTAAATGGCCAAGACCAACGTCAGCGACTGAAGTCCGCAGTTTCTTAGGCTTAGCTGGATATTATCGCAGATTCGTGGAGAACTTTTCCCGCTTGGTACTACCTCTCACCAAACTGATGCGAAAAGGAGAGAAATTCGTCTGGACGGAAGATCGAGAGAAGAGCTTCGAAGACCTAAAGCAGAAGTTAGTATCTGCACCTATTCTTACTCTCCCATCTGGTACAGGTGGATTTCAGATCTATAGTGATGCATCGGGGAAGGGACTGGGCTGTGTTCTCATGCAACATGGGAAAGTGATCGCGTATGCTTCACGACAGCTTAAGCCCTATGAAGAAAACTACCCTACGCATGACCTGGAACTTGCTGCAGTGGTGTTCGCATTGAAAATATGGAGACATTACTTATACGGAGAATCATGCGACATTTTCACGGATCACAAGAGCTTGAAGTATATCTTCACACAGCGAGAATTGAACATGAGACAAAGGAGATGGTTGGAACTGTTGAAGGATTATGATATTAACCTACAGTATCATCCCGGGAAAGCTAATGTAGTAGCAGATGCACTCAGCAGAAAGTCCGGAATGATCAACGGCATTGAGATCAAGGAACAAAACATAAGAGACTTGGAGCGGCTAGACATCGAAATCATGGTACGTGGGCAGCACGGATACTGGGCGAATCTGAGAGTAGAACCTGAGTTATTGACTAGGATCAAGGAAGCGCAGAAGGATGATGGAGAGATTTGGGCGATAATTCAGAATTTGGAGAAGCAGACAGAATTCAGAATGGACGCAGACGGTATCGTTTGGCAGGGCACGAGACTTTGTGTTCCTGACAACCAAGAACTCCGGGAAGCATTGTTAGCTGAAGCTCACAGCTCCCCATTTTCTATACATCCTGGGTCGACAAAAATGTACCATGACATCAGACAGCACTTTTGGTGGAGTGGTATGAAACAGGATGTAGCCACGTATGTCTCCAAATGTCTTACCTGCCAGCAGGTTAAGATTGAACATCAGCGATCGGGCGGTCTCCTTCAACCGTTGGATATTCCAGAGTGGAAGTGGGACAAAATCACCATGGATTTTGTTACCGGTCTTCCGCCTACCAAGAAGAAGCACGATGCTATTTGGGTCATTGTTGATCGACTCACCAAATCAGCTCATTTCTTACCGATACGCAATGAAGATCCGGTGAGTAAACTCGCAGATACTTACAGAAGGGAGATCATGAGACTCCACGGCACTCCCTCCAGCATCGTCTCAGACAGAGATCCTCGTTTCACGTCGCGATTCTGGAAAGGTCTGCAAAAAGCTTGGGGTACACAACTTAAGCTGAGTACGGCCTTCCATCCTAAAACGGACGGACAATCGGAGCGAACAATTCAGACATTGGAAGATATGTTAAGGTCGTGTGCGTTGGAATGGACAGGTGATTGGGACGATTACATCTGTTTGGTCGAGTTTGCATACAACAACAGCTGGCACGCAAGTATCAAATGTGCTCCTTTCGAAATGTTGTATGGCAGAAAGTGTCGCGCTCCAACTTGCTGGGATCAAGTGGGAGAGCGAACACTCGAAGGACCAGAGATTATAGAAATGACCAATGAGAAGATCGAGGTAGCTAAACAGAAGTTGCAAGAAGCACGGTCACGTCAGAAGAGTTACGCCGATAAGCATCGTAGGAACATACATTTTAATGTGGGAGATCACGTCTTCCTCAAGGTTTCGCCGGCACGTGGTGTTAAACGCTTCGGGATCAAAGGGAAACTCAGTCCTCGTTTCATCGGACCTTTTGATATCATTGAATGAATCGGTGTAGTATCTTACCGATTGGCGTTACCTCCTCAGCTTTCGCACGTGCATAACGTGTTCCATGTGTCCTTACTCAGAGGGTACAATTATCATCCCCTGCACATGGTTCAGTATCCACTGGAACAGATACGTGAAGATCTCACTTTTATAGAAGAACCCGAACGAGTACTCGACAGGCAAGAACGAGTCATGAGAAGGAAGACGATTCCATTCGTCAAAATTATTTGGAGGGACCATACCGAGCGGGAAGCCACTTGGGAAACAGAGGAGTCTATCCGGGCTTCTTACCCTCACTTCATATTTTGAGTTCGGGTATGTTACTTCTTTTCAGCTTACTTTATCTATAATTCGGGGACGAATTATTCTTTTTAGGGGGGAAGAATTGTAAAACCCGCATGCTTTTACCATGAATAGTGCCCTTAAGATCGTACGTCCTAGATTAAAACTTACATTATTTAGTATTGATCACATTCATGTGCTAGTAATCAAGCAAGTGCATACGTGTATGACATGATAAGTATCGATTACGTACGAACTCATGATAAACAGTTAATAAATATGTCACGTGAACATAATTAAATCATGATCACCATTTAAAATACGAACTAGAATAATTACGTATATACATATAATATAATTACGAGCGTTAAAATTACGATAAACGACATGATAAAATAAACAGAAACACTTTAAACACGAGCACGTTTAACCACGAACGAACACGAAACATCGGGACACGAGAAAGGTACGGGTACCCCATGTGGGGCCCCCATACCCACGGCACAACAACAAGAAATGGGCTAAGCCCATGGACTTTTACAAGTAAAGGGGGGTTATGGTAAATATGTTTTTCATTTTTCACTTTCAAGCAAAATAACATTTTAACCTAAAAAGTTTTCTCCTCCTCCTCCTTGGTTCCTTTTGTGCCGCCACCTACATCACCACCATAAGAGGGTGTTGTTGATTTTTGACATTAAATACAAGTGCTAGAAACCGTGTTTGTTCATCCCCTTTCAAGCTACGTGTTGGTATATCATTCTAAACCCTTCTTTTTAATTCTTTTTGATCTTTGATTATTTTCATGAACATGTTATTATTTTTCTTATTAAAACATGATAATTAAACATTGATCTAACATGTTTTGGGGTAAATTAAAATCAAAGAACGTTATAAAAAGGGTGTTTGTTTTAGCCGCCTAGCAAACAAACCCGAGGGGGGTTTGGTTTGCTTATTGCCGCCACCACCAAGACCATTTTTGGTCTTGGTTGGTGCTTGTGGGACCCACGGCAGCAAGGAGGCACACGTGCCCCGAGTTTGGCTCGGGGTACAGTGTCGAATTCATGCCCGATTCATGGTTCGTTGGTTAAATCATGATCTATGTTACATGTTAATTTTTATGAATCATGAACTTAGGATATAAATTAATTAATAACATGAGATATTAATTAAATCATGACTTAGGTTATTCTAATTATTAATTTAGCATGATATTAATTTAACCTAAGTATTTTATGTTATAAGTTATAATTAATTAATTATTTAAAACATGCCTATAATTAATTAATTTAGACATGACTTAGGTTATATTATTAATAATAATAATACACATTTTAACCTAAGTATTTTCATTTCATTTTAATTAAAACATGTTATACTTTAATTAAAATGCTTAACCTATAGTTTAATTAAAATACATGAAATAATAATTAAACTATATACTATATCATATGACTTAAGAAATCAGCTTATAAACACGTAGACTTATATGTTAGCTTATGTAACCAGCTTAATTCTAAATATGGAAACTTCTATTTATAGAAACTTAATTAAATAAGGCAACTAATCTATTAATGGAAACCTTCTATATATGGAAATCTATCTAATTCAGGCAGCTAATCTAATCATGGAAACCTTCTATATATGGAAACTTATTTAATTAAGGCAGCTGATCTATTTTTGGAAACTTTCTATTTTTAGAAACTAATCTATTTTAAGCAGTAAATTCTATTTTAGGAAACTTTCTATTTTTGGAAACTTTCTATTTTTGGAAACTTTCTATTTTTGGAAACTTTCTATTTTTGGTAACTTTCTATTTTTGGAAACTTTCTATTTTTGGAAACTTTCTATTTTTGGAAACTTTCTATTTTTGGAAACTTTCTATTTTTGGAAACCTGCTATTTTTGGAAAGTTACTTATTATTACACAGTAAGTATAATAATACATGAAATACCAGTAATACTTAAACAGAATTAATCAAAATACAAGATAAACACAGTTTAAGGCTTTAAACAGTGAACCATGACCTAAAACATACCAAGTCAGCTAAAATGAGACATAAAACCCAGTACGTAATCAGTGAATCGATACTTATACACGTGTGTATTCATGTAGCGTTAGTGATCCAGAAGTAGGAGTCTTTCTTCCGTTCATTCACTGGACTTGAGGTACGGATTCCCGTCCTTTCAGTATGGACATTCTTTCCTTATGAGAATTTCTCCGCAGTTCTTTTAAGGAAATTACCAACCAAACTTGGTGATCCGGGTCGCTATCTCATTCCTTGCAACTTCCCCGGGGTAGAGAATTGTATGGCCCTAGCCGATCTAGGTGCTAGTATCAACTTAATGCCATTAAGTGTTAGGAAAAAATTATCTCTACCCGAGCTAGTCCCCACACGAATGACATTGGAATTAGCTAACCGTACGGTTGCTTATCCGGTGGGGATAGCCGAAGATGTCTTCGTCGGTGTCGACAAATTCACCTTTCCATCGGATTTTGATGTCGTTGACTACGAGATGGATCCCCGTGTTCCATTAATCATTGGACGTCCATTCTTGAGAACCGGTCACACTCTTATTGATGTAGCCGCGGGCGAATTAATCATGAAAGTTGGTGACGACAAAATCGTCTTCAACATGGTTAAACTTTCTAAGCAACCTTATGAACACGAGAGCGTTAATTTCATTGACGTACTTGATGAGGCTTGTGAAGAACATTTCAAAGACGCTTGTAAAAGTGGTTTTTCTTCTCTACCCATTGTTGAGACCGTTGCCTCTATTGCTCCCTCATTGACTCCTTTTGGAGAAAGTGACTTTCTTTTGAAAGAATTTGAAGCAAGTTTAGGGGATGTGAAGTTAAAATATGACGATTCTCCCACTGATTGGGAAGAAGACATTCGTACCATTGAGAAACTTCTCAATGAGGACCATATTTCTCCACCTTCTCCTATGGAAATTACAAACGATGATCCGAATTTGACTAAGCCTTCCATCGACAATCCTCCGGATTTAGAGCTTAAGGATTTATCGTCTCATCTTGAATACGTTTTCCTAGAAGACAATAAGAAGTTACGCGTCATCATTGCAAAGGACTTAAAAGAGGATGAAATATCTCGACTTATCGATGTGCTCAAAAATCATAAAAAAGCAATTGCTTGGAAAATTTCTGACATCCGCGAATTTGATCCTAACTTTTGTACTCATAAAATTCTCATGGAAGATGACTTTAAAGCCGCAATCCAAACCCAAAGAAGGGTTAATCCAAAAATTCATGACGTCATCAAGAAAGAAGTTATCAAACTTCTAGATGCCGGATTGATTTACCCTATTTCGGATTCGCCATGGGTTAGTCCCGTCCATTATATGCCTAAGAAAGGCGGAATAACAACCGTTGTTCCCAATGAAAATAACGAGTTGATTCCTACTCGACTTGTCACGGGTTGGCGAGTTTGCATAGACTATCGCAAGCTCAATGATGCCACTCGTAAGGATCATTTCCCTCTTCCTTTCATGGATCAAATACTCGAGCGTTTAGCGGGTAATGACTACTATTGCTTCTTAGATGGTTTCTCCGGGTATTTTCAAATTTCCATCGATCCAAAAGACCAAGAGAAAACCACATTCACCTGTCCTTATGGAACATTTACTTACAAAAGAATGCCTTTCGGCTTATGCAATGCTCATGGGACTTTCCAAAGGTGTATGATGGCTATATTCCATGACATGGTTGAAGAAACTATGGAAGTCTTTATGGACGATTTCTTAGTCTATGGTGATTCTTTCTCTACTTGCCTTGCTAATTTAGAACGTATGCTTAAACGGTGTGAAGACACTCGTTTCGTTCTTAATTGGGAAAAATGTCATTTCATGGTAAAAGAAGGTATTGTTCTTGGACATAAAATTTCCAAAGTCGGTCTTGAAGTCGACCGTGCTAAAGTCGATGTGATTGCTAAATTACCTCCACCTTCAACCATGAAAGGGTGTGAGAAGTTTTCTTGGTCATTCGGGCTTCTATCGTCGATTCATTCAAGAATTTTCTAAGATCGCTCGCCCGATGACCCACCTCTTGGAAAAAGATACTCCTTTTATCTTTTCTTAAGAGTGTATCGAATCTTTCAATCTTCTTAAGGATAAATTAACTAAGGCACCGGTCTTAGTTACCCCTAATTGGGAGTTACCTTTTGAATTGATATGTGATGCTAGCGACTTTGCTATTGGAGCGGTTTTGGGACAAAGAATCAACAAACATTTCCAACCAATCCATGACGCTAGCAAGACTATGACGGGGGCTCAATTGCATAATACTACAACCGAAAAAGAGCTTTTAGCCGTTGTAGATGATTTTGAAAAATTTCGCCCCTATCTTGTCATTTCCACCACCATTATGTATACCGATCATTCCGCATTGAAGTACTTGTTAACAAAACAAGATTCTAAACCAAGACTTCTTTTTTGGGTTTTACTCCTTCAAGAATTCAAAATTGAAATTCGTGATAAAAAGGGAGCGGAAAACCTAGTCGCAGATCATCTTAGTAGACTCGATGATCCTTATCAAGGGAGCTCCCAAATCAAGAGATTAATGAATCTTTTCCCCTTGAGGCCTTGATGTCTATTAACTCCAATCTTGATGAGACCCCATGGTTTGCGGACTTTGCAAACTACTTGGCGGGTGGAATTCTCATCGAAGGGTTATCGTCCCAACAAAAGAAGAAATTCTTCAAGGATGTGAAAACTTACTATTGGGACGACCCTTATCTCTTTAAACAATGTGCTGACTTGATCCTTCGTTGGTGTGTTGACGGGCCCGCAGCTTTACAAATCTTGGAAGCTTGCCATAAAGGACCAACCGGTGGTCACTTTGGTCCTAACTATACCGCGAAGAAAGTTTTTGACTCCGGATTCTATTAGCCCACTATTTATCGTGATGCACACGAAATGGTTAAGCATTGTGATGCTTGCCAAAGACAAGGCACAAGATCACACATAAAGATGAGATGCCTCAAAATTTCATCCAAGAGTGTGAAATCTTTGACGTATGGGGCATCGACTTTATGGGGCCATTTCCATCATCCAAAGGGAACAAGTACATCCTTGTAGCTGTTGACTACGTATCCAAATGGGTTGAAGCAAAGGCTTTACCTACGAACGATGCGAGGGTGGTTGTGAACTTTCTAAAACAACTATTTGCTCGATTCGGTGTTCTTCGTGCTATCATTAGTGATCGCGTGACTCATTTTTGCAATGATCAATTTGCTCGAGTCATGGCTAAGTATGGTGTCAATCACCAACTTTCCACCGCGTATCATCCACAAACTAATGGTCAAGCCGGGATTTCAAACCGTGGACTTAAGAGAATCTTAGAGTGTACTATAGGAGAGCCTCGTACCTCATGGGTCGATAAGTTAGATGATGCTTTGTGGGCTTTCCGTACCGCATATAAGACACCTATTGGTTGCTGATAGGTGTGAAAACACCCATCTTTTCTACCACTTAATTACAAGAATAACCGGACCAAAACGTGTATTTTATGTCTTTTATGTCGGAATTATGCGTGGTTTGTGTTTTTGTTGTGTTTTTGGACAAAAAGGTGAAAAGTGGAGAAAACACGGGAATTCACGGGCATTTACGGACCTTTATGGAAGAAAAAGATGAAAGACGGAGTCAAGAAGTCAAGAGTGCAAAAAGAACGGAAGTCCAAGACCAATTCTGAAGATTTATCGAAGAAGAAGTCAAAAGACGGAAGTTTATCAAAAGCCGAGGAACTCAAGTCGTATTTATTGAAGAATTAAAAGACGAGTCCAAAGAAATCCCAAGCCAAAAGTCGTTTAAGTCCAAGATTATAGAAGATTTGAAGGCTTAAGGACTAATGGCGCAATTAACAAAAAAATTAAAGAAGAGGAGGGACCTAAGCATGCAATTAAGGAAGAAAGGAAGGAGAGGAGGTGTAACACCCCATTTTGGAAATGGAATATTACGCATAATCATGGCGTGTCATCAAAGCATACAAGGATAAATGTCTAAGCATTATTCAACCATAAAAGGGAAATACCGGAATCAAACATCGGTAACCCCAAAGTAAAGCTCATCACACACAAACATAAATACTGTAAAAGGAAAGGACGAAACAATGTCCAAAGCAACTGTATCAAAGTAAAGGAAATGCATAAAGTAAAGAAAGACAGTAAGCTTCCAGTCCATATGCACCTACGTTTGAGATCTACGAGCGTCCCTGAGTACCTGCCATTTTGGGAACATGAAAAGGAAAACGGCTGAGCAAGACGCTCAGTGCACGGATGTACAATATAGCATGAAATAGGATAAGCATGTAACATATAACAGCGGAAGACTAAGTTCTGAGTAAACTAGTTAAGTATCAAGAAAACTGGTTTTATAGTTTGAAAAGCCTTATGTTTATCTTGTGAAAACTGTTTTAACATATATATACCATAGCCCATATAGGTCATGAAAAGGTAACGTGCATGAATACTTGGAGGGGTGACCTCATCATGCTGATTAGAGGGGATGCCTCTAATCAATATACTGGTTTGGGTAGGAGGGATCAACTCCTTGTGAAGGGTGCAAGGCACACACCACATTCACCATGATAAACTGAATAAAACATGTAACTAGGATGCACCCATACGCCCCACCTGATATAATAATATGGCCAAACTGAAAAGGGACGCCACGAGCAATCACTCCGCCGTGGGGAAGTCATAACATCGGTACCTCCAATGCTATGGTTATGGTACCTCCATAACTAGGTGAAACTGGTCATGCTTGTATATGGCTATAGATTATGCTAATTAAACATAAGCAGTTCAAAACAATAAAACAAATGCTGGGGAAAACAGTTGGCTGCATACGGGGAAATCCTAATAAGGAAAGAATGTCCATACTGAAAGGACGGGAATCCGTACCTCAAGTCCAGTGAATGAACGGAAGAAAGACTCCTACTTCTGGATCACTAACGCTACATGAATACACACGTGTATAAGTATCGATTCACTGATTACGTACTGGGTTTTGTGTCTCATTTTAGCTGATTTGGTATGTTTCAGGTCATGGTTCACTGTTTAAAGCCTTAAACTGTGTTTATCTAGTATTCTGATTTATCTGATTAAGTATTACTGGTGTTTCATGTATTAATATACTTACTGTGTAATAATAAGTAACTTTCCAAAAATAGCAGGTTTCCAAAAATAGAAAGTTTCCAAAAATAGAAAGTTTCCAAAAATAGAAAGTTTCCAAAAATAGAAAGTTACCAAAAATAGAAAGTTTCCAAAAATAGAAAGTTTCCAAAAATAGAAAGTTTCCAAAAATAGAAAGTTTCCTAAAATAGAATTTACTGCTTAAAATAGATTAGTTTCTAAAAATAGAAAGTTTCCAAAAATAGATCAGCTGCCTTAATTAAATAAGTTTCCATATATATAAGGTTTCCATGATTAGATTAGCTGCCTGAAATAGATTTCCATATATAGAAGGTTTCCATAATTAGATTAGTTGCCTTATTTAATTAAGTTTCTATAAATAGAAGTTTCCATATTTAGAATTAAGCTGGTTACATAAGCTAACATATAAGTCTAAGTGTTTATAAGCTTGTTTCTTAAGTCATATGATATAGTATATAGTTTAATTATTATTTCATGTATTTTAATTAAACTATAGGTTAAGCATTTTAATTAAAGTATAACATGTTTTAATTAAAATGAAATGAAATACTTAGGTTAAAATGTGTATTATTATCATTAATAATATAACCTAAGTCATGTCTAAATTAATTAATTATAGGCATGTTTTAATAATTAATTAATTATAACTTATAACATAAAATACTTAGGTTAAATTAATGTCATGTTAAACTAATAATTAAAATAACCTAAGTCATGATTTAATTAATATTTCATGTTATTAATTAATTATATCCTAAGTTCATAATTCATAAAATTAACATGTAGCATAAATCATGATTTAACCAACGAACCATGAATCGGGCATGAATTCGACACCGTACCCCGAGCCAAACCCGGGGCACGTGTGCCTCCTTGCTGCCGTGGGTCCCACATGAGCCAACCAAGACCAAAAATGGTCTTGGTGGTGGCGGCAATAACAAACCAAACCCCCCTCTGGTTTGTTTGCTAGGCGGCCAAACACAACACCCCTTTTAAATCATTCTTTGATTTTAATTAATACCAAAACATGTTAGATCAATGATTAATTATCATGTTTAAATAAAAAAAAATAATAACATGTTCATGAAATAGTCAAAGATTAAAAGAATTAAAAAGAATTAAAAAGAAGGGTTAGAAAGGTATACCACTATGTAGCTTGGAAAAGGATGAACAAACACTGATTATACAATAGTTTTTGAGATCAAAATCAACCAATCACCCTCCTATGGTGATGTGAAGGTGGCGGCACAAAGAGAGCAAAAGGAGGAGGAGAAAACTCTTTTTAGGGTTTTTGTGTTTATTTCTTGAAAGTGAAAAATGAAAACATGTTTTTACTCTTACCCCCCTTTACTTGTAAAAGTCCATGGGCTAAGCCCATTTCTTGTATATGTGCCGTGGGTATGGGGGCCCCACATGGGGTACCCGTACCTTTCTCGTGTCCCGATGTTTCGTGTTCGTTCGTGGTTAAACGTGCTCGTGTTTAAAGTGTTTCTGTTTATTCTATCGTGTCGTTTATCGTAAACTTAACGCTCGTAATTATATTATAAGTATTTACGTAATTATTCTAGTTCGTATTTTAATTGGTGATCATGATTTAATTATGTTCACGTGATATATTTATTAACTGTTTATCATGAGTTCGTACGTAATCGATACTTGTCATGTCATACACGTATGCACTTGCTTGATTATTAGAACATGAATGTGATCAATACTAAATGAGGTAAGTTTTAATCTAGGACGTACGATCTTAAGGGCACTATTCATGGTAAAAGCATGCGGATTTTACAATTCTTCCCCCCTAAAAAGAATAATTCGTCCCCGAATTATAGATAAAGTAAGCTGAAAAGAAGTGACATACCCGAACTCAAAATATGAAGTGAGGGTAAGAAGCCCGGATAGACTCCTCTGTTTCCCAAGTGGCTTCCCGCTCGGTATGGTCCCTCCAAAGAATTTTGACGAATGGAATCGTCTTCCTTCTCATGACTCGTTCTTGCCTGTCGAGTACTCGTTCGGGTTCTTCTATAAAAGTGAGATCTTCACGTATCTGTTCCAGTGGATACTGAACCATGTGAAGGGGATGATAATTGTACCCTCTGAGTAAGGACACATGAAACACGTTATGCACGTGCGAAAGCTGAGGAGGTAACGCCAATCGATAAGATACTTCGCCGATTCGTTCAACGATATCAAATGGTCCGATGAACCGAGGACTGAGTTTCCCTTTGATCCCGAAGCGTTTAACACCACGTGCCGGCGAAACCTTGAGGAAGACGTGATCTCCCACATTAAAATGTATGTCCCTACGATGCTTATCGGCGTAACTCTTCTGACGTGACCGTGCTTCTTGCAACTTCTGTGTAGCTACCTCAATCTTCTCATTGGTCATTTCTATAATCTCTGGTCCTTCGAGTGTTCGCTCTCCCACTTGATCCCAGCAAGTTGGAGCGCGACACTTTCTGCCATACAACATTTCAAAAGGAGCACATTTGATACTTGCGTGCCAGCTGTTGTTATATGCAAACTCGACTAAACAGATGTAATCGTCCCAATCACCTGTCCATTCCAACGCACACGACCTTAACATATCTTCCAATGTCTGAATCGTTCGCTCCGATTGTCCGTCCGTTTGAGGATGGAAGGCTGTGCTCAGCTTAAGTTGTGTACCCCAAGCTTTTTGCAGACCTTTCCAGAATCGCGACGTGAAACGAGGATCTCTGTCTGAGACGATGCTGGAGGGAGTACCGTGGAGTCTCATGATCTCCCTTCTGTAAGTATCTGCGAGTTTACTTACCGGATCTTCCTTGCGTATCGGTAAGAAATGAGCTGATTTGGTGAGTCGATCAACAATGACCCAAATAGCATCGTGCTTCTTCTTGGTAGGCGGAAGACCGGTAACAAAATCCATGGTGATTTTGTCCCACTTCCACTCTGGAATATCCAACGGTTGAAGGAGACCGCCCGATCGCTGATGTTCAATCTTAACCTGCTGGCAGGTAAGACATTTGGAGACATACGTGGCTACATCCTGTTTCATACCACTCCACCAAAAGTGCTGTCTGATGTCATGGTACATTTTTGTCGACCCAGGATGTATAGAAAATGGGGAGCTGTGAGCTTCAGCTAACAATGCTTCCCGGAGTTCTGAATTGTCAGGAACACAAAGTCTCGTGCCCTGCCAAACGATACCGTCTGCGTCCATTCTGAATTCTGTCTGCTTCTCCAAATTCTGAATTATCGCCCAAATCTCTCCATCATCCTTCTGCGCTTCCTTAATCCTAGTCAGTAACTCAGGTTCTACTCTAAGATTCGCCCAGTATCCGTGCTGCCCACGTACCATGATTTCAATGTCTAGCCGCTCCAAGTCTCTTATGTTTTGTTTCTTGATCTCAATGCCGTTGATCATTCCGGACTTTCTGCTGAGTGCATCTGCTACTACATTAGCTTTCCCGGGATGATACTGTAGGTTAATATCATAATCCTTCAACAGTTCCAACCATCTCCTTTGTCTCATGTTCAATTCCCGTTGAGTGAAGATATACTTCAAGCTCTTGTGATCCGTGAAAATGTCGCATGATTCTCCGTATAAGTAATGCCTCCATATCTTTAATGCGAACACCACTGCAGCAAGTTCCAGGTCATGCGTAGGGTAGTTTTCTTCATAGGGCTTAAGCTGCCGTGAAGCATACGCGATCACTTTCCCATGTTGCATGAGAACACAGCCCAGTCCTTTCCCCGATGCATCGCTATAGATCTGAAATCCACCTGTACCAGATGGGAGAGTAAGAATAGGTGCAGATACTAACTTCTGCTTTAGGTCTTCGAAGCTCTTCTCTCGTTCTTCCGTCCAGACGAATTTCTCTCCTTTTCGCATCAGTTTGGTGAGAGGTAGTGCCAAGCGGGAAAAGTTCTCCACGAATCTTCGATAATATCCAGCCAAGCCTAAGAAACTGCGGACTTCTGTCGCTGGTGTTGGTCTTGGCCATTTAGTGATAGCCTCAACCTTCGCTGGGTCCATAGTGATCCCTTCTGCTGATACAATGTGACCTAAGAATGCCACCTTGTTTAGCCATAACTCACACTTGGAGAATTTCGCATACAGCTGCTTCTGACGAAGAATCTGTAGTACAGTACGGAGATGATCTTCGTGTTCCTCCGTGGACTTTGAGAAAATCAAGATGTCATCGATGAATACAATGACAAATTTATCAAGGAATTCATGAAAGATTCTGTTCATCAGATCCATGAATACTGCTGGAGCGTTAGTCAGGCCGAAAGGCATGACCACAAACTTATAATGGCCATAGCGGGTACGAAAAGCAGTCTTGACAATATCCTGCTCTTTTACCCTTAGCTGATGGTAGCCTGACCTTAGATCGATCTTTGAGAAGTGCTTGGCTCCTTGAAGTTGGTCAAACAGATCGTCTATACGTGGCAGTGGATATCTATTGCGGATGGTAATTTTATTAAGTTCACGGTAGTCAATGCAAAGTCGCATGCTGCCGTCCTTCTTCTTAACGAACAAGACCGGTGCGCCCCATGGAGATGCGCTTGGTCTAATGAACCCTCGTTCAAGAAGTTCCTGCAGTTGGTCCTTCAGTTCTTTTAGCTCTATGGGAGCCATACGATACGGAGCCTTAGAGATTGGCTCAGCTCCTGGAATAAGGTCGATGTTGAACTCCACTTCTCTTGCAGGTGGTATGCCTGGAAGTTCATCTGGGAAGACGTCTTGAAATTCCGAAACTACTGGTTGATCCTGAATCGATGGGGATTCAGCATCCATGTCATGAACCGTAGCTAGATAACCTTCGCAACCATGTGACAGTAATGCACGTGCTTGCAAGGTAGATATGACCTGTACAGACCGTCCGGGTATGTACCCGTTATGAATGTACTCTGGTGCATTAATGTCGCCGAAGATCACCCGATATGAGTGGCAGTCTATGGTAGCATGGTGCCTGGATAGCCAGTCCATGCCAAGAATCATATCGAACTCAATCATGTCCAGGGGAAGTGCATCTACTGCACGAACTTTATCGTCAAACTCTAGAGGAAGACTCTTGTATACATGAGTTATTAATACAGAGTCCCTCAGAGGCGTGGAAATGGTAAGCTTATTTTCTAATGGCAAGGGAAGTGTCCTGATGTTCTTAGCATAAGTAGTGGAAATAACTGAATGAGTGGCACCCGTGTCGAAAATAACACATGCAGCTTGGCCGTACATATACAAAATTCCAGTAATGGTACCTGTAGATTTGTTTGCCTGATCGCGCGATGTCGTGTAGACACGCCCAGTGGTAGGAGGCGGTTTAGTATCAGCATGACCCGAAGTACCCTCCATTTCACCCTTACGGCAATCTCTCATACGATGGCCAGGGAGGCCGCACTTGTAGCACGCGTCGGAATCACGACGACATGGGCCAGGGTGTCTGCGATGGCAAGTGCTGCAAAGAGGATGAGTGAATCCTCCAGCAGGAGTCCTTGCTTGCTGAGGGCCTGCTGATGACAAGACGTGTTAAGAATAAAGTATATGCACGAGTATAGGACGTAAGCGTCATAAGATGTTTACCAGTGTTAGCTGAACAGTTAGGCTGAGAACCCCTGTGGTTCTGGTCCCTTCCGTTACCGTGGTTCCTGGTAGAGATTAATACAGTGTCAGCATGAGAGATATTACATGAAATCATGAGAAGATGCGTAAATAGTAGGACCTGCTGTTGTTGGAGTGTCCCGCATTGTTACGGTAACTATCATTACCGTTGCGCCTTTCCACAACAGAACGGTCGTTAGAGTGACCGTTTCCTTTGGGCTGATTAGGCTGCTGCTGGGTAGCCGGCTGAGACCGGTCCCCAGTTTTCTGCCTGGAAGATACAGTTTAAGAGATGATTATAGAACATATAATGATAGGATGCGATCTGGTTATCGATAGAACACGAAATGCTTTACCTCTTGTCGGGTCTTTCAGCTTCCCCGAACTCATCGCGTTCCTGCAACATCTCAAGCTTCCTTGCTGCGTCGGCCACTTGTGCTACTGTATTGAACGTAGCACATACCAGATTGTTCGCGACCGAGGTGCGAAGTGCCCACCTAAAATGGTGTGCCTGCTCCTCTGGAGTACCAGCCGCTGCTCCCAGAAAACCTGCCAAGCGAAGAAAGCGCTGCATGAATTCGTTGCTATTCTCGCCCGCTCTCTGACGTATCCCATGGTATTCTCGCTTGAGTTTGTCCTGCTCTGCCTTAGGAAAGAACTGCTCCATCACTCTCTCCTTGAATTGGGCCCATGTCAAACCAGCGACCCATTCATCACCTCCTTCTGACTGCGTCAAAGCTAGCCACCAGTTGAGTACATCGCCTTCAAATCGGTAGCATGCCAATCTTGCCTTGAAGGCGGGGTCACATCCCATAGCATTGAAGATTTTCTCAATGTGAGTCAGCCAGCTTTCAGCATCGCTGGGGCTATCAGTCTTTTCGAAAGCTCTAGGACGGAGCTTGTTAAATCTTTCCAACCACACTGCTAGTGTCACTGGGGGAGGAGGAGGAGGAGGTGCCTGATTCTGCTGCTGCTGATTGTTGGCAGCTTGGACTTCAGCACGAATGTCATTCCTCAGTTGAGGAAGTAAGGCTTGCATGGCAGCCTGAATTGCAGCATTGAGCTGCTCTTGCTCGCGTGTGAGAACCATCTGACAGTATAACATAAAACATATGATTAACAGTTCAAACATAAAATATATATAAAAAAAAAAAATTTATACCAAAAATTTCATGAGAAAAATTTTATGCAAGAAAATCTTTGTATGAATGCATGATGCAGTTTTATGAAAACTTTTGATGCTCGAGAGTGAACGCCTCCGGTCAGTTCACTCAAAATAAAAGACATATCTAGGGGACGCCTATGGGTCGGTCCCATATCTAAAAGTTTCGATAAAACACATGCGACTAAATAGGGCCAGCCCTGTACCAACCATTACTTAGTCAAAAACCCTGTAACAATGACATGTATATGTATGCTTAAAAATGATGAATGCATGAAAACAACTGTCAGTTCTAGGAAGACCGTAGTGACTACCCACTAATCACAGGTCATATTTGAGAGCCTACAGGTCGAAACCTTGGCTCTGATACCATAATTGTAACACCCCATTTTGGAAATGGAATATTACGCATAATCATGGCGTGTCATCAAAGCATACAAGGATAAATGTCTAAGCATTATTCAACCATAAAAGGGAAATACCGGAATCAAACATCGGTAACCCCAAAGTAAAGCTCATCACACACAAACATAAATACTGTAAAAGGAAAGGACGAAACAATGTCCAAAGCAACTGTATCAAAGTAAAGGAAATGCATAAAGTAAAGAAAGACAGTAAGCTTCCAGTCCATATGCACCTACGTTTGAGATCTACGAGCGTCCCTGAGTACCTGCCGTTTTGGGAACATGAAAAGGAAAACGGCTGAGCAAGACGCTCAGTGCACGGATGTACAATATAGCATGAAATAGGATAAGCATGTAACATATAACAGCGGAAGACTAAGTTCTGAGTAAACTAGTTAAGTATCAAGAAAACTGGTTTTATAGTTTGAAAAGCCTTATGTTTATCTTGTGAAAACTGTTTTAACATATATATACCATAGCCCATATAGGTCATGAAAAGGTAACGTGCATGAATACTTGGAGGGGTGACCTCATCATGCTGATTAGAGGGGATGCCTCTAATCAATATACTGGTTTGGGTAGGAGGGATCAACTCCTTGTGAAGGGTGCAAGGCACACACCACATTCACCATGATAAACTGAATAAAACATGTAACTAGGATGCACCCATACGCCCCACCTGATATAATAATATGGCCAAACTGAAAAGGGACGCCACGAGCAATCACTCCGCCGTGGGGAAGTCATAACATCGGTGCCTCCAATGCTATGGTTATGGTACCTCCATAACTAGGTGAAACTGGTCATGCTTGTATATGGCTATAGATTATGCTAATTAAACATAAGCAGTTCAAAACAATAAAACAAATGCTGGGGAAAACAGTTGGCTGCATACGGGGAAATCCTAATAAGGAAAGAATGTCCATACTGAAAGGACGGGAATCCGTACCTCAAGTCCAGTGAATGAACGGAAGAAAGACTCCTACTTCTGGATCACTAACGCTACATGAATACACACGTGTATAAGTATCGATTCACTGATTACGTACTGGGTTTTGTGTCTCATTTTAGCTGATTTGGTATGTTTCAGGTCATGGTTCACTGTTTAAAGCCTTAAACTGTGTTTATCTAGTATTCTGATTTATCTGATTAAGTATTACTGGTGTTTCATGTATTAATATACTTACTGTGTAATAATAAGTAACTTTCCAAAAATAGCAGGTTTCCAAAAATAGAAAGTTTCCAAAAATAGAAAGTTTCCAAAAATAGAAAGTTTCCAAAAATAGAAAGTTACCAAAAATAGAAAGTTTCCAAAAATAGAAAGTTTCCAAAAATAGAAAGTTTCCAAAAATAGAAAGTTTCCTAAAATAGAATTTACTGCTTAAAATAGATTAGTTTCTAAAAATAGAAAGTTTCCAAAAATAGATCAGCTGCCTTAATTAAATAAGTTTCCATATATAGAAGGTTTCCATGATTAGATTAGCTGCCTGAAATAGATTTCCATATATAGAAGGTTTCCATAATTAGATTAGTTGCCTTATTTAATTAAGTTTCTATAAATAGAAGTTTCCATATTTAGAATTAAGCTGGTTACATAAGCTAACATATAAGTCTAAGTGTTTATAAGCTTGTTTCTTAAGTCATATGATATAGTATATAGTTTAATTATTATTTCATGTATTTTAATTAAACTATAGGTTAAGCATTTTAATTAAAGTATAACATGTTTTAATTAAAATGAAATGAAATACTTAGGTTAAAATGTGTATTATTATCATTAATAATATAACCTAAGTCATGTCTAAATTAATTAATTATAGGCATGTTTTAATAATTAATTAATTATAACTTATAACATAAAATACTTAGGTTAAATTAATGTCATGTTAAACTAATAATTAAAATAACCTAAGTCATGATTTAATTAATATTTCATGTTATTAATTAATTATATCCTAAGTTCATAATTCATAAAATTAACATGTAGCATAAATCATGATTTAACCAACGAACCATGAATCGGGCATGAATTCGACACCGTACCCCGAGCCAAACCCGGGGCACGTGTGCCTCCTTGCTGCCGTGGGTCCCACATGAGCCAACTAAGACCAAAAATGGTCTTGGTGGTGGCGGCAATAACAAACCAAACCCCCCTCGGGTTTGTTTGCTAGGCGGCCAAACACAACACCCCTTTTAAATCATTCTTTGATTTTAATTAATACCAAAACATGTTAGATCAATGATTAATTATCATGTTTAAATAAAAAAAAATAATAACATGTTCATGAAATAGTCAAAGATTAAAAGAATTAAAAAGAATTAAAAAGAAGGGTTAGAAAGGTATACCACTATGTAGCTTGGAAAAGGATGAACAAACACTGATTATACAATAGTTTTTGAGATCAAAATCAAACAATCACCCTCCTATGGTGATGTGAAGGTGGCGGCACAAAGAGAGCAAAAGGAGGAGGAGAAAACTCTTTTTAGGGTTTTTGTGTTTATTTCTTGAAAGTGAAAAATGAAAACATGTTTTTACTCTTACCCCCCTTTACTTGTAAAAGTCCATGGGCTAAGCCCATTTCTTGTATATGTGCCGTGGGTATGGGGGCCCCACATGGGGTACCCGTACCTTTCTCGTGTCCCGATGTTTCGTGTTCGTTCGTGGTTAAACGTGCTCGTGTTTAAAGTGTTTCTGTTTATTCTATCGTGTCGTTTATCGTAAACTTAACGCTCGTAATTATATTATAAGTATTTACGTAATTATTCTAGTTCGTATTTTAATTGGTGATCATGATTTAATTATGTTCACGTGATATATTTATTAACTGTTTATCATGAGTTCGTACGTAATCGATACTTGTCATGTCATACACGTATGCACTTGCTTGATTATTAGAACATGAATGTGATCAATACTAAATGAGGTAAGTTTTAATCTAGGACGTACGATCTTAAGGGCACTATTCATGGTAAAAGCATGCGGGTTTTACAGGAGGAAGCTTCCTCTAACCTCCTCCCTAATCCCCTATATATAGTCATTAGCTAATCACTTTTCATTTTGTTGGTGGCTTGACAAACCATTCTTCCACTTTCATTTATGCACATTTAATTACTTGCACATTTAAATACATGTTTTGCACCTTTAATTACTTTTAATTTCAAGTAAGTGTTTCTTTTTAATTACTTGCACCTTTACTTTATCTTGTTCATCTTCTTCTACCTTTCTTTGATCTTTGATTTACACGCGTTTTTATCTTATTGATTCGTTTAAAGGTTTGATTTTTATGCTTTTGATTGTTTTAAACCATTTGTTTTCATAGCTTATTTGATTTATTTTCAAGTTTATATAGTTTTTACACAAGTTATTTTTATTTAAAAAGTTGTTTTTCTTAAAAGTTTATCTTTTTCGTGTTTAAAAGTTGTTAAATTTCAGTTTGTTAGCTTATTTTCACACGGTTCCACCTTAGGATTTAGTCTAGTGCTTATTAGGATCATAGCTTAATTGTGTAGCTTATTTTGTACTTTCTCTGCCGGATTCCGATTGGTACCAATCGGAAAAGGGTTTTACATTCCGATTGGGGGTGTTTCTTGGTATTCCGATCGGAACAAAGTAGTGTTATTTCGATCAGGTGAGACAGCATTCCGATTGGAGGACTAGTGCTCATTCTGATTGAGGTGTCATTTTGGACTTTCCGATTGGGTAAGGTGACAGCTATTCCGATCGTGGGGTCCGATCTACATTCCGACCAAGTCCATTCCAATATTCCGATCAAAGGTAGGACTCATCATTCCGATCTGAGGTTCGTTGGATATTCCGATTGGTGTAGGTGACATATTCCGATTGGACATCTTTGACTTTCCGATCAGGTTTGGTTTGATATTCCGATCAAGGTGTGATCGGAATATATTCCGACTGGGAGTTACTTTTAGTACTTTATCTTGTTTTATTTTTACGTTATCATTTTCTATACTTGTCTAATTTTAATTTCCGTCAAGTTTTATTTTCTAGTCGTTTAATTAATTTACTTTCCGTCACGTTTTTAAATATTGCACACTTTCTTTTAATTAGATTTAGATTTTTAATACTTGCCTTTTACTTTAACGACATTTACTTTAACGTCTCGCTCTTTCATTTTAAAAACAAACCAAAAACCTTTGTTTTCCACCAAAATAAAACTGAGTCACATAGAGAACCTAGATCAATTCGATTAGACAGGACTAGAACGATAATTTTTATACAGGCAAAAGCCTTGTATTAAATGGCGCCGCTGCCGGCTCTTTTCGTAAAGATCAACAGTTTTTTGTGTCCGTTCACTTGTGAGCGTTATTTTTCTTGCATAAAAAATTCAAAAAAAAAAACCATAAAAATAAAAAATTTCAAAAATCCAAAAAGATTTTATCTTTCTTGTGTATATATATTGTCTTTGTGTTTGGTTTTGTTTTCTTTTGCATTTTCAGGTGTATGCGTACTAGATCTTCTAATTATCAAGAGCCCGAGCCTCAAGAAGATTTAGATATGGCAGGTGTCAACAACAACAACATGCCACCGCACCTCAATAATAATAATAATAACAACAATGCTCTTCCACAGCCCGATCTTCGGACCATGGAGGAACTTTGTCAACCAACAATGTTTGGACGAGGAGGACCGATTGCGCCGATGCAAATCAACGCTCCTGAGTTTTCGTTGAAGCACCACATGATTCAGCAAGTACAAACAAACCCATTTAGAGGATTGCCTGATGATGATGCCAACAAACACCTCGACAAGTTCATTACAATCACCCAGAGCATGAAGTTGGCTGGTGCCACTATGGATGAGCTTCGCCTACAACTCTTTCCACACACTCTATTACATCATGCCGAGAAATGGTTTGATCGTCTCCCGAAGAATTCTATTCACACTTGGGATGACATGACTCAACGCTTTTTGTCGCGCTACTTTCCACCATCCATGGTCACAAGCCTTCGCAATCAGATCAGCGGTTTCATGCAAGATCCCGATGAATCTCTTTTTGATGCATGGGAGAGATATAATGTCTTGATCGACCGTTGTCCAAACCACAATATGCTTCCGGTCACTTTGATCGATACTTTCTACAACGGATTGACTTTTCGAGATCGTGATACGATCAATGCAGCCGCCGGTGGCACATTCATGAAAAGGAGACCCGAGGAGTGTAGAGAGTTAATTGAAAACATGACTACTCATCATAAGAACTGGGATTCCTCTGCTTCTTCTAGAAACAACACGAGAGTCAATGTTTCTTCTACCTCAGCAAACCCTGAGATGACCGAACTCACCCGCATGATGGCTGAAATGAGCAAAAGTATTACGCTTCTCGCTTCAAACCAACAACAACAACAAGTTAAAGCAGTTGCTAATCCTTGTGAAACATGTGGCGGTCCTCACTCATACACTGATTGTCCTTCGACACAAGGAAATCCGGAAAATGTGTATGCCGCTTACGGTAATTATTCACCGGAAAATTACCAAGCTAGACAACAAGGGGATAGAAATCTGCTGAGCTACCGTTCCAACAACTACCTTTCACCCGGTTTTTCTCCTCAAAACCAAAATCCTGCCAACAACTACAATAGAAACAACCAAATCCCACCAAGAGCTTCTAATCCTTATCACCCACCCGCCCAACAAAACCCACCCAGTAATCCGGATGTTGAGGCTATCATGAGAACCCAAGGTGAGCAAATCAAGAATCTGCAGAGCCAAATTATCAATCTTAAAGGAGATATCACAAAGCAAGGAAATGAGATAAGATCCGAGCTTCGAAATGATATTCAATCCTCCTTCAGCAATCAAACCAATGATTTGAAGAATATGCTTGCTAGTTTCTTGCCCCCTGCTCAACCTTCTACTTCAAGTTCTCTACCTTCAAACACCGTCACTAATCCGCGAGCCAATGTGAGTGCTATTACTACTCGTAGTGGAGTCACCATCGTAGGACCACCAATCCCACCACCATCATCTACACCTCCTCCACCACCATGTATCCCTACTCCTCCTACACCTAGTATTAGTGCACCATTACCGTCTCCGCCTCGACGTGATGAAGTTTCCACAAATGACCCTTCAACATCTCAACCTTTACCTACACCTCCTTCACCACCCAAACCCAATATCCCTTATCCTTCTCGCTTGGGCAAGAACAAAATGCTAACCAAAGAGGACTCCGAAGTGTCACGCTATGTGAAGATGATTTCTCAAATGAACTTCAACATTAGCTTTCTTGAAGCACTCGTCCACATGCCCAAATTTGTTAAAGCGTTTAGGGAATTGCTTAACAAGAAGGAGAAGCTGATTGAACTCGCCAACACTCGATTAAACGAAAACTGCTCTGCAGTTATTCTTAAAGAACTTCCGGAAAAGCTTGGAGATCCCGGTCGTTTTGTGTTGCCTTGCGTGTTCAACAAAACTGAAGAATTTACTGCCCTTGCTGATCTCGGGGCCAGTATTAATTTGATGCCTTTGAGTGTTTGGAAAACACTATCATTGCCCGACCTCACTCCAACAAAGATGACTCTTGAACTTGCAAATCGCACTCTCGCTTACCCTGTTGGTATAGCCGAAGACGTGTTCATTAAAGTTGGCGCATTTACTTTTCCGGTCGATTTTGTCGTAGTTGATTATGAAATGGACCCTCGTATTCCTTTAATACTTGGTCGGCCATTCTTGAGAACCGGACGAGCTTTAGTAGATGTTGTCGAAGGTGAGTTAATCTTAAGAGTCGGGGATGATGCACAAGTTTTCAAAATGGGGAAGCTTACTAGTACAACTTTTGGAGGCCGAAAATCAGTGAATATGATTAATGTGCTCGATGACTTTACCATCCACGACAATCCTCTATTCGACTCTTGCATCGCTAATCCACTTTTTCATGATGATGTGGATGATTCTCTCCCTACTTCCAAAGCTTCTCCCATTTATGATTCTCCACCGGTCTTTGATGCTTATGATGATGATGATTCTAGCTCAGACTCGGATGATTTTGATTGTACTTCTGAGTATCCCGAGCTGCCCACTTTCGATGATTTCGATGAGGCTGATACTCTCTCGAGCGATTCTTCACTTGATGAAGATCCTCCATCACTCGATCCTACTTTGGACGATTACTCATTTGAGGAAGATTTCTCTGAATTTCTCAACACATACTTCCCTCATGAGAGTGATGCTCCTCCTTTGGACTTTGAAGATTATCGTCTTGATCCTACTTTGGATTTGAAGAGCATTTTGTCAAAGGAGAAGAAACCGGTTGACACCGAAATCCGTTGCACGTATGATTTGACACCTCTTTGTCCCACTTCTGAGGACGAGGTTGTGCTTCTTTGTGGATCTTCCTCACACTCGGCTGAGCCAGAGTGTTATTTTCCCTTAAAGGAAAAGGTGTTCGATCCCGGTATTGAAGTCTTTAAGCCATCTCAGTATCCACCTGATGAAATAAAAGGAAAAATCTTTGGAACCATTGAAGACATGCTTGCACCACTTCATCTTTGCTTCTACCGTGCTCCATCACTGCTTAAGGGAACCTTGCCACTTCTCTTTTGGCTTGCCTTGTTCGCCTTAAGCTCTTGCTTATTGATGGATGAAAACTATGTCTTTGATCCTGGTGGATTTGTTTCATGCTACTTCTGTTGATAATCAAGGTCGAGTCAGGCTCACGACTCGGTTAACAAAAACCAAGCGCTTCTTGGGAGGCAACCCATGCATCTATCTTTTCGCTTTCTTTACCATAAGTGTAGGGGGGACCCTTTGGATTGCTATCTCCTCTCCTCACTTCTTAATCAGGGATTCGAGCTTCAATGATCCACTCTTGATGATTCTTGACGACCCGTGATTCCGTGTTCTACTTCTTCCCGGTTCTATCCTAAACTCTTTTCGATTCACTATTTTATATTTTCTCAATATTAAAATAGGAATCTCTTTAGTGGTCTTTTCCTTAGCAAGATTTAAACAACGTGCACAATGTCCTAAGTGTAGGGGAGTTTACTCCCACATGCTTAAACATTGAGGACAATGTTTATCTTAAGTATAGGGGGGACTTCTATCGAAGTTAAGTGGTCTTTTCCTTGTATTTGTCCTCATTTTAACCGGAAAATCAATTTTTCGACATTTTTCAAAATTTTTGATCTATTTTGGCCTATTAGTTTTTCCATTTGTATAGTTATTTTCTTTCTTTGCTAGAATAAATGTTTAATAAGTGGTTTTAATTTTCAAACGTTGTGAATCTTTTGACTCAATCCGAGTTTACTCTAGCTAGTATCCTTAACGTGTTTAAGTCAAGTTTTGCTAGGCTTTTATATAGGGAGCTATAAAACGCGAAAGTCTTAACTCTCACGGGTTAAGAACAAGAACTTTTCGCAAGTTCCTATAATTGAACCTAGAGAGTCGTTTATCAAGGGAACTTTAAGATGTGATTTCTAAACTTGAAAGAGTCTAAGAATTTGCAAGATCCTATAGGCGACTCGAAAACCCAAAACTTTGATTTAATAGGCTAAGTATCCACGAGTCTCATTACTTGAGATTTTAAACTGTGGAGAACGAGAGATGATAGAGCCAATTATAAGTTTGGTATTCTTTCGTGAATTTATGTGAGTTAATTATAAGCCTATTCTCCCATCGCTTGCTAATAAATTTATCTGCTAATAAATAAGGTTGTACGATTTGAAAAGTTACTTAGCTTCTAGCCCCAGATCGTTTAAAAGTTGCTCGGTAATGACGAGAGTTCATAGCCAAGGCATAACTTATGAAGCGGGGTGCGAAGATTGGCGAGTCCAAAAAGGCCCTAACAAGGCATGAGGGCTATGTTTTGTTGCTAAAGATCCAAAGTGATGTGAAGAATCATTTATCGAAAATCAATATGAAGGATCGAGACACACGACGAAAAGCAAAAACTCCCAAAAAGTCATGGAGAAGTGTATCCGAAAAGACCCTAACAAGGTATGAGGATAAATAGATCCAAGTCAATAAAGGAGGCGGATCGTTGTATATCAAAATCCAAAATAAAGATTGGAGAAAAATAAAGAAGTCGTGGTCCATATATGAAGAATCTCTCAAAAATTCCAAGTGAAGAAATTCCAATTATGAAGAGAAGACCATTATTTCATGAACGTCTCTCAAGATTTGAAGTATGAAGTCGCTGCCAAATATCGGCCCGAGAAAGGTCTCAAATCGCGAACCAAGTTATGCCAAGATATGAACTTTTTGATATCCCGAGAAGCAGTTTTAAAAGATTTGGTCCTTTAGCTAACTATTGATTAAATCGTGCACTTTATTTTCAGACTAAATAATTATCGAAATAAGTCAAACAATGCATCTTCGTGATCATTCAAGACAAATAATAAAATATAAGAGATACCCATAGGAATAAGGGAGTCTAAGTAAATAATTGGCCCACATGAGTTCGTGTTGGTCTACTAACTTATAATAACAATGATCTCGTTTTTAAGCTTGGTTTGGAGAAAGTGAAAAGTTGAGGATGATGATTATTCATGACATTTTCAAAACCCAAGGTATGCTTTTGATTTCTTTGCTTTGCATTTTTATAATTTTCTATCTCTTTAATAAAGGCCAACGTGGATTGATTATGATGAAAAGTGTAAACATGCTTTGTAACTAATGCATTGCATGAGGACATTGCAATGGTCAAGTGTAGGGGATTTGATAGGTGTGAAAACACCCATCTTTTCTACCACTTAATTACAAGAATAACCGGACCAAAACGTGTATTTTATGTCTTTTATGTCGGAATTATGCGTGGTTTGTGTTTTTGTTGTGTTTTTGGACGAAAAGGTGAAAAGTGGAGAAAACACGGGAATTCACGGGCATTTACGGACCTTTATGGAAGAAAAAGATGAAAGACGGAGTCAAGAAGTCAAGAGTGCAAAAAGAACGGAAGTCCAAGACCAATTCTGAAGATTTATCGAAGAAGAAGTCAAAAGACGGAAGTTTATCAAAAGCCGAGGAACTCAAGTCGTATTTATTGAAGAATTAAAAGACGAGTCCAAAGAAATCCCGAGCCAAAAGTCGTTTAAGTCCAAGATTATAGAAGATTTGAAGGCTTAAGGACTAATGGCGCAATTAACAAAAAAATTAAAGAAGAGGAGGGACCTAAGCATGCAATTAAGGAAGAAAGGAAGGAGAGGAGGAAGCTTCCTCTAACCTCCTCCCTAATCCCCTATATATAGTCGTTAGCTAATCACTTTTCATTTTGTTGGTGGCTTGACAAACCATTCTTCTACTTTCATTTATGCACATTTAATTACTTGCACATTTAAATACATGTTTTGCACCTTTAATTACTTTTAATTTCAAGTAAGTGTTTCTTTTTAATTACTTGCACCTTTACTTTATCTTGTTCATCTTCTTCTACCTTTCTTTGATCTTTGATTTACACGCGTTTTTATCTTATTGATTCGTTTAAAGGTTTGATTTTTATGCTTTTGATTGTTTTAAACCATTTGTTTTCATAGCTTATTTGATTTATTTTCAAGTTTATATAGTTTTTACACAAGTTATTTTTATTTAAAAAGTCGTTTTTCTTAAAAGTTTATCTTTTTCGTGTTTAAAAGTTGTTAAATTTCAGTTTGTTAGCTTATTTTCACACGGTTCCACCTTAGGATTTAGTCTAGTGCTTATTAGGATCATAGCTTAATTGTGTAGCTTATTTTGTACTTTCTCTGCCGGATTCCGATTGGTACCAATCGGAAAATTGTTTTACATTCCGATTGGGGGTGTTTCTTGGTATTCCGATCGGAACAAAGTAGTGGTATTCCGATCAGGTGAGACAGCATTCCGATTGGAGGACTAGTGCTCATTCCGATTGAGGTGTCATTTTGGACTTTCCGATTGGGTAAGGTGACAGCTATTCCGATCGTGGGGTCCGATCTACATTCCGACCAAGTCCATTCCAATATTCCGATCAAAGGTAGGACTCATCATTTCGATCTGAGGTTCGTTGGATATTCCGATTGGTGTAGGTGACATATTCCGATTGGACATCTTTGACTTTCCGATCAGGTTTGGTTTGATATTCCGATCAAGGTGTGATCGGAATATATTCCGACTGGGAGTTACTTTTAGTACTTTATCTTGTTTTATTTTTACGTTATCATTTTCTATACTTGTCTAATTTTAATTTCCGTCAAGTTTTATTTTCTAGTCGTTTAATTAATTTACTTTCCGTCACGTTTTTAAATATTGCACACTTTCTTTTAATTAGATTTAGATTTTTAATACTTGCCTTTTACTTTAACGACATTTACTTTAACGTCTCGCTCTTTCATTTTAAAAACAAACCAAAAACCTTTGTTTTCCACCAAAATAAAACTGAGTCACATAGAGAACCTAGATCAATTCGATTAGACAGGACTAGAACGATAATTTTTATACAGGCAAAAGCCTTGTATTAGTTGCACTCCATATCGTCTTGTGTACGGAAAGGCATGCCACCTCTCCATGAACTTAATCAACTGCGGAATGAGGCTTATGAGAATTCATTGATCTACAAGGAGAAAACCAAGCTCATTCATGATTCTAAGATCAAAAACCGAGAGTTCAAAATTGGTGATAAAGTTTTAATCTTTAACTCTCGGTTGAAAATCTTTTCGGGCAAGCTTAAGAGCCGTTGGTCTAGTCCATTCACCGTCGCCAAAGTCTTCCCTTATGGCACCATTGAGTTATCGCAACCAAATGGGCCAAACTTTAAGGTGAATGGCCAGCGTGTTAAGTTGTACTTTGGCGAGGACATCTCTCATGAGATGATTCCATCCCTCACCACGTTTCCCTTGAATTAGTTCTGGGTCGATTCAGGCTCGATTCAGGCTCGTGAATCAGTTAACAAAAACAAGCGCTTCTCAGGAGGCAACCCGATGATCTATCCTTTACCCGTTTTCATAATAAGTGTAGGGGAGCTACATAGGTGTTTGTTGTCTTGTTTCTTATGATGTGCAGGTATTAAAGCTTCAAAGAGCACTTTTGATAATATTTGACGACCCGTGATCCCGTGTACCTGTCTTCCCGGTTCTATCCTAAACTTTTGTGATTCAATATTTCATATCCTATATGTTGACATTGAAATCACTTTAGTTGTCCTTTCCTTAGCAAGATTTAAACAACGTGCACAATGTCCTAAGTGTAGGGGAATTTACTCCCACATGCTTAAAGATTGAGGACAATGTTTATATCAAGTGTAGGGGGACTTCTATCGAAGTTAAGTGGGCTTTCCATTAATTTGTCCTTATTTTAACCGAAAATTGATTTCTCGACATTTTTCAAAACTTTTAATCTATTTTGGCCTAGTAGTTTTTCCTTTGTTATCATTATTTTCTTTCATTTCTAGAATAAATTTTAATAAAGTGGTTTTAATTTTTCAACGTCATGAATCTTTTGACTCAACCCGAGTTTACTTATCTAAGTTTACTCTAGCTAGTATTCTTAACGTGTTTAAGTCAAGTTTTGTTAGGCTTTTATATAGGGAACTTTAAAACGCGAAAGTCTTAACTCTTACGGGTTAAGAACAAGAACTTTTCGGAAGTTCCTATAATTGATCCTAGAAAGTCGTTTATCAAGGGAACTTTAAAATGCGAATTCTAAACTTGAAAAAGTCTAAGAAGTTGCAAGATCCTATAGATGACTTGAAAACCCAAAACTTTGATTTAATAGGCTAAGCATCCACGAGTCTCATTCATTGAGATTTTAAATTGTGGAGAACGAGAGATGATAGAGTCAGTTATAAGTTTGGTATTCTTTCATGAATTTATGTGAGTTGATTATGAGCTTTTTCTCCCATTGCTTGTTAACAAATATATTTGCAATAAGTAAGGTCGTACGATTTGAAAAGTTACTTAGCTTCTAGCACAAGATCGTTTAAAAGTTGCTCGATATTAATTAGAGTTCATAGCCAAGGCATAACTTATTGAAGCGGAATGCGAAGACTGGCGAGTCCGAAAAGGCCCTAACAAGGCACGAGGGCTACATTTTGTTGCTAAATATCCAAAACTGATGTGAAGAATCATTTATCAAAAATCAATATGAAGGATCGAGACACACGACGAAAAGTAAATACTCCCTAAAAGATCATGGAGAAGTCTATCCGAAAAGACCCTAGCAAGGTATGAGGATAAATAGATCCAAGTCCTAAAAGGAGGCGGATCGTTGTATATCAAAATCCAAAATAAAGATTGGAGAAAAATGAAGAAGTAGTGCTCCAAGTATGAAGAATCTCTCAAAAACTTCAAGTGAAGAAATTTCTATCGTGAAGAGAAGACCATTATTTCAAGAACGTCTCTCAAGATTTGAAGTATGAAGTCGCTGCCAAATATCGGTCCGAGAAAGGTCTCAAATCGTGAAGCGAGTTATGCCAAGATATGAACTGTATGAGGTCCCAAGAAGCAGTTTTAAAAGATTTTATCCTTTAGCTAACTATTGATTAAATCGTCTCACTTTATTTTCAGCCTAAATAAACTATCGAAATAAGTCAACAATGCATCCTTGTGATCATTCAAGACAATAATAAAATATAAGAGATACACCTAGGAATAAGGGAGTCTAAGTGAATAATTGGGCCACATGAGTTTGTGTTAGTTTACTAACTTATAATAACAATGATCTCGTTTATAAGCTTGGTGTGGGAAATGTGAAACTTGAGGGTGATAAACATTCATGACAATCAAAGCCCTAATGTAAGTCTTCCATCTATTTACTTGTTCTTCCTTCAAGCATTTTGTATATATTTATATCTTTTTACTTTCCTTAAGTGTTTAGTAAAGGCCAAGGTAGGTTAATTATGATGAAAAATGTAAACCGTGCTTTGAAAATTAATGCATTGCGTGAGGGCATTGCAATTGTCAAGTGTAGGGGATTTAATAAGTGTGAAAACACTTATCCTTTTACCACTTATTTCTAATAATAACAAGACCAAAACGTGTATTTAATGTCGTAAAAGGCGGAATTATACGTGGTTTGTGTTTTTATTGTGTTTTAGGACAAAAATATGAAAAAGGAAGAAAACACGGGCTTTTACGGGCTTTTATCGAAGAAAAAGACAAAAGACGAAGTCAAAAGATCAAAAGTGCAAGAAGAACGGAAGTCAAAGGCCTATTCTGAAGATTTATCGAAGAAAAAGTCTAAAGACGGAAGTTTAACGAAGTCGAAGAACCAAGTCTACTAAAAGAAGAAAATTAGAAGACGAGGTCAAGTTACCATTCAACTAATCCAGAGACAAAGTCGAGAAAGACGAGTTATTTAAAAGACGAGAAGACAAGAAGAAAAGAGAGAAGAAAACAACACCTTTTCCTTCCCCTATATATAGTCTCCTAAACATGTCATTAGGGGCTAGTCTTTAATTTTTAGTAGTCTTTATTTTTCTTTAAGTTTAGTAGGTAATTAGTGTGTGTTTTACTTTTTTCCTCTCTAGCTTTTCTTTCAAGCTTATTAAACTTTCACTTTAATCTTGTAATTTTGGATCTTAATCTTCAATATAATCAAGCTTTTGGATTAATTCTCATTCTACCTTTCTTAATCATAATCTATTATTTTTCTATTTAATCATGTAGTTGATTTTATCTTGTTGAATATGTGATTGATTTGCTTATTGGATTGTGCTTATTGATTTGGTGTGTTTGAGTTTTTTAGATTAGTGTGCTTATTGCTTAATTTTTACGTATTTTTAGTTTTTAAATAAGTTGATTTTGGTAGATTATCATTTTCATAAAAAGTGAGTTTAAATATTTTGATTATTTAGTGTTTTTAAAAGTTTTTTAAATTATGTCTTATTAACTTTTTCTAAAAATTGATTTGGTTTAAGTTTTGGTAAGTGTTTATTGTGATTTTGCTTATTTTGTGTAAATCCGGGTTATAGAACCCCTTTTATTCCGACTTAACTTCATATTTATTATTCAAACTTGTGTGTATTTGACTTTCCCGACTTAATTGAAAACTCCATTTCCCGAATTAGGTGCAAAATTGCCATTTCCCGAATTAGGTTATGATCAGCATTCCGAATTAACCTCCAAACACATATTCCGAATTAGTATCCGGAATAGGCATTCCGAATTAAGTACAACGTTTGATATTCCGAATTAGGTCTTTCATCAACATTCCAGATTACTAGTTGGACTCATTTTCCGAATTGAGTGCACGATACAGATTTCGAATTATGTTCAGGATATACATTCCAAACTGAGTGTGGAACTTGATTCCGAATTAGGTCTAAGACCTTTACTCCGGATTAGGTGCAGTCTACGGATTCCGAATTAAGTGTGATTTTAGGTGATTCCGGATCGAGTGTGGAGGACATATTCTGGATTAGTTCAAAATCTGGATTCCGGATTAGTTCAAAATTTGGTTTCCCGACTTATGTTCAGTTTTAGTTTCCCAAATTAATTTTCCAACTTTGATTTTTTTTCCCGCTATTTTTCTCAAGTATTATTTTAATTATTTTATCTTAGCTCAATTTTACGTTTTTATAAAGTTTACATTTTTATAAAGTTTTAAGTTTTAAATTTACTTTTAAAGTTTTAATTTTTCATCATTTATTTTTAAATCTTAATTTTTAGTTTAACTTTTAAAGCTTTCATTTTTACTCATCGACATTTACATTTTCACTTCCATTTTAAAATAGATAATCACTTTTAGTTTCT
Organism: Glebionis coronaria; assembly: GCA_025667525.1. Lineage (NCBI taxonomy): Eukaryota > Viridiplantae > Streptophyta > Magnoliopsida > Asterales > Asteraceae > Glebionis > Glebionis coronaria. The sequence goes on from CM046882.1 coordinate 499,745,901, forward strand.
TTCATCAAGTTCTACTGTGCAACATTCATTCTGGAAAAGCACTCAAGGTTAGACATCTTTTCTTCATTTTTATATTTAATAGCTTTAACGTTTATATTATTAGTAGAGTTAGATAATCAAAAGCTCCCCCTTTTAGTGACCAACACCAATTATTCCACCCTAAACCGTGATCAATTTGAATTGAATTGAGAACGATTGAGTACACATATGCAAACATCATTAAATCAAGCCACCTGGATTTTGGAGCAACAAAGCAAACAACGTTTGGATGTTGGCCTTTCTCTCGGTCCTGGATTCCTTGAAGTAGTATTTGGCAACCTGTAGCATGGGGTCGATTTGAAACGCTCTATAAACTTGTGGTTGTAACAATTGTTATATCTGGCATTGTAGCAAACTAACAACGCGTGGTAGTAGCTCTTAATGGGAGGCGTTTAGAGATACTTATGTGGCACGTGCCTCTTCAACCTCAGGTGTTGTAGGATTGATGTAATAGAATGTAGCAGAGGATGATGACAGTTCAAATGTACATGTCGCAGGAAAACGTTTGTTAAAGTAGGCGGTGTTAATGTGGTTACAATCGTGATGTATGCTATAACGAACCTTTGTAATCTCCCACTCGACAGGATGTAATTGCAAGCATGACAGGGGGCTCGAGTTTCTCGTGTGTTTCTTTGTCAAATCACAAGGCAAGTGTGTTCCACAGAGTTAACTCAATAACTATCCTACTGTGCGGTTCGCAAAGTAAAACAATAAAAAAATCAATAGGATGTAAGCATAAACAACTAACAGTATGAAAAAAAATAGTTTGGTGGTGCTCACTCTACGTTCTTTACGTCAATCTTACGTCGAATGGTCCCGTGTGAAGGCAAATCCCCGATTGCATGGATGCAACCAAAGTAATATAGGAACAATCAATGAGAATATGTTAGTAATCACTAATAAGAAATAAGAAAGGAGAGATGGTGTTGGTACCTTCTAAAGGTGGGTAAACCATTTTGTTTCTTTCACCTTTGAACGACAACCTTGTATTGAGCTGGTTGTATTGAACAAAGTCAAAATAGCGTGCTCGGTAAGTCTGTTCATGGCCTTGGACATGCTCGAATTTTGTGATCTTTCCAAACCGCAAAGTAGTTTCTCTTGAAGCGTTTGTTGGTACGGATTTGTTTTTCGCAGAAAAATCCGCTTATTCGATACACTTTCTCATACGCGAGTAACGAATCAAAGTATATGGCATTGGCTGCATCATAATTGCATTGATGGCGTCCCCTTGCAAGCAGATTACCGGAATGTCATGGGGTTAACATTTTGATAGTTCATTATTTTTAGATAGAGGAAGTAAAAAAAGTGACATGTTTGTCAATCAGCATACAATAGAAATTAAGATCTTTCATGACTGGGTTGATTTTGGTTGGGATGCTCGTGGCCATCCATTTTTGATATATTTTTGCTTTGAGAACACATCCTCTTTTTCCAGGAGCGAGTTCTGAAATAGGCGTTGGGGCCACGACTAATGTGGTGCTGCTTGTACCAGCCATACGTTATACTTAGCTGCATGTAAAGAAGATAACACATCAGACAACTTGCACGACAACTGACCAATTATTATTTTTGTGTAAAAATATGGTTGTGAAGGAGTTATATAAAAAATGACCTAAGAGCAGTAGCTAAAATAACATGAAACAGTACTATGTTTCTAATTATAAGTTTAATTTCATAGATTTGTGCATCTATTGGTAAAACAGAATAATTTAGCAGACAATATAGGAGGACGCATGTATATGGGAGCAATTATTTGTACACGCACACAGTTTAGCAATCATAAACAAAGCATGTTAGCAAGTAGCATGTGGGCAAGTATAGCGATGTATGGCTAAAGTGCATGTTATTCGTGCTTTGGTACAACCATGTTGTCTATATCTGTTTGAGGAAATCTTAGTACTCAATGTTTTTAGTGCAGTTGTTAGGTTTGGTGTTAGCATTCTGAATAAGTATTTTTAACCCATTTGGTGAAGTGGCTCTCGAAAGAGCAACATACAGTTGACCATGGCTAAACACGGGCACAGGCAGGTACACACCTATTTTAAATAGGGACTGACCTTGGCTTTTGTTTATTCATAGCGTAACTGTTGTCCCATATATTTAGATGATTATAGATAGAAAATAGATGAAAAGAGATGGATTTCTAGAGAGAGAAAGTAGAGAGAAAGAGATGATTAACTTGGTGAATCTTAGATTAGAATAATGAGAGTTACAAAATGATCATCCACCCTTCCTAACATGCTAGGAAGGGCTTATATAGTCGGGCTTACATGTAATCATAATGGGCTATATTGTTTGGACCGGGCTTGTCTTTTGGGCTTTAAGTAGCATAAATCCAAGCCCGTGAACCACGACTATTTAACTATCTATTACAACGTTCTAATAAATATTACAATAGAAACCTATGACCGAACATTCTTGTTTGACTCAATATTTTGAGGCTAACAATCTCCCCCAATGTGAGGCCATTCCTCTTTGATATTTGGATTCCAATGAAGATTTATGAATTTCGTCATAAATGAGTCTTGAACGTGTAACAATAGTTTTGTTCCTTCATGCTGTGATCTTTGAGCCTTTGTCATTGTGTTTCGACTTAGTCTTTTATCTTGAGATCATCAAATCATTCTTGACTTGTCTTTGCCATCTTGCGATCTTGTGTCTTTATCCACATGCTCACACTATAAATTGTTGAATAAGTCTTTGGGCATGAATATGTGGTTTTGAATCTTTGACTTTGCTGAGTACACCGTGACGCCACCTTCTCGAGACAAAACATAGACACGGACTGAATGGCTTTGATATTCGTCCTAAATCGGTAGCGTTTTACCTCCGGTCGGTGAAGACTGTTATACGATATTAAATACCGTACCTGTGATTAGGTAGATTCAATTAAGAATCTCATTGACAGGGTTTCGCGGGTGTACTAGTCGTTCTCTTTATTCGACCGTCTCAAAGCAAGACTGCGAACATAAAGAGTGAATCAATTGGATAAATATCCACTTGATTAAAGTCGTCAATTCAAATTCCTGGAACAAGTGTGATTCGCAAAGAATCTTACCATTGTTGCTTTCCAGTTGACACAAGTTTGATTCATAAGAATCTCACAAGTCACCTACCGTAGCGCTGTTTGATGTTGACGCTAGAAGGATTTCCATTCGTTACTGTGAATATTAATGAATATCACTCTGAATGTTCTGGCAAGACCATAAAGATATTGCGTAGAAACCTGAAACGAGTTTGAATCAATTCAGAAACAAACCACTGTTGCTTTTCAGTTTTACATATGTTCAATTCATAAAGAATCTTACACATGACCTACCGCAGTGCTGTTTGTCGTTAACACTGGAAGGATTTCCACTCATCATTGTGAATACTAAGTAGTATCACTCTAAGTGTTCTAGCAATATCATAAGGATATAGCGTAGGACTCTCTTTATCTTCATCCGTGTGTCCTAACGAGATTTGATTGATCTCTTGGCTCTAGACTCGATTTGTGCACTTTTGGTAGTCGGAGGCTGGAGCAGATCCCACCTATTCAATATCAACTATCTCGGAGTGAGAAAGTCAATAGAAGTCATGTTGATCTCCGTGACAATAAAACAAACTTCTTTTGAGAGAAGCCTGAGTAGCTAGGAAAGGGTTGTGCTTCACATCACTGGGTCCATGATGAGTTTGTCTTCATGATGAGTTGACCCGGTTTCTGTCTAAGTTGTATGGAGGGCTTTTTTCTTTAGGCCCTTTATCCTTACATTTTTTTTCATTCTTCAACCCCTTCAATGCTTACCAAGACATCATTAATAGCACCTTGTTGTGATTGTTCCAGTGCTATCATCAGTACTTAGTCGGCATTCAGCTACGTTCACATTCTACTCCATCTTTCCTAAGGACTTCTAATAATCTATTGGATTGTCCCTGGGAAGATCCCTCCGGTTCTAGTTGGATCATAGGACTTAACCTAACCACCCTTTTGACACCAATAACGTCGTGAATTAAAGATGTTGTGGGTATTTGATCGTAACCATGAGTGCTTGAGTCTTTAGATCACATTTTAATCACATTTTCTCCCCCTATCTCTAATATATAAAATCTTTTGATATTAGAGATACCAAATTTGATTAAAATATATTTTGAAAAATAGTCTTGAAAATCTTCGGGAGAAAGATGTGTCAAACTTAGCATGAATTTTGGAACGCTCCCCCTCAAAAATTGATCCAATGGAATTGTCATTACGAGGATTTGATCCACATTAAACTTTTGAGGATAGGAGTTGTTGAACACAAATTTTTTAAAAAGATTTTGAATATCATTGAGAAATTCTTGAAAAAATTATGCAACGCTTTTTGAAAAATCAATTCTTTTTTTCGAAAAGGTTTTTCTAAAGCATAAACTTGAGTTCATATACTTTGAATGTCTTGACGAATCCACTCAAGTGTAAGAAGATTTAACTTCTTTTTCTAAGGGTAAGGGCACAAAATCGTACACTCCCTCGTGAAAATAGATCCGGGTTGCAATCTAAAAGTGATTACAAGCCATTGTGTTGAGCTCAAAACGTTGAATGTTTTGTGACAAGCTCAACCCGTGATAGATTGCTCTACCCGTTTGTTAGGATAAGTTATCGTTAAAGATACACTTTCCTTTATTTGAAGTTCGAGTTACAGTCTGACATTTAACTGTAAGTCGCTTACATGAGCTTAAAAACTTTGAATGTTTTTATCGATAACTCATGACCGAGAAATTTAATTTTCCCGTTGTTGAGGATAAGTAATCATTGTGATCAACTTTCCTTTCTTTGAAGTGTGAGTCACAATCTGAGGTAATTGTAAATCATAGAAATGACATGTTTTGAAAAATAATTACAACTTTCATTCGAGCTTTATGTACACCCCCGTGTCGTTATTGAGCGACATTTCTAGGGGCGTCCATATTATCGATACTGAAAGACGTGTCGAGAAGAATATTTTTGGTATTTTGATAACTTTTCCATTTTTTTTATTTTGTTTTTCTAATGATATTACGTTTTATTTTATTTTTTGTGTTATCTCAAATTTTTCAAAAATAATCAAAAATAGACTTTTGTACAGCAGAAGAAGGTGATATCGAATGTACAGAATTGGAACCCTTTGAAGAGGAAGTGGGTTCAAAATCCGCTGTTGTACCTGCAACGACAGAAGAAGAACTTGCACAAATACTAGAGTTAGGAGTAACAAATTCCTTTTCGACATTCATAACATTCGCATTCGTGCTTGCGCAGGTTTCATCACTCTTCTATATTGGAATCCACTTAAGACCAACTTCCTTGAAGATCCTACCCGTTGGTTTCCACTGAAGACTAGATCTAGGAGTAGCTTTCTCTTGCACAACGGAAGACTTCTTTAGGGAGAAAGTATGTCCTTTTGGAATCCACGTTTCAGATTTGGTGTTATTGCTTTTCTTTGTAACGGGTTTGTATCTCCTTGTTGTCTTATGGGATTCTACATTCTTTCTTTGTGAAAAGGTACGAGATTTGACCTCATAAAGGTATTGTAGAATGCAATGATCATGGTTTCCATTGTGAATGCCCTTCTTGCAAGTGGGGCATACAGAGAATTTGGGATTCACGAAAGTACTTGTATTCATAGGTTTTCTAAATCGTTCAGGCGTAAAGTTCGAAACACGACTATTCATGGATGGTTTCCAATTCCTAGATTGCTGGTAAGGGATCCTAGGTTTTGGTTGACTACCATTAGGAGTGTGTTGAACCCTAGCGGGAGTTGGTGAACTAGGTTTTGAATACACGGGTTTGGCTTTCTGAATCTTCCCTTTTTGCTTAGCATCCTCTAGGTTGTTAGTATGAACTAAGTCATTTGAACCTACAGATTCTTTGTGCACGCGAATGTCACACGTTTTGGAGGAGTCCTAGAAGTGCCAGGTGCATTCATATGGTTGGGTGTAGCAACAGTGTGTTTTCTAAATGGAGGAACATAGGGTGCTATGGATCGTTTTGGAACACTTGGTTGCACATCATTCTTAGGGGGTAACCTAGATTTTACATGAGAAGAATTGGAGAAAAGAGTCGGTTTTCCTAAGATAGATGGCTTGGGGTCCTTGTACGCATTGGGTTGTCGAACAATAGGTTTCAAAACTTTAGGTTCCACAGTTTTCCCACCTAGTTTGGCAACGAGTTTCTGCAACTCTGCTATCGCTATTTCCCTGTCTTGTAACTGAGCTTTCAATCCGTTGATTTCCAAATTCTGTTCATTCATTTCTCGAAACGTTTTGGAAAGTTTTTCTTGCAAGTTATTATCATGTGGAAAATTACCAACGTCTTTTTGCAAAGCAAGTTCAAGAGAATGACAATGTTTTTGAAGGAAATCAGTTTTGTGTTGAAGTAACTCAAAAGCCTTTTTATCAACATTTTCGTTACGTTTCGAAAGCTCATATGCAAGACACTCACATTCTTTGATCTTATCAAGATATTTGCATGCAACATCAGAATATTCATCTATATCAGCACAAGATGTAAAATAAGCACACATAACATCTTTAGAAACGCATTCTTGCAAGAGTAAATCATATTCATCTGAAAAATCAGACTTCTCCATTTGAAGATCATCAATGTGTTTCTCAAGAGACTCAACTTATTTTAAATCATCAAATATTTCAGTCCGAATGTACTCCTCAAGTTGAAGAACAGTTTCTTTAATCAACGCCGTGTTTGGAATTAAGAGTTCTTTCACAAGCAAGGTAATATCTTGAGGAATCGGGCGTTGCCACTCAGCATTTTCACGTTTTACCCAATCTCTTTCAACAATAGATTTAACATTATCTATGTGGTGTTTAAGAATACCTAATGTTTTCCTACTCTTGCTTTTGGACTCATCTAGAGGAAGGTAGTTTATATATTTGTGAACATTAGATTTCTTAGTGGCAAAAGCTTTTTTCCATTGAATTCGCTTTTGTTTGCATTCTAGAAACACTTCCTCACGGGTTTTCTGAGTTTGTTTGTTGAAAAGACCATAAAGACTATTCATGTAAGCATAATTATATGGTTTCACAAACTCCTTGTTGACAAGTGGTCGACTATCATCATCCCAAAGGGCAGTCTCTTCACCATCGGCACTAACATGCATGCAATCAAGATCGGTCCTTTCAGTCTCATCAAGATAAAGACACGGGTTCGCAGCTTGAGCTTTGGCAAGGTGCTCAGGACTTGCAAAGCTAGCTTGACCCTTAAACATCGACGGAGGTGCTAGCATTCTTACGGTTTGAATAGAATCATGCGTTTTATAAACAACTTTCTTCAAAAATTCGACTTGTTCTTATAGTTTCGTTACTTTTTCGGTTTCTTTATCATATATGCTTTTAAAGTCTTGTTTTAACGCATCTACCTCTTGTTTCTTAACCTCAAGAAATTTAGCAGAATCGGTAGTGGTCATAGAGAGCTTTTGTTCAAGTTCATTAACTTTGGTATTGGCAAGGTACGTTTTTTGACGTTCATCCATTAAGAAAACATTATATTGACGCTTCTCTTTGGCTAATAACTCAAGAGTAGTATTATATTCGTTTTCAAAATCGTCCTTTTGACTTTTTAACGCACTACCCTTGTACCCCTCAAGCTCTTTGGTCTTTTGAAGAAGCTCCGGTCTATAGCTATCTATAGATTCACTAGACTTAATTAGAGCAGCTTTGCATTCTTCAAATTTTGAGTGAGTGTTGCGTTTGCCTTCTTTAATTGCTTTTGACTCTTTTTATTTTCATTGACATCTTTTTGTAAAGTAGCAATTAAATTGGCTAGCGCAACACGCTCCTCGTCATCATACTCATTTGCATGTTGATCATTGTCAGACGCATTAGTGCACGTGTCTAATGGACCAGGTATGGTATTGCTATCAACCTTTTCCGTCATACATGTGGGAATAATGGTTTGAGTTTGATCACTATGCTCATGCGTATTAGCATTTCCAAACACATTATATTCATCATAGTGTACCTCTTCCAATGGCTCAGAATCGAAAACAGGACCATTATCATAGGAAGGTGTATTGCTGATGACATTCTCAGAGTCGATGTGTTGTTTGCCAGAGTTGCTGTTGTCTTTCCCATAGCTGTTGTCATCATTCCCTGAACCATGCGTTGGAGTCTCATATCTGCAGCTTGTATTCTCAATATCTGATGCGATACCACAACTGGTATGAAGTCTGTCATCAATCGTTTGTTGCGTCTATATTGTGTGATTCGCATAGGTTACAATGAAGTCGATGTTGCGGGTTATCCGATCTTTGTATGATAAAGCATCCATTCCATGATATCGCTTGAAGCACTCGTTGGTAAGTGAAGATTTGATGAAGTCAGAAGTAAACATCGTTTCAAGTGATGTCTTGAGATCAGTGAAAGTGATCTTGCATTCACTAGCAATGATACTTTCGTTGACAAGTTGTGTTTGAAGTTTATCCATGGCATGAGCGAATGTTTTGCTGAATGTGCCAGTGGATTCACGTAAGTCGAACAAGACTTTTGAAAGGCGCTGAAAAGAATCTTGAAGTACTATAAAACCGTCCATGGTGTTTTTTCTCAAAAAACATATCTGTTGTTGTAGTCGTTCCATTTCGAGGTCTTTCACGTCTGAACTTTCAGTAACCGCATTACTCGTTGGCATGATGATCGTCTCTCTCTGTTGATGAAGTGACTTTGGATCTTAAGTAGATGTGTTGTGATTGGTGTTGTCGATAAAAGATGTTGAAATCCCTTAAAAATTGTCTTCACAATAAACCAAAAATTCTAAAGCAAAAAATCACTCGATTTAAAAACTTTCAAAAACACAAAATTTCGAAAATTAATGAAGAATTCGCAATGTTGTGAATAATTCCCCAATAGTGGATTAATTCCGCAATCCCCTGGATATGTATGATTTCGCAATTCTATAAAGTTGCAAGATTCCGCAATAAGTCATAATTCCGTAATTATCCATTAAATTCGCAATATGCACGAAATCCGCAATTAAGACCAAAATCTGCAATATGCACAAAATCCGCAATTAAGCAAGGATTCTGCAATATGCATAAAATCCGCAATGCCCTTAGATTCAAGATTCCGCAATTGTGTTGATGTACAAATCCGCAATACTGTTAAAGAATAATTCCGCAATTCTTTAAAGAATGATTTCGCAGTAGGATAATTCCGCAATTGTACAAATTCCGCAACAGAGATAATTCCGAAATTATTCAAAGATGTCGCAATCCTTTAACCACACACAATTCCGCAATTTTTTGAAGGAATTCAATTTCGCAATTCAGACGAAAGTTGCGAATTTAGACCAGATGTTGCGAATTTGAAACAGAAGTTCCTAAAAAATAGGAACAAGGAAGAACTCTTATGAAAAACATGATTTCACACCAAAAATCAAGCCAAACACCACCAAATTTCGTGTTTTTAACCGATCAAAGTAACCCAAATCACTACCACACCTATGTAGATGATTTGTCTACTCACTAACACCACAAAAACACAAAAAAACTTGATGATTCGAGCTTTAAAATCAAGAAAAACTCACCAACACAATATAACAATCAAAACCAATCACGTATCTACCCCATGGCGATTGATACCAAATGTTGTCCCATATATTTAGATGATTATAGATAGAAAATAGATGAAAAGAGATGGATTCCTAGAGAGAGAAAGTAGTGAGAGCAAGTAGAGAGAAAGAGATGATTAACTTGGTAAATCTTAGATTAGAATAATGAGAGTTACAAAATGATCATCCACCCTTCCTAACATGCGAGGAAGGGCCTTATATAGCCGGGCTTACATGTAACTATAATGGGCTATATTGTTTGGACCGGGCTTGTCTTTTGGGCTTTAAGTAGCATAAATCCAAGCCCGTGAACCACAACTATTTAACTATCTATTACAACGTTCTAATAAATATTACAATAGAAACCTATGACCGAACATTCTTGTTTGACTCAATATTTTGAGGCTAACAGTAACATAACTTATCTATAAACTGTTTGCGTTTAAATATGAAAGACAGGTTAGGATCGTGGTGTGCCAAGGGGATTCTATGGATATACACTTTTCTTTCACCCGTGTCCCGGTTATGATTTGAGCCTGGATTAACTTGGAGCACAGGGACTTGACAATCATCCGTATACCATTACATAGGCCGCCTGTCAAGTTCGTGTTCCTAAGCAACGTGATAGGACAACCTACCTTTAACTGTAATTCATGAGGTGGAAAGCCAGTGAACTACAACGTATTTAAGAACTCTGATGGGTATAACATTCCTGTTTCAGATGTGTTGCCCCCAGGTGGATACGCTTAGGTACATAAACGATTCTCCAGGGATCTGTGACAGGATTTTTTCATTGATAATATTAGCCGTCTCATTTTTTGGGCAAACGATTGCCTTTTCTGTAGGCTCTCGTCGTCATAAATAAATCTGATAAGATCATCAACACCCGTTCCAGCATCATTAGAAACACAGTACTGAGGCGGGATGGATATCCAGTTCGCATTTTCTGGTTCCTCGTCATCTGGTTCTCCAACTTCACCATTCCCAACTACAAGGAGCCACATAGCAAAGTCTTGTGCTTTCTCCCTTTCAAACGGAGTTAGATCTCCTCGCATAAGTCGCATATTTTTTGTTAATGTGTGAACTTTGAAGTGGCACCACAGGTCTGATTGGGCGATGTATAAGGTTATAAGCTCGATTCTTGATGCGCCCTTTTTAATAGGAATGGTTTGGCGAAAGTCCCCGCCCAAAATGACTGTTTTTCCGGAAAAAATGCACCTAGGCCTACCCATCAGATTTCATAGGGACCTGTCTAATGCTTCAAAACACCGACGGTTATTCATTGGTGCTTCGTCTCATATTCTGGCATCTGTGTCAGTCAATAGCTTACCAAGATGCGTGTTTTTTTATGTGACACGTGGACTCATTAATTAACTCAAGAGGGATTATAAATCTAGAGTGTGTTGTTCTGTCAGCCGGGAGAAACAGGGATGCAATGCCTGATGAAGCAACAATTAAGACAATTTTTCCTTGCGATCGTAGGGCGCCTGTGATTTTTTCCAAAGAAATGTTTTGCCTGTTCCACCGTGACCGTACACAAAGATCAATTCTTGTTTGTTTCTGCCGAGGCAGTAACAACCGAGTCAAATATCTTCCTTTGAGCGTTGTTTAGCTTCAGCAAGGCCTACGTAGTTTCCTCCAATAACAACTTCCGGTTGTAACCTTTTTCTTCCATCAACAACTTGTTTTTAAGATCGTCCAGAAGTGACTGTGGAGGGTCTGGGAGACCAAGTTCACGCAACGTCCTCCCATAGTCGCTTAGAATACAGATAATGTCATACAGTATGTTAATAAGTGTGAAAACACTTATCCTTTTACCACTTAATTATAATAATAACCAAGCCAAAACGTGTATTTTATGTCGTAAATGTCAGAATTATGCGTAGTTTGTGTTTTTGTTGTGATTTAGGACAAAAATGTGAAAAGGGAAGAAAACATGGGCTTTCACGGGCTTTTATCGAAAAAAAAGACAAAAGACAAAGTCAAAAGATCAAGAGTGCATAAAGAACGGAAGTCCAAGGCCTATTTTGAAGATTTATTGAAGCAAAAGTCTAAAGACGGAAGTTTAATGAAGACGAAGAACTCAAGTCTAATAAATGAAGACATTATAAGACGAGTTAAATTAATCCCGAGACAAAGTCGAAAAAGTCGAAGAATTTAGAAGACGAAAAGACGAGAGAAGAAAGAAAGGAGCAACACATGCTAACCTCCATAATCTCTTATAAATACCCTTCTAATGACACATTAGGAGGTGTTGACTATCTTGACAAAATAGTTCTTCCAATTTTAATTTCATGTCATTTACTTAATTGTCATTTAATTTTCTTGTCTTGCACCTTAAATTCTTGCCTTTAATTTCAAGTAAGTTTAATTTTGTGTTGTTGAATCTTTAATTTTAATCAAGTTTTTAATTAATCTCTCATTCTACCTTTCTTGTTCTTGCTTAATCTTTATGCTTATTTGTTTAATGTTATGCTTATTTGATTAATTGTTATGTTTTTATGTTTATGATTGTGTTAGCTTATTGATTTTATAGCTTATTGTGTTTTTATTAGATTTAGTTAAGTGTTTTTAGAAGTTATTCTATAAAAAGTTGTTTTTAAATATTTTTATTATTTAGTATTTTTAAAAGTTTTTAAATTTTGGCTTATTTGTTTTTTCTTAATTTTGATTTGGTAAAAGTTTTAGTTAAGTGCTTATTTGTTTTTAGCTTAATTTTAGTTTTTAGCTTATATGCATTTTTACTGTTATCCGGGTTTTCCTTAAAACCCTTGTATTCCGTATATGCTCCAAAGTAATATTCCAGATATGCAACTTTGTGTATTTCGGATATAGTGAAGAAGTGGTGAATTCCGGATAAAGCTTCGGAACTACACATTCCGGATATCCACAGGAACGTATTCCGGATAAGGAGACGAAGAGGGATTCCGGATAAGTTGACATCCTTATTCTGGATAAGCCCAACAACTAATTATTCCGGATAAGGTCCTGGAGTAAGATTCCGGATAAGCCGTCTTTGTGAATTCCGGATAAGCCTTAGGACAAAACACTCCGGATAGTGGTCTAAACGTGGATTCCGGATAAGCTTCAGCAAAGCAGGATTCCGGATAAGCAACTTGACTGGTATTCCGGATAACATAATTATTGATTCCGGATAAGGGCTCGGTTTGGTTATTCCGGATATGATTGAGTTCTCAATTACACCGAATAAGGATTTGGTAGAATTCTGGATAAGTTTCAGTTTAGATTATTTCGGATAAGCAGCTTGTTGGGTATTCCGGATAGTGACAGCATTTTGGATTCCGACTCAGGTTTTGTTTATCCTTTGTTTTAATTTCAAGCATTTATTTTTCCCGCCTTTTTTTCTTTAGAATTATTGTTATTGTTTTTCTTTATTTTAAATTTCAAGTTTACATTTTTATTACATTGTCAAATTTAATTTTCGTCGAGCTTTAATTTTTGTCATTTAATTAAATTACCTTTTAAAGTTTTTAATTTTGCACCATTTACTTTTTAATCTGTTTATTTTTAATTACCCGTCATTTACTTTAACGTTTTGCACATTTATTTTACTACGACCAATCTATTATTTTATCCACCAAAAGACGATTGAGTCACACTTAAACCAGTAATCAATTCGAAAAGACTGGAACAACGAATTTTTATAACTAAGCAAATCCTTGTATTATATGTAACCTTTCTTCTCACTATCATTGACAAAATATCTGGGTATTCCTGTCGGTGCTGAAACCCTAGCGGATATATCGTCCGACATGGAAATCCAGTGTTTTTCCCATAGTTTGCGAGGGTCAGCAATTTCGCAAAACAGAAGCATTTGCGCAAATAGGGTTCGCGTTTCAGCTGCATCCGCGCTGCCAGCAGCCTCCTCTAGAGTGATGTCCCATTCACGATCATTACCAAGGAGGCCCAAGGTGTGGCAAGAAGCACGGTATGTTGGGTAGACTTCGTTGTTAACATTACGGATATCGACAGGCGACTTGCACCCTTTTCTATGTGATAGGAGCATCCTAAAATAAAAAAATTCGCCAGCACTTGGGTGTACAAAAGCAAGCCTTCCAAAGAAGTGTCTAATCCGGACAACCCGAGGCCGCCAGCTTTTGGATTCTGCGTACCACAAAAACTCTGTTGGGAACTTTAAGTATATCAAATGCCTACCGTCCTCGTTCTGTGTGTTGTACGCGAACAATTCAGTTAGGGCTGTTTTTTTTGTCCAGGACGATTAACAATACACACAATGTCGTCTTTTTCCCTAAAATTTAACTGCTGCGTGTTTCCCAGGTGGATGGCTAATATCTGAATTGCGGGTTCTCTGTTGTGTATAGGGAAATCGAAGATGCGCCAGCACGCCTCGTGCGGGCATATGAACCGCCCATCAACAAAATCCTGTATTTCGTCTCTAGGTGATGGCAGAGGAGCGGCGGAAGTTGGCGCCTCTCTGATAGGATGAGACACTTTAGCAAAAATCTTATCAGGTCCTTTCGAGATGTACTTGAAAAGGTATTTTATAAGCATACCCCAACCGCAATATTCAACGTTGATGTGAGCATTGAACGCCAGGGAGAGTGTTCTATTAAACGACACCACGTATAAATTGTCCAGCTGTGCACCTTTTTTTTGTTACATATATGCCGGTGTCTCGTCTTTGATGTGCACGTTACTTGCATCATCAAAGAAGGTACGGTTGTTGTATTTTTTGGGGAAAAGTTTACTGCAAGAACCATCCTTCATGCAGGGTGAGCTCATGTTTGGTGGATCACACGGACCATGGAGCATTAGTTTAGAAACGACTATAAAAGCTTTAGGGCCGTTTACAGGATCAGGAAGTTCAACACTAAGAAATTGGTATAGGTGCGATGGGTCAAGGATTCTATCTTTCTCGTGGAGCCAAACCAACGTGTGGTAGTGTGGGAGGCCCCTTTTTTGGAACTCGATCGTGTACAAAACTATAAGATTAGGTAAGAATGTTAGGGAATACAGGTAGCACCAATGGAAAACAGAAACAAAATGCTAGGACGGGCACCTCCTGTTACTGCTCCAAAAGGTTGAACCTCCTTCAAAAATTTGACGAAGTTTGTTACTTTCTGTTGGAAGACTATGCATACGACATCAGGCCTGTCCGATGTTGTCAACAACGGGTACTCGGCCATTAACCGGTCGATTTCAGGCCAATTTGCATTGCATGTGAAAGTGATAAAAAACTGAGGATTCCCTAACGCTCTGCACAACGCAAGCGCACAAGGTAATGGCTATACATGTATCGATGCCCCCCCTGTAAAAGACATTGGCAATATGATGTGCTTGCCACATTGGATACCTTCACGATCACCTATGTTTAAAGAATCATACATGCCGCAAGATAATCAGAGAGAATATCGTTTTGATGAGTACGAATGAAATCAAGTCTAGCCATTTCTAAAGCACAATACACACCAACGACATATTGTTGGAACAGCCGGCCACCTCTAAAAATTAAGCCGTACTCACATGCACGTGGATGAAGTTGGTATTTGTAATAGCGGTTCATAGAGATGGTAGACCCTTCACCGTGACCGTCCCGTGGCATGACAACCAATTTTGTATGGTATCCTGGCTGGCTAAATATGAACAGCAGTGTGTATTGGAGAGACATATAAGACTTATGCAGCTTGTTGATACGCTTGAGTGGGCCGCCCCTAGGCTCAATAATCATGTCATAGCCAGTCCTGGTATCTTGTACAACATTAAAGACAATGCCACCAATATCTCGTGACGTATGCAGCTCATAGCCGCGAGCATCTCCCGTGTTGTATAACCGTATTTTGAAATCAGGAATATGGCTGTTAACACATTTATCATGTGTTGTCTGAAACAACTGTACCAAAGCGTGTGTGCCATTCAGAACTTCTATAAGATGTTGGACAGTTGAAGCGTTTAAAGAGCTATCCGCCTGTCCTCCAAAAGGAGCCATTCGGTTAGCTACTTCATTCTGTGTATCGTATATGTACAGTTGCAGAAAACGTGGTTGTTTTCCTGGTTCGGGGCACATCGATCCTAGACGATGGTATATCTGACTTGATATTTTAAAGACGCACGGGTCGACCGAACGGTTTACAGACTCGTCAACAGTTGCTCCTAAGGAAGTCATACCAAACATCTGGTTGTATGCGCGCATGTTTTCCATGAAATGTCGTTGCCCGAAGAGTTGTTGTATATACTGAGGTGGTGTTGGTGTTGGAGGCATATACATTTTCCCGCCGCCACAACAAGCATCCTATTTCGGACATCTGTTTTAACGGGTCGACTTGAGGCATTCGCCATACCAGAAGAGAGCACGACAGAATTGGCATTCGTATGTGTAGTCTCCAAATTCGCGGTAGACAGGAGGAACTGCAAGAAGATGACCGTTCAGAAACTGGGGTACGCGAGGGTAATCATAGAAATGAGACTAATAGTATCAAACAAATGTATACCCGCGTTAGTTGTTGACGATGTAGAACCATTTTTGGCAGCAGTTGGTGGGTTAACTGCCAAAACCGGTGGTGCGGTGCTAGAAGATGCCTCATTCTGTGAAGAATGTGAAGCGTCTGCCCGTGGGTAGTAAGCAGCACCCCCGGCACCATGGGTGGGTGTCCGGGTGGCTGCACTGAGTTTGAGCAACTGTCCTGAGAGAAAGAAAACAACCATTATAAGGTAAGTTATGAAAAGAACGGTAAAGGGGTCGTAACACGATAACCGAAACCACAAAAAACAAACAGTTACCGTTTGGTGTAGTCTGTTGGGCCGACGTACTCGAATGGAAAAGCAAGCGACGACGTGCACTTGTGTGAGGGGCTGTACGACGAACACCCAATTGGTTTACATGTACGCATGTATCTGAGGTTGTTGGAAGAGTTTGCCGATTTGCACGTAGAATTTCATGCACAGGAGGTGTTGCTAAGCAAAGACACATGTAAGGTGAAAGTAAAGATAATGCAAACCCAACGACGAACGTGTAAACTAATTACCCAGTGAAGGCAATTGCAGCCGTTCAGAAGTGGATGGTGAAGCATCAGGAGCGGGGGTTCCCGTAATATCAGCCCATAGGGCTGGTTGTGGGAGGGGATTTAGACCGTGCTTGGCAGTATACCTACGGGACGCCTCTGTAAGATGGATAAACTAATTGTTTTTTTAGAAAAAAGAGACATACACAGCGGCATATTGCGTTTGTAGAGGACGCTTGCACGTACAACGTACCTGTGATACCGGGGTTCAAACAGTTTTAAGTTCTGGCACGCGCAAAACACTCGGAGCAAACTATCCCGGATGCAGAACGACCACATAAGGGACACGAATCAACGGTATACGGACTTGAACCCGACGGACCAGACATGGCGCTAACCACGTACCAAAAATCAGGGAAGCAAACGTAGCATTACAAATGATGTAAGGATATAGAAACGGAATGACACATAGCACACGACTACATAACTGTATGCTAGAACGGGCAAAAACGGCTATACAAAAATTAACATACCTATAGTAGGCACACACACACAACATGCTACGTAACCATAATCAAATGAGTAACAATACACCAATAACACCATCAACTTCCAACAAAGCTGGTGTAAAAACAAAAAATATCCATGGTGCAGCCATACAAAATAATACATTCACGATTAACAATAAGTGGAGCCTACTAAATTTTTAAACTAATAATACACCATACCAGCATAGAGAACCCACAATAAACTGTAATACACAACCAACACATTTCTACCCCGCACAATGAAGGGACACACATATTGTATATAGCAGAAAATGACCTTTATACGAACCAAACAGAAACATAAAAGCAGCCTATAAGTTGAGTTTATAACTAAATAAAAATTAACATTTAGGTTAGTAGAAGGAAGGATGAAATAGAACTAACCAACAGTTTTGAGAGGGTGCAACCATAAACGGATATGGAACAGAATCAAAGGAAACAAAAGATAGAGGGTACACTATAGATACACCAACAATAATACAACAACAATAATGCAATTCATGATTAAAAATCTTGAGGGACGTGGGATATATATGCATGCTACAGTATACGTCACGGGGCATATTAGATCCACCCCGTTTTCACCAGTAACTTTTTGGGGCAATTCAGATCATATTGTGTGCAATCAACCCACAACGGAAAACGTCCAAAATCCAATCAACGGATGAGGCCAAAGGTTAACCCCGTAACACGTTCTATAACAAAATCAACGGTGATGATCATGTTTTAAGCCAAGGAATTGGGCAATGTGCGTAAATTCCATTATTTTTATTACATCTATAGTAGAAGAGAAGATTGAATTGTGTGTGTGTGTGAGGAGATGGAATATAAAATGATTGGTGTGAGGGGAAACTGCTCCTAGAGAACTGAGATTCCCCCTTTTATTATAGATAAATTTTTCTCAACCTTTGCACCTTTTGCATTTTTATTATTCGTGCATAAACAACTTCTCTAAACCAAATCTATTTTAGCTTTAACGCATGTTTGGTAGAGAGAATTTCAGAAATTAAAAACGAAGTAAAGAATAAAATTCCAAAGAAATGAAATTGATTGAGAAATTTACTGAATTTCATGGTTTGGTTTAGGGCTGAGCATCGTCCGGGACCGGACCGGACCGGACAAGACCGGACCGGACCGAGGACCGAAATGGTCCGAAACCTCGGACCGAGACCGGACCGAAATGGTCCGGTCCGGGTCCAGTCCGGTCCGGTTCGGTCCTCGGTTTGATCCGGTCCTATTAGGCATAATCCACGAGATTTTAGTAAGATCGAACCGGACTGGACCGGACCGAGGACCGAATTAGTCCAAAACCCCGGATCGAAAGTTTTTGTTCCGGTTCGATTCGGTCCGGTTTCCCAGTCCGGGTCGGTTTTTAGTATGCCGTGCTCAGCCCTAGTTTAGTTGCGTCAGAGAATTCAAATAAAAAATAATCACGAAAATTGAGTTTTTATCTTTTAAAAATCTAAACAAAAATGGATTGTAATGTCACAACAATAAATTTCAACAACCTATAAGCACGAGCTATCGCGTGTAATTTTGTTTACAAGATATTTTTTAAACTCATTTTTAAATAAAGTTACGTATACGTGATTACAAAAAAAAACATTTTTTCAAAAACAAAAACCTAAATGAAACTTAACAATTAACACTACCAAACTTTTTTCATGTCTCCATCAATTTCTCTTCATTTCTTCACTTTTTAATTTCTCTCAACCAAATAAAAAAAATCAGTCAAATTCAATTTCTTTAGTTTAATTTCTCTCTACCAATGAAATTAGTTAACAACTAAGTTACTTTTCTTTTTTAACGTCGAATTAGAATAATTAATAAATTAGTTATTCAATTTCATAATACTTACCTAGAAGATAGTCTATTCCAGCTTCGAATAATAATTAGTGATTCGATTTCACTATACATACCCAAAAGGTAGTTCCTGTCAGCCTCGAATCGGCGCATTTATGGAGCAGAACCCTATAGATTCTCATCTTGAAGGAAACCCTCCACGGAAAGACTTGAACTTGAGACATCTCACATGTGATAAGGACCTTCATTCATGATCTGAATCGTAACGTACCATCGTCACATTTCTTTACGACAAGCTTTGAAAGCCTATGGCTATGTTTGACGCGTGAGCTTTCAGAGCTTATCGTATCATGAGTTTATTGTTTTACAAAAATAATTCACTATTAAAACTAAGTCTCGTTTGGCTGATGCAGCTTGAAGGAGCATGTCTAAGAAATAAGCTCCTAAATGAAATGCTAGTTAAACTAGCATGTAGAACTAAGCTCAAATACATGCTCCATCATTCAACATTCAGCTTTAGTGACCTGTTCCAACGAGCATAAATATTTCAAGTCATAAAAAACTTGAAACATTATAGATACTCTTACTTTAGAAAATACTAATATCTATCAAAGTTAACCATGACTTGCTAACATAAGTTATGTTACCTGCTATCAAATATTCACAAGTCACAATGTTCACATAATCTTTTTTCTAATTTCCCTATTATTTAAAGGTTTTTTAAAAAAAGTTTATAAAAGAACATTTAACAAAAAAATTAATTTTTCAAATTCTTTTTTAAAAAAAAACTAACTAAAAAATAACCTTTTAAAAAAAAATTACAAAGTACTGTATTTTTTAATAACGTTTTTTATAAAACTTAAAAAAAGGAAAATTTTTTTTTATAAAAACTTTTTGTAGAAAAGGAATTTAAATAAAAAGGTTTTGATAAAAACACGTCAAATAAGTGACATGACGAGTACAATATTGAGCATGTGCCATGTCACTTAATGGACTTATATTTTATTTCTTAAAATTGAATTTTTTTGTTTTCAAAACCTTTTTTTTAAGTTTCTAGAAAGTATGAGTTTTAAATTTATTTTTTTATAAAAAGTATGTTTTTTTTAATTAAAAAAATATATTTTTTTTTATAAAAAATTCTTTTTAATATTAGTAAGTCATCAACAACTTTGATGAACAATATTAGTGTAGATGCAAAAGTCCGCTGGGCCTCTTAGTGGGCCGAGAATACCGCTGGGCTGCCCGGTCTTCTTATCCACAAGCCTATAAGAAAGCAGCACACGTTAGCTCGCCTCGGGTGGAGAGCCCGAGACCAACTCCGGTGTGAGAGTAAGTATCTGATTGAGCCGAATGGCCAATATCATGCAGAGCCGAATGGCCACGTAAGTATGTGTATTAAATGACTGTGTGTATATGATCTGACTTACATTGAATGAGGGGTATTTATAGTATCCAAAGTACTGTAGTGGACTGTTGTCCTTGAAGGCGACGCTCCTTGAGCCTTGGGATCTGACAGGCCAAGCTTTGGTCCAGGAGGTTAAGCAAGGCGTCTGGGTAAAAGGATGTGCCGTTTGTTCCCGAGGGAATCTACCCTGCTTTTGAGGTGTGCAGGCGGGTGACTCCTTTATCCGAGCGCCAGGCGCATGTCCACTGGACAATAGGGTGTGCCGTTCCTTCCCGATGCGTTAGCATTGCTTTCGAGGACACCCTCTAGGTCCGTGCCTGGTAAGTGGGCCGGTCTGCCAGGCCGTGTGGCCAATCTTGCTTCTAGAAGATTTGGCACGTGGGAACGGCCCAGCGGCTATATACGCGAACATGTCCCCCCAGTATTGGATTATCAATGTGAAGCATTGATGATTCAATACTTAACCGTGCAGCCGTCCCCTCCGTTTTTTCTTTTGTCCTGTACTCGTGGTTTCTGAATATTTTATTCCTCCCCCTCTCTCTTTTTCTTCTTTTTTTTTTTTTTTTTTTTTTTTTTTGTGAGTGCGTACCTACCCTCATAATTACTCTCGGTCAAAAATACTGATAATCGTGCTCATTTAATACCTCTGTGTGTTTTGTCGGCCAGCTGGCTAGCATTAGCGCTTTGCGTGGCTGAGAAAGGTGCCACGTGTTTTTACTGTTTGATGGAATGACCTTTGGTCGGCCTTTGGGGTCTATAAATACCCCTTTTCCCTTCTCATTTCTTACTTTCCCCATTTTTTTACCGTCGAGAGCCGTGAGGTACATCTCTTCTTCCCAGGTCTGTCTTTCTCTTTATTAGTTTTCTTTTCTTGTCTTTTCCTTGGTCTTCCCCGGCCTGTCATTATGTCCTCCGACGGGTCTTATGAGCTTGGCCTCCCTAGCCAAGAACAGCGCGAGGCCATTAACGAGGCCCAGGTTATGCCCAAATTTGATATGCATCTTTACCACTCCGATTTGAGTTCGGATCATGTGCGCCGCGTGGCCGCGGCTTATCACATTCCCTCAGATCTGAACCCTTCTGCTCCTTCCCGTAATTTTCGCATGAATGAACTCCCCTCTCATCTTATTGGTCTTTACGTCCACCACTTTTCTCAAGGCGGTCTTCGCATCCCTTTTTCCTCCTTCTTTCTTCGGGTCGTTGAACATTTTGGTGTACATATCTCACAGCTTGTTCCTATTGGTGTTAATAAAGCTACTCTCTTCGAGGTCTATTGTCGTGGCTTGGATGTCACTCCTACCGTCGCATTGTTCCGATTGTTTTATAAACTTTGTAAAGTAGGGGACTGGTTCTCCTTCCAGAGTCGTGGTGCCAAACCTTATCGTGCCTTTCTTAAGGATGGCCCTACTAGCTTAAAAGGTTGGAAAGGTCTTTTTTTCTTTGTCGATCGCAGGGATGCTCCCATCGCTATGCCATGGAGGCATCATGACTCCAGCGTGGCTGATCCCCTTCCCCAAGCTTCGGAGTATGATCCTTTGGATGCCAAAAAACTTTGTGAATTTGCTATACCCCTTCGGAGGCCTTACCAAAGTCTTTTGTATGCCGGCCGTCTTTCCCCTTTTTGGAAGTACCCAGGCTTCGATTGTGTACTCAATGGTCCGGCCGGGGAAAGTAATGTCTTCCTCTTTTCCCTTGCTTGGTTCCTCACGTCTTATATGTTGACTAATTTTTCTCCTTTTTGCAGGTGTCACCATGTCTGAGTTCTTGAGGATTCCTCGTTTTGCTGGTGCGTCCATTCGTAAGGGTGATCCTTTGCCGCAAGGCACGGTTGTCCCTACCTACACTAGCTCTCCTTTGCCTAAGGATGCTCCTATCCCTCCAAAGACTCTTGCTATGGAGCAAGCTGAGACCGTCGATGCTAGGGTTGTTGCTGATCGCGAGAGGAAACAAAGGCGTGCTGTTGAGAAGGCGGCTCGTGAGGATGCAGCGGCTGGTGGCTCTCATAGCGCTGGCACTAGGGCTACCCGGGCTACCACACATTCCAAGAAGAGGAAAACCGATGGTGAGGGTTCCTCTCACAAAAAGAAAGAATCCTCTCACAAGAAGAGTAAAGCCGCCAGAGCTCCCGTTATTCCTCCTTCGGCTCCCCTAGTCCTGTTGAGGCGAATGATGCTAACAAATCTCACCCTCCAACTCCTTCAGCCGGGGGGCCTAATGTTATGGAAGACCTTCGACAACATACTGATGATGCCTTCTCTCAACCGCAAGCTTCTGAAGGTGGGCCTTATGAAGAGGAACGTCCCCCCTCATCTGCCTCTCGTCCCCCCTCTGTTGTTCCTAGTGGGCGCCATGTCTCTCTTGATGGCGAAAATCTTGCCTTTCCTGGAGGTTGGCTCTCGTTCACTTCTCTCCTTTATATACATGTGTATGCTTTTTATATCTTTATCATATATATCTTTTCTTACATTTGTCGCTTTTTTTTTAGGTGATGCTTCTAAACCCATCAACTTGGACGCAGATGTTACTCCTGACGAGGCTGAGAGATCCTACCGTAAGGACACCTCTCTCTCCCATTGTGTTACTGCCGTTCGGATGGCCCTTCGGAACAACCCTCCGTCTCCGAAGCACACCTCTAGCTCTATTTTTCCCAACGGCTTCACACTTTCTCCTGAGAATCCTGACACCATGCTGTGCGTCTTAGTCATCCTAGCTTGTATGCTTGGGTGAAGGCTGTTGAAACAATGCTCGTACATTATTTCTACGGACGCACCGCCATCCACGTGCACCCTCCTTATCAAGTATCCTTCGACCTCGGCCTCTATCACAATTGCTTCTTCCGACAAGTCCTCGTCTGGGCACGGTGGGAATGTTATTGGGACATTCATCCAGTCTTCATTGATCCATCTTGACTTCCTCTTTCGGTTATCACTATGCCCCGATACCATGTTTATCACCTTGGTCTTTTGGGGGTGGCCCTTCTGGCCCCCTTTGCCTTTCTGCCTCACGTCCTTAATCAAATGGTTAAGTTTTCCGGATTCTAGGGCGGCCTCCAATTGCCTCCTCAACTGAAAACAATCATTCGTATAATGTCCCTTTGCACAATGATAGTCACAATATCTGTCCATGTTTTCTTTTTTTGGTGTTCCTATCATGGGAGGTGGGGCCGGGAGGTTTAATTGGTGTTCTGCTGCTAAGATTTCCTTCGGCGAGCTGGATAAGTCCTCTAGGGTAAATATTCGATTCACCTCTTGAGGACGCTGCGGGTTATGATAAGGCAAGGTGTAGGGTTGGGTGTAGGGGTTTCTATTTTGATAGGCTCCTCGTCCACCCCCTCTTCTTCCTCCAAAACTCCTTTTTTGGGCCCGGTCGTACCTCTGGCCTCCCGACGGAGAACCGTCTCCTCGGATGTACTCTCCTCTGGGCAATTCAGCATCCCTAAACGCTGTTTCAGCACGGACGTAGTCGTCCACATGCTTCAACATCTCATCCACCGTTTTTGGGATGCTTTCAGCAAATCGTTTGGCCAAACCAGGGCACTTATGTGCGCCCATGAATGAAGAGATTCTCATGAGATCTGGCACATTTGGGATAGAATTGGACTCACTTACCCACCTTTCTTTGAATACCGGTAGGCTCTCATTGGCCTTTCGGATGATCTTCGTGATCTCCGTTGGATCCTTTGCACACGCTTTCAGCATCCCAAACCGTGCGAGGAACTTGGCCTCCAAATCATCCCAATCATCTATGCTTCCTGCCGGCAACTCGTCAAACCAAGCCCTGGCCTTGTCATCTAACGTTTGTTGGAACATTCGGCACCACACGGGCATGGGCCATTCCCCTTGGTTCCCCATCCCTTTAAAATGGTTGATGTGGTCGGCCGGATCTCCCGTCCCAGCGTAAATCCTAACGTTGGCCGGCATCCTATGGCTAGGGGCTGAGTACTCGATGATCCTCCGGCTGAGGGGGCATTTGGCCAGTGATTTGAAAGGTTTTCCCAAATCATCATCTGCCACTTTCTTTCCCTTCGTCTTCTCTCCCTCACCTTGACTTTCCTTCTTCTTTTCCTTATCTCCCGAGTGTTCTTCCCCTTCATCAAAACTGATTAGCCTTGGCTTGATGTAGTCCCGGTTGCTTTTGTCTTTTATTAACTCCTTCAGGGCCGAAAGGTGACCCTCGATGATTTCTTCATTGGTGAGGCTATTGTGGTTGTCATCGTGAATTTCAACTTCAGGTGATGTTGGGGCAGGACCTGCCATTCTTTAGCTACTTGGTAGATCGAATTTAGGGTCCCACGGATGGCGCCAGTTTGTAGATGCAAAAGTCCGCTGGGCCTCTTAGTGGGCCGAGAATGCCGCTGGGCCGCCCGGTCTTCTTATCCACAAGCCTATAAGAAAGCAGCACACGTTAGCTCGCCTCGGGTGGAGAGCCCGAGACCAACTCCGGTGTGAGAGTAAGTATCTGATTGAGCCGAATGGCCAATATCATGCAGAGCCGAATGGCCACGTAAGTATGTGTATTAAATGACTGTGTGTATATGATCTGACTTACATTGAATGAGGGGTATTTATAGTATCCAAAGTACTGTAGTGGACT
The DNA here is from genome assembly GCA_025667525.1 of Glebionis coronaria. NCBI lineage: Eukaryota > Viridiplantae > Streptophyta > Magnoliopsida > Asterales > Asteraceae > Glebionis > Glebionis coronaria. The sequence continues at coordinate 499,770,822 of CM046882.1, forward strand.
GTTGTCCTTGAAGGCGACGCTCCTTGAGCCTTGGGATCTGACAGGCCAAGCTTTGGTCCAGGAGGTTAAGCAAGGCGTCTGGGTAAAAGGATGTGCCGTTTGTTCCCGAGGGAATCTACCCTGCTTTTGAGGTGTGCAGGCGGGTGACTCCTTTATCCGAGCGCCAGGCGCATGTCCACTGGACAATAGGGTGTGCCGTTCCTTCCCGATGCGTTAGCATTGCTTTCGAGGACACCCTCTAGGTCCGTGCCTGGTAAGTGAGCCGGTCTGCCAGGCCGTGTGGCCAATCTTGCTTCTAGAAGATTTGGCACGTGGGAACGGCCCAACGGCTATATACGCGAACAATTAGTATTTTTTTTTTATATCTCAAACTTATTTATAATTTCATATAATCTTAGCTCTTTGTTTGGACACAACAAAAATAAAAGACGAGTACCCTTTCTACTTTTTATTTTGAGTCGCAACATTTTCTTAAAAAATACTTTAATAAAACAAAAACACCTACACTAGAAGACAGACAAAGCATCAAATATGGCAACACCATATAACCTCAGTAAAAACCATATTACATTTTGAAAGCAAGCAAGCAAGCTAGGGTTTATAACTTTATATCTTCTTCTTCTTCTGCCGCTGCTGCTGTTGCATTCACAGGTATAATTCTTAACTTCATTTCTTGCTTTTTACTTGTTTCTTCTATGTTTACCGATGATCTCATCATGCTAGTCTTTTTTTTCTTTTTTTTTAAACCGATTTTATAAGATAAAATTACCAAATAAAAGGGACTAGTGTAATTTTTTCTTTGTAGCATCCACTATGGTATTTCAAACATAGGTCTAAAACTTTTTGAAGAGGTCTAAGATTTTTTTTTCCATAGTGAGAAACCATTTCATGCTTATGTGGCATGAAGAGGTCTAGGATTATGAAGAGGTCCAAAATTTATTATCATCTCTTTTCTATTTTTCTTTTTAGCTAAATAGTTAATGACATTTAAAATCTATAAACTTTTAAAGGTTTATCCATAGTGAGAATATGTTTATAACTTAAAATGTGATATAAATTAATAACATTTGAGGAGGTGGCAATTTTATAAACCTATGAATAGGTTCATCATAGTAGATGCCCTAAAAGTTTTTATATATTTTTAGTAACATAAACCTTTCAGGTTGACGGTCAATTTGTGTTAATTCATTATTTAGTCCTTGTAGATTTCATATTCTCATTCAAGTCACTAGATCTGAAGATTTTTTAAATTAGCCTCTCAACTTTATAATATGTCATTTTTGTCATTAACTTATTATTTATTAGGGGGGTGTTTGTTTTCGCTTATATGTGTGTGGCCTTTTGAGCTTCTTTGATTTCGGCTTCTTATATTTCATAAGCCTCAATTTTCCGGCTTATTTTTAGACTTGTGCACTTATAGCCCATAAGTCTTAAAATAAGCCTAAAAAATAGGGCTTATGAAATATAAGCCGAAATCAAATAAGCCCATATAGAAGAGCAAACACCCCTTTAGGGGGTGTTTGGGGTGTTTGGTTTGGCTTATACAATATAAGCCCATTTCGGTTTATATAACATAAGCCCCAATTTTGTGGCTTATTTAGAGGCTTATGAGCTTATATAAGTTTATTATATCATGATAAACTTATAAAAGTTTATTATATCATGATAAACTTATATAAGCCCCTAAGTCTCTAAATAAGCCACAAAATTGGGGTTTATGTTATATAAGCCGAAAATAAGCCATATTTCGGCTTATATTTCATAAACCTTATTTTTTAAGCTTATTGGTGACTTATGGGCTTAGATAAGCTTATTACTATCATAACAAACTTAGATAAAGCCCATAAGTCTCTAAATAAGCAACCAAATTGAGGCTTATGTTATATAAGCCGATATAGGCTCACGTTATATAAGCTAAAACAAACAGCCCCTTAGTTGGTTATGTTAGGCGACAACCTTTTTGGAGCATTTAGAAACGTTTGAACTATAAATCTATTATGGTGGCTTGGAAATGAGTGTTTAGCATTGTGATTAGTTTCTACGTCATTTTACAGTTGCATCTTTGGTACCAAACGCTTTATAAAACCAACATAGTACTTATTCTTTTTATAAAAGCGCTTGGTAACATAGATGTAGATGTACGTAGTTGTAGTTATAAATGTTAAACGCCGTAAAAGCTAAGCACTCCTTTTATTAGTTTTTTGAATGATAGCGTTTAAACTAAACCAAAAGTTAAACACTCGTTGCCAAACAAGTACTATATTCTAAACGCTACCAAAAGTTCTCGCCAAACACATCAATAATTAATAGAGATTGAGCCTTCGTATATTTTTTATTTTGATTTTATAAAAGTTCCTGAAGTTCAAGTTTTGATCTCATTTTGAAATTGTGCTATAGTTTGATGGCACCGAATATTTTTTTGGGTATACCTGGTTTCCGACTCGACATTGCGAGCCGACAAATCCTGGGGCGACTGCCCTTTTGGATAGCCCGGAGTCGTTGCAGGTCTTGGTGGCCACCCCCCAAATATACACACCCGGCGAGGTTTGAACCCTTGACCTCTTGTTTGAGAGTCAAGGACCTTACCGCTAGGCCACTTGGTGATGGTTAATTATCGCACTGAATATTTAAGCGATATAGTCGGGATTTGGGAACTATATGTTAGATGAATATATTGTGGTGAAACTAAGTATATTGGTAGGTATCTTGTTTAACGAGATAAAAAGGTTCTTAGAGCTAACATCATGTGCTTTCTAACAGTTGCATCTATGGGGGTGTTAGAATTTTCCGTGCACATGCTTGCCAACTGATGAATATGCTAATTTTTTAAGAAGTTGATGTTTACACTATATGATAAATAGTTCGTTTATTAAATTGAAAAGATATATAATTATTTGATTGGAATACGAGTTCATAATGGTTTTATATTCTGTTTGCTTGAGGTTCCTGTAGTTTACATTTTGTGAATTTCATTACTACACGAGCTTCATGTGTTTTTTTTTTTTTTTTTTTTTTCTAAAGGGTGCTTGTGTTATTGTATGTGTGCTTGAGGATTGATGTTTATGCTATGCTATATAGTTATTTGAAAATTCGGAAGTGTCAATTTTTTTAGTTATGGTTGTGTTTGGCGAGGATGAGGTAATATACACTACCACTTGGGCCATTGTGAGAATCCAGTAGGGTTTGTTTTGACCCATCACTGTCTCGTATAGACCCTCTTGTTAACGAGATCAGAGTTTACCCACCTTGGATTTGATTGTATCAGTGATCCCCTGTTGGCTTGTAATACTTTTTAGTTCATTTTATCTAGCTTCTAGCTGGCTTAATGATAATGTTGTTAAAAAAAACAGAGTCGTGCAGTAAGGGTAGGTCCAGTAGGAACGGTAAAAGCATTGAAGTGTTATTAGCGATATGTGGACCTGAAAAATTGGCTGGAATGATGTATCCTTGATAACATTGTCACAATTACTTTTAGTTTTTATGGAAGGACAAAGTAAAATTGTTACAACTGATCAATTGAACGGTTTACATATTTTTTGTAAAGGATTTGTCATATTGCACGATAGCATGAGATTCTTAGGCCTTGCTCTAGATTTATCGAAGCGTTTGTAAAATTCTTCAACATAGGAAGGTTAATGCTTAATTGTAGGAGTAGTTGGTATGAGATGGATTATGAAGATAGAGACGATCAGGTAGAAGTGTTGCCTCAAGCACTATATGTTTTGAGAGATTCTTTTGCAAATGCTTTAACTATTGAGGTATGTGAACGTAGTTTTAACCCCCAAAAAGGTGAGGAGAGAGAGGGGATCACACACTCGGACTCAGGTGAAACGAGTCCCATCATGGAACAGGATCTGTTCATAAGCCCATGTTCTTACTTTGAATTTTTATTTAGCCATACAGGAATGTATTCATTATTGGCTTTTGGTACAACATCATGCGAAATCTGGAATTTTCGTTGTTCATAAGGATTTTAGTAATTACGGATGTGATAATGGCTGCCCTTTATAGGGGAACAATTGAACAACCAAAATCGCTTGTAATCTTGTGTTGTATAATGCTTATAAGTTACCCATTGTATGCAATGACATGATAATTGTCATAATGTTTCCATGTTATTTTATTATCTTGTTTACTTTTACCGATCCTGATTGAATCATTGTTGAACGTAAAAGTTTCTATCTTATGTTTCATAAATTCCAAAAAAAAATATATGAAGTTTTTTTTTTTGTAACAAGCAGGTACAACGAACATGCCACAGAAAAAAAATTCCAAGGCCAAGAAGACTCGGAAGTGTCACGTGTGTGGGGACACTGGACACTATGCTCGCGACTGCGAAGAAAGAAAGTCAGGTTCTGAAGAAGTGGTGCTTCAGGACACAACCGGGAAGTGTCACGTGTGTGGGGAGACAGGCCATTATGCTCGGCAATGCAAAGACAAAAAATCTGATACTGCGAAAGTGGTTCTTAACGCAATAATAGGCTTAGTAGGGCCTCGATCCAACAAGAAGGCCCAAGGCTGGTACTTGAATCCTGGTTCTTCAGAGCATGTTTGCTACTCTAGGGACGTGTTTGTGGACTACAACCCAATGAGAGATCACGAGGTTATTTTCGGCAACGATGATCATCTTGATGTAGCTGGAATTGGTACAGTGGTGATTCGGCTTGACACAGATAAGGTCTTGACTCTTTCAAATGTTCTTCATATACCAAAAATCAGTAAATGCTATGTATCTGTCGTCAAGCTCGATGATCTTGGATACATCGTTTCTATTGTGGGTGGGGTAGGTGTCATTAAGAAGAGCCATGAGGTCATAGGTACAGGGTATAATTTTGGTGGGGATGCATTGTATCGGTTGAGCTTAAAGGGAGATCCTCCTGTTAGGAAAGTGATTGCCAATGATATACATCCAGGTGCTGACAATGGTGATAATTATGTTGTGCCCGGGATCGGGTGGTCTGTGCTTAAGTTTACCACTGACAAAGCTAATGAATCTGAATTAATCTTTACTTATGGTGGTGGGCAATGTGTCATAAAGCAGGGTGATGTGGTCGTTCAAAAACTGTACAAGGATGGCATTTTATATAAGATAGACTTTATGAAAGAACCCTCCCCACTCGTCAAAGTAGTGCATCATGAAACGATAGGCTTGTTCATGGGCGATGTTCACCCAGAGTTGACCGAGGGTAGGGCTCGAGGGTGGTACGTGCTTGCTAGTTGCTCAGTGCATGTTTGTAACTCGAGGGACATGTTTGTTGACTACCAACCGGTGACTGGTCATGAGGTGGTTCTGGAAGACGATAGTCGTGTTGCTGTGATCGGGTATGGAACAGTGAAACTTCAATTGACTACTGGGAAGGTTTTGACTCTTGAAAGGGTTTTTCATATGCCTGCAATCATGAAGTGCTGCATATCCGTTGAAAGGCTTAAGAAGATGGGATTTAGCGTGGGCTTTGATGAGGAGGGATGCTATGTTAAGAAGGGTCAGCAGATCATGGGAACTGGGTTCGTTGAAGATGGATTGTTTCGTATGGGTCTCATTGGTGAATATTCAGGAGGAAATCAGGCGTGAGCGTGGTTGACTGGATTATCAATTCGGCTAATGGTAATTTAGTTTTTGTCCACAAACTTTCTTAAGTGCATACTTTTGACTAGATGTATGCCTATTGAATCTTAAGTTGTGGTTATGTCGTATTGTCTTACTTTAGTTGATACTTTTGCTGAAGAATGATGTACGTTCTATCTGTGTTTGTGCTTGATAATCTATTAGCTTTTTTTCTTGCCATTATATATACCACAATGTGATGGCGCTTATGTTACGCATATCAGTAATTATACTGTATACGGGTTTGGTGAAAACTGGCTATAAAAATATAATGCCTTGCAAGCTGAGGTATGAATCCGTAATAGATGAAGTGCAGTATAAAATGTATTATAATTCCATCTTGTTTGCGACCGGATATGATCTAGTCATCAGATTGTTTAGAATCAGGTTAGTCATTGCCTCGTTGGTGTGATCTCTTTGATTCATCCTATTACATTTGTAAATTTAATGGTAAATATGGTTGCCCTTTACGGAAGGAGGGCGGTACCTCAATCTTATTTAGTGGTGGGACTCCCATCTCCTCTTATTGTACAGGACAAGTCCCGAAAACCACCAGAAAGAAATCTAAATAAACAATCAAAATGTCTTGCTGCAAATATATATACTTTGTAATATGCCGGTGCAGGTTTAAGAGGATTGTTGATTAAGTTGTTGGTTAAAATATATTCTAACCAGCTCTTGTAAAACATATAGAGTAAGAGATATATATATAGTGTGTAATATGTTGGCGCAGGTTTCCGATGATTGTTGATTAAGGTGTTGGGTAACAACAACGTATGTCGTTACAAAGAAATTATTCTAAAAGCTTTCGGAAAACACATAGAGTTAGAGATTAGGGTATTTTTTTTCTGGGGGAACATGGGTAACTTTTATGAACAAACCTCAGCGAAGGTTGAAGAAAATATATGCATACTCAATTCTTAACATATCATTAACGAGCATGTTTAAATTGTAATACAGAAAGGATCATGATGAACCTATCCATAGTCCAGACCACTAGACCTTGATACTTGTATTTGAATGACATTAAATTGCAGTTATATGGCTTGTTGTTCTAACCATGAGTAAAATCGAACTGCATTGTCGATATGTAGATGTATAACTTAACTAGCTACCTCATGACACGACCATAGTTATGGAATTCATCGAAAAACGTGTTAAAATCCAACTTGTAATCTGATATTTAAAACATTACTAGCCGTTGGAGTGAAGTTGGGCTTTGCCTTGTGAAGGCCCAGTATGCTAGGTACCGTTGTAAACAACTAGAATATACCCGAACTCTTTCACTGAGTTAGGGTTTATGAGAGTCTTTGTGTGTGTGCCGCTATGGTTTATCACCTCATCTCTCTCCATTATTGCTTCATATTTTTTATTGTTTAAATCTTGTAAGACTATTATCATTTTAGATAATAGACGCACACCAGCTTTAATCTGTGATGGATATTAGTTTATAAACTCTCTCTTTAAGTTTTGATCTCTTTATGTTAATAAAAGTGTTTTTGAATCATCATATCTAGTTTTTCTACATGGTATCAGAGCCTGGTTCTCGAATCTGACTTTGTTATTGTGAAAAGTTTTTTTTTGATAAATCCCTTTCTTTTGATTCCTTTTGATACTGGCTTTCAAAAGTTGTTTTTTCTTTGATTCTGCTATTGAAATAGCATTATACTCTCTCGATTTACAAAAACCCCCCAATTTTTTGAAAAAATTAGGGTTTCACTTTTTTGGGGGATCTTTTGATTTAAAGGTTCCGGTGACTTGTTGGTGCTTCATTTGGGACTCTTGTGGTATTATCTCACTCATAAGTGGTAAATCCCTAATTTTTCAAAAAAATTAGGGTTTACTGTTTGTGGTTGGTACTTGAGGTTTCCTTGTGTTATTGGCTAAGTTGGTGACAGATTCGCTGGATTTATTGATTTTCCCTAATTTCTTTCCCTTGAAGGAAAAAATTAGGGTTTGTCATTTGGAGGTTCTGAGATCTTCTAGACTAAGTGAATCTAGAAATATCAGATCGATCGTGCTTATATTTGGGTCTCACTGCAACACCTCTCATACTCTCTCTTTTGATTGCTGTTTGATTTATCTGCTTATTTGTTTTATTTATTGGGTTGGTTTCTTTTTTTTTGACCTCTTTTTTGGATCCTCACTCATTGCTTGCCCTTGACCTGCCACCCTTGAATGGTTTGGAAGCCTGGGAACTTAGTTGGCAGTGTTGTGAGTTGTTTTATTACTGTTCATGGTGATGATGAGACTTTGAGTGTGATTGATCCAGTCACACTCATTAGTAAATTGGACTTGAGTGACCCCTTACATTTGCACCCCAATGATACTGCTGTGTTGACTGTTGTGAGTGTCAAACTTAAAGGTACTGAAAATTATCAAGTTTGGGCTAATGCTATGTTGTTAGCCTTGGAAGGAAAAAACAAAATTGGTTTTATTGATGGGTCATGTAAAAGGTCTATAACTGATGAAGTTTTGGTAAAACAATAGGACATAGTCAATGCTGTGGTTCTTGGGTGGATTTCGAACTCTATATCTGAGGAATTATTTATTGAGCAAATCTTTTCTAAAAGAGCTAAGCATGTTTGGAATGAACTTAAAGAAACTTACCATAAAGTTGATGGGTCTGTTATTTTCAATCTTCATCACAAGATCAACACTGTTAAGCAAAATAGATCTAATTTATGTGATTATTACCATAAATTGAATGCTTATTGGAAACAGTATGATGCTATGATTGAGTTGCCTAATTATGTGTGTTCTACTTCTGGTGAATTTAAAAGGCATAATCAGATGTTAAAACTTATGCAATTCTTGATGGGTTTGGATGACTCTTACATGAGCATTAGGAGCTCTATTCTCTCTAGAGAAACTTTGCCTGATGTTAAGGGTGCCTATGCTATAATATCTAGTAAGGAATCTCACAGGTTAGCATCTGGTACTCTGGCTGGATCCTCTCAGAGGACTCAGACATCATATTTTTGTCTAATGGGCCTGCTAGAAACAATTTTCAAAGGAACTAGACCACTAACGATGCCAATTTCAGACCTAACTTTGGTAACAATGGCAGTTTTAGACCTAATTCTCTCACCACTGGATTTAGACCTAATGCTCCTACTAATTCTGTGTTTAGACCTAATGCTCTGACTTATGGTAATTATGAGATTGTGTGTGAGATTGTGGTTACAACATTGATAGATGTTTCAAGATTATTGGTTACCCAAGTGATTTTGGAAAGAAAAAAGGGGGTCAAGGTAACAAGGGTAAAACTGTCTCCAACATTTCTGTTGGGACATCCTCATCATCTGGTTTCAGTGATGAGAAACTTGTTACCTTGATCTTTATGTTTAAAGAAAACAAAGGAAGCACAAGTGATTCTGGAAAAAGTGTTCATGCCAATATGGTAGGTAGTTATTTAAACAATAGTAAGATTTTTAATGATAACTTTGAGAAGTTTTTTTGTTCTAACACCAACATCAAATCAAAACTTGGGAAGAATGGGAAGGTTGTTGATTCAGGGGCAAATCAACATATGACCAATGATGATACTGAATTAAAAAATGTTTTTGATATTTCTCATCTTAACATTAAGGTGGCTCATCCCAATGGGACTGAAGCCATCATTTCTAAAATTGGCAATCTTAATCTTTCAAATGGTCTTGTTTTGTTTGATGTTCTTGTTATACCTGATTACTGTGTTACATTGGTTTCTGTTCATAAGTTGGCTAAGGATAACAAAATTTTAGTTGCTTTTGATGAAAATAAATGTTTTTTAATCAGGATTTCAAAAAAATCTTGGGGACTGGTAGACAATGTGGTGGTTTATACTATTTAGATGTAGAAGGTACTAAATGTGTTAATGACCCTTATGTGATTGCTTGCTCCTTGTCTAAACATGACTGGCTTAGGTCACCCTGCTGACCCAACTCTAAATGTGCTTAAAAATTCTTTGAACATTAGTTCTACTGATCAAAATGAGTTTTGTGAAATATGTCAAAGAGCTAAACAGTCTAGGGAACCTTTTCCATTAAGTGAACACAAAACTAAATATCTTGGTGAACTGGTTCATTTAGATCTGTGGGGACCCTATAGGGTGACCAGTCACACTGGTCATAGATACTTTTTAACCATTGTGGATGATTACACAAGAGCTGTATGGGTTTATTTGATCAAAACCAAAGATGAAGTTGGTATCTCAATTGAGATTTTTTATAACCTTTTAAAAAACCAATTCAAAAGAGATGTTAAAGTTTTTAGAAGTGACAATGGGACTGAATTTGTTAATCAGAATTTTCAAATTTTTTGTCACATTAAGGGGATTATACATCAAACCTCTTGTGCTTATACTCCACAACAAAATGGGGTGGTTGAAAGGAAACATAGGCATCTTCTTAATGTGACTAGATGCCTTATGTTTCAGGGGGGAATACCATTAAGGTTTTGGACTGAATGCATTCTAACTGCTACTTATCTTATCAACATATTACCCTCTTCTGTGCCAAATGGTAGATCTCCTTATGAGATGATGTATAATTCATCCCCTAATCTCTCTCATATTAGGACTTTTGGATGTCTTTGTTTTGCTACTATTTTAAATAGTCATGATAAACTCACCAGTAGGTCTGAAAAATGTGTTATGATGGGTTTTTCTAATTCTCAAAAGGGTTATAAACTGTATAGTCTTGACAGCCATCAGTTCTTTGTTTCTAGAGATGTTAAGTTTTTTAAATCTATTTCCCTTTTAAAGATACTATTTTGAATAATAAGAATAGTAATGAAGATGTTGATGTCTTTCAAAACAATAAAGTTTTAACCTTTTTTGATTTGGAAAATCCTAAGCTTCCTAATGATGATGAAAGAGTTTTGGACACTCATAATGGTGACCGTATGTCACCAAGTGTTAGTAGCCCACACTTGGATCTAGGTGACAGTGGACACATTGCTTCCAGCAATGATACCACAGATGCCAGTCCAAGTGTTTTTGAGGCTGCCACACTTGATGAAAATCAAATATCTGAAGGAACTTTAGAGCATCACCCAAGTCTTACCTTTCATGGACAGAACTTGGGTGGCATATCTAATACCAATGCTCAGGATAACCAAGTCTTGAGAAGATCTTCTAGAACTTTTGTTTTTCCAAAAAACTACAATGATTTTGTTGTTGATTCAAAGTCAAATATGGGATTGAAAAGTTTGTTGGATATTCTAAGATTATAGGGGATGTCTTATGTTTTGTGACCCAATTAAATAAAAGTTGTGAACCAAAAAGTTTTTTTGAGGCCTGTCAAGGTCCTCAATTGATTGATGCTATGAATGTTGAATTTGCTGCTTTACTTGAAAATGATACTTGGAATTTAGTTGAATTGCCTGTTGGTAGAAATGCTTTAAATTCTAAGTGGTTTTGGAAACTTAAGTTCAAATCTAGTAGTGAAATAGAAAGGTATAAGGGTAGACTTGTTTCCATGGGTTGTGGTCAAAAGGAAGGTATTGATTATGAGGAAACCTTCTCCCCTGTTGTGAAAAGGGTTACTGTTAGGTGTCTTATTAACTTAGCTGTTAATCAATCTTGGCCTATATACCAACTTGACATTAACAATGCTTTTTTATATGGAGAGTTAGATGAAATTGTCTACATGAAACCCCCCAAGGTTTCTACTCTGACAACCCTAAGCTTGTTTGTAGGCTGAAAAAGTCTATTTATGGTCTTAAACAGTCCCCTAGATAGTGGAATGCCAAACTCACCTTTGTTTTGGTTGATGATGGGTTTGTCCAAAGTAAATATGACTATTCTCTTTATACTAAGAGTTGTGATAAGTCATTTCTTGTTGTGCTTGTATATGTGGATGATATCATTATGACTGGTAATAATGAGAAAGATATTGACAACTTCAAAAGTTTTTTGAAAGGGAATTTTAAAATTAAAGACTTGGGAAAATTGCAATATATTTTGGGGATAGAAGTTGTTGACACTCCTTCTGGTGTGTGTTTGAATCAAAGAAAATATGTCCTTGATCTTTTGTCTGAGTACGGAATGCTTGCATGCAAACCATCCAAGACACCCTTAATATCAAAGCTGTCAATATCCAATGAACCTTCTGAAAATGACCCTTTGTTGGAAAATGTTGTTGATTATCAGAAGCTTATGGGTAAGCTTATTTACCTGACCAATACTAGACCTGACATTTTATATGTTGTTCACTGCCTTAGCCAATTTATGCACTCACCCTTGAGGTCTCATCTGAGGATTGCCTTTAAGATTCTCAGATACTTAAAGGGTTCACTAGGACTTGGTATTCATATTAAGAAACACCCAGGTGTGTCTCTTAAAGGTTTTTCTGATGCTGATTGGGCTAAGTGTATTGTGACTAGAAAGTCTGTTACTGGTTATTGTGTCTTCTTTAATGATAATCTTGTTTCATGGAAAAGTAAGAAACAAATTACTCTCTCTAAGTCATCAGCAGAAGCTGAGTATAGAGCTCTAGCCTCTATGACTAGTGAAGTCATTTGGATCCTCAAAATCTTGAAAGATTTGAGTTGTAACAACCTTTTCCATGTGGATCTTTATTGTGATGGTAACTCAGCAATTAAGATTGCTGCCAATCTTGTGTTCCATGAGAGGACTAAACATCTAGAGATTGACCTTCACTTTGTGAGGGAAAAAATCTTAGATGGGGTTGTTAGAACTCAAAAGGTGGATTCTGCAAATCAAATTGCAGATATCCTTACCAAAGGATTGGATACACCACAACATGAGTACTTGGTTAAAAAACTAGGGCTGATTGACTTGTATAGAATATCAGATTAAGGGGGATGTTAAAATCCAACTTGTAATATGCTATTCAAAACATTAGGGACTAATGTTGGCATTGTTTATATTTTAGGGTCTATTTGTGGACAAATGGTTTAGGACTGATGGGCTGGACTAGCCGTTGGAGTGAAGTTGGGCTTTGCCTTGTGAAGGCCCAGTATGCTGGGTACCGTTGTAAACAACTAGTATATACCCTAACTCTTTCACAGAGTTAGGGTTTGTGAGAGTATCCGTGTGTGTGTGCCGCTATGGTTTATCACCTCATCTCCATTGTTGCTTCATATTTTTTCTTCTTTAAATCTTGTAAGACTATTATTATTTTAGATAATAGATCCACACCAGCTTTAATTTGTGGTGGATATTAGTTTATAAACTCTCTCTTTCAGTTTTGATCTCTTTATGTTAATAAAAGTGTTTTTGAATCATCATATCTAGTTTTTCTACAAAACAGCTTTGTGCCATGCTTTCTAGATATGACAAGCGACGCAGGAACCTCCAACTCTTGCCTCCTAGGCATTCCCTCAATTTTGTTTCACGATGTGAGATAAAAAACATCTTGCTGAAACAATCTAACTTGAGTTTCTTAGACTAGAATAATGTCTAAATCGTGTTTTCTTTAGTCACGATGCCGACATCATCAAATGGAAAACGGCAGATAGAACAACAATGGGTCATGTAGCCTCTTTGTGTTTTAAAAGCCGTGAGTTGAATATGAAGTGCAGTACGATCATGATTTTACTTTAGAGAATTTAGAAGGATTGTGTTGCTTGGAAAGATATTTATTTTACTGGAAATATATTAGTGAATTTTAGTTTTGGTATAAAAAAGGGCTAACGACTAGCTTGTTGCCCGTTTGTCTTCTCATAATATATAAATTATAACTTTTTTCTTTATTTGCATGACTGATTAAATAAAATAAAAAAAGCTTACATTTATATGTTTTATTAAGATGTTTTTTATTTTATTCAAAATTTTAATGTCTTTAGTATTAATTAATTTTAGTGATGTTGTTAAAAGATTTTACTTGCTTTATTGTGCTTAAAATATCGCATAGAAAAAGGAAAATCGTAATGACAAGGAAAAAAAAAATAAGTCACTGTGGGTCACTATTTGACAAGATTTTAGATAGCTGAGACATGACGTGATGACATGGTTAAGCATTACGTCTTTACGAGATATGATGAGTCATCATGACGTGAATTAAAGCGTTATAAAATATTAAAAATTATATAAAATTATATGTTTATATCATATTATAAATATAGGTCACAAAAATAAAGTTAACAAACTATTTTTATATAAAAAATATCATATTTATCGAAATTGAATATTAAAAGCCTTCCATGGATCTTGTTTTATCACGAGCTATCACGTTTTTCACTTATCGTCTCACTTCAAGCTTTAAACTCTAGCCTTAGTTTATTGCGTGGCGTGGAGGTCAAGCTTCATGTCTTTACGAGGCCTGTGCGAGCCTTTTAGAACCTTGCTACTGAGGCTAACCGAAGCGACCACATTTAGAGCAAGGGTATGGTGGCGCCATAGTGGCGTTGGCACGAGAAAATGTTTGCTTACCACACCGGACATAGTGATATGATTTTTGGCATCAAACTCACTCACATTAAACAGCTTTTTGATTTTTTTAATAAAGTAAGCTATATAATGTGGACTAATCAATACCACATTTTTTTTACACAATTTTTTCTCGTGTCAACCACATATAACTCATTTTAAAAATTAAACAATTTTTAAAATTTATTTTCATGTCAATCATGCGTGACACTCATTCTTCTTTTAACATGAGCTTTTGTGCTTCAACCGCTCCCGGTACTCTTAGACTACTAATCAGGCCGAGTGGAATTGTGTTGATCTCACGAATGACACCCGGTCACAAAAGTGATGCATGGCTTTGTGGCTGTAGTAATAATGATGTTTTTCAAAAAATGTTTGTTTTTATTAGCAGACAATAATTATAAAACGGATGAAGATAAAATGACCGTAACACCTCTCTCTTGAAAATCAAAATTCAAATAACAGAAAAATGACAAAGTAAACAGACTTTAAGCCTTAAAAGTGAACTTTTTGAAAGTTGTAAGGACTTAAAATGTGATTATGTTTTGAAACCTTTTTTTCTTTTTAAAGTTTAACAAGTTTTTGGAAACTTGTCTCTTTCACGCTTCTGATCACCTATAGGAGGTAATTATCACAACTCTACACAGTTTAAGTTAAAAAAATATTTGTAGCGAGACAGATTTATTAAAATAAGAAAACTGAAAATAACTTTCAGCGATATAACTTATATTTTCTATGAAAAATTCATGTACTTTTTCCGTTTTAAATTAATAGTCTAATTTACTATTTTCAAATGTCTTAAGTTAATAGTTTACGTTTAAAAATAGATAAAAATATTATAGATTAAGTACTAGTATTTGTTAAAAAAATAGAAAAATTTTAAATTAATATTTAAGAATAAAATTGTTATTGTGTAAAAAATAAGAGACAAAAAACTAAAAAAAACAATATTTATTGCTTGTTTTTATCGATAAATTATAATTATATGACAAAAAAAATAATTTTTAAAATCTAATCTTGAATTATAAGTTTAAATTAATCCAGTTACTCTAAAATTACGCATAAGTAAATTGACTAGTTTTAAACTTGTATCAATGATAACTAGAATCATGATTTCACAAAGATATTATTTCCAGCTATGTATCGTTGTTTTGCGCGTATATTCATTTAGTTTCAAATAATGAAGGAAAAATAACTCGGATACACATCTATTTTTGTGAAGGTCTTTAAAATTGTTGGTGATGAATTTTTATCATCTAAATATACTTTTCACTCGACCATAACTATATGCTTGTAATACAACTATTTTTATTTTAGCAAAATTTATTCTAAAATCACAGATGTCACATTCAATTTATTTCAAAAGAAATTGAGTCATCGAGGCTAGGGTGTCATAAAGCGTGAGTCTCGTCGAGCTGAGATGGCAGCTGCTTTCGCCGCCACACCCACCTCATGTTTCTCCGCCCTTTCTTCGCTGCACCGGCGAGACCACAAAAAGGAAGAAGAAAAAAAAAACGACC
Source organism: Glebionis coronaria (assembly GCA_025667525.1). Lineage (NCBI taxonomy): Eukaryota > Viridiplantae > Streptophyta > Magnoliopsida > Asterales > Asteraceae > Glebionis > Glebionis coronaria. Next base: position 499,786,324 of record CM046882.1, read on the forward strand.
GACCATTAGGCAACAGTCGATTTTTATAAAAAAAATAATATTTTTTAACATTTACTATTATATATATCCTTATTTTAACACTTTTAACACACACCATTCCTTCTAATCTTTTTATCTTACAACAACGAAAAAACGTCTAACTTCCCAAATGACCAATTCCCACATCTCAATTTCACAAAGGTTCTCAACACAAGCAACCCGAATCTTTCGTCATCCTCAAACCCCTCGACGCTATCGTCGCAATACTCCATATCATCTTCTTCCCAATTTCCACCTTTCCACTTTCCATCTTTCCATTTTTCATATTCTTCCCAATTCCCGTATCCTCCTTTTACTAATAACTATTTCCCCCAAATGACACCGAAACAAAATTACCAACAACAACAAATCTTATTTCAAAACGCCCAATTTAACAACCAGTTTCTAAATTACCCAAGTCAACAACAAGTTCCAGAAACACAATTTAAAGTTCCAGCGTCACGACCACCATCCGGAAAAGAAAACCGTAAAAAGTTAAAAGCCAAAGTGTCAAAAGCCGTTAATTTGGATGCAGATGATGATGACATAGAATTTGTGGAAGCTCCGACTCAGGAACCGACACGTTGGACTCGTGATAAAGAGATACTATTAGCCAAATGTAGGGTTAGTGTTTCAGAGAATGTCGAAATTCGAAACGACCAAAGCCTTGATTTTTTTGGGGGCATATTCTTCGAGATTTCAACAACCAAACAACGAGATGCATCATACAAAGAACATGATTACGGAAAAATAGAGTCGGATGCATCTCGAATCTCATAAGTTTCATGCGATTTACGAAGGAGCAAATCGTAGGAGTGGGATCATTGATGATGATGTTTTGGAAGCTGCGAAGGAGGAATTTCGTGCCGCATTTAACGCGATACCATTTGCTTATGTTTACGGGTGGAAGATCTCCAATGATGCCAAAAAGGATGTCATAGAGAGGCGGATGTAGTTGGCTAACTTCGCGTTTCTCACGGTTGATGTCGAGGCAATGCCGAAATCAAAGAGGTCGTTTGTGCGTCGACAACAAGCAGAAATAATGGCCCGATATCTCCCCCAAAATGAGTAATTTATTTTTATTGTTGTGTGTTTTTAATTTTCCTAATTTTTTTTGTATCGTTTTTTAATTGAAGTATTTGTAATTTTAATTTGGATGATGAAATTTAATTTGTAAAAAAAAAAAAAAAAAAGATAGTGGTGAGGCCAAAGTGGAGAAGGGTTAGCTCTCTACTATAGATGGGATGTTTCGGTTAGTTGTTTTGTGATAATTTGGCTCTGATGTGACAGTTGTGAGGACAAAGTGGAGAGGCAAAACCTCTCCATGACACCCTCCATTCTTAGAGTCAATATTACAACCATATAAGTTAGAATAGAATGATGGCTCAAATCATTCTTTGTGTGAAATAAAATTTGGGTCAAATGAGCTTTTTTTAAAAGCAATATGAACTAAGCGGAAACAAACCAAAGTACAAGAAATAAAGAAAAAACCACCACCTTAACAAGACAATTAAGGGGATGAAACGCAAAAAGAAACAAAATACATAATAGACCAATACTACTACTACCACTAGGAGCTAACAGAAAAGGGGGGAAACTAAAAGGACACAACCATGAACAATGCCACGAAACAATGTCATGGAATAGCACCAAACAAAACCAAACGCCGAATACGACTCAAGTGATGAATATAAAGCAACAGAACCTCAGCAGCCCCAAGAACCAAATAACTGCAGCAAACTGCCTACCAAACACAGACCTCAAATGTTCACTTGCAGCAACAAACTCAAGAACACACAACATTAGCTATACCAAACATTGCAGCACACCCACAAACAGTTGCAACAAGCACAACCTAAAAATACAACAAACACTTAACTTATGCAGTACTCCAAAGTAATGCACCTATTGCAGACATATGCAAAACCCAAAACAAATAATACCAACCAAACAGTTGCAGACCGTGGTATATATTACGCACCAACCACATTGACCCAAACAGCCTAACTGACCAAAATGCACTAAACCTTTAAATTCGTAGTAAAAAGTGTCCTAGAACTCACTAAACCGAAAGAACAATTCCAATTAACTCAGCATCAGACAATCCCTCGGATTAAACAGACACGTTTACCAAACGGTCTTTTTAAATCTTTTTTATCTTTGCACAATCCATTCGTGGCTTTTTACTTGAATGTCTTCAACAATTTTATTTATACATGTTAATTTTTTACTAAACACACAGGCATTCCTTTCTTTCCAAATGAAATAACCGGATGTCCTGATTACCGTTTTCGAAATTCGAGTAAGACTAGTAGGAAGATTAATATTCCCATTAGATGAAAAAAAATCCACCAACAGAAAAAGCATTAACGCTCCCAAAGTTCCACTAACCAAACACTTTGTACCAAACGGCCATCGCAAGGTCAAAAGTGGCCAATCAATGGGCACATGATTCAATCACATTATTACAACTTAGGCAAAGAACCGAGTCCAAATCAATACCTATTTTATCAATCTCTTCACGAACCGAAAGTCTTCATTTCAAAGCTCTCTACACGACTATGTTTTCCTTTTTCGGCACCAACTTGTTCCAAAGCATTTTTTGAACTCCATTTTGTAAATGTAGAGTCATCTCCTCGATCATTCTTGATAAATTTTTGACTTTGAAAACCCCATCGTCAAAAACTGTACACCTCCACCTATCCTTATAGTTATCAGATACTAACTCATTTTGTAGAACACTAACTAACTCCTCTAAGTCATTGGAAAATTTACCCCTAATATTCCTCCCCCAATTCCATTCCCAACACAATACCCTGTTTACCCAAGACCCCTTATCCCTCACACAACCCTCCCTATTTCTATCTAAATAGAACAACCTAGAGAACCTATCATAAAGTCTTCGATCATCCACCCATATCCATACGCCCAAGTATATTGTTTAACCCTGAACATTATAAAGTCATTGAGTGAACAGTCACTTAGTGAGTTACCTTCGAGAGCTCAGCCTGAGTTTATGTAACACCTCATTTTAATAAATGGAATGTCACGCGTAATTATGACGTGTCATCAAAGCATGCAAGGTAAATGTACTAAAACATACATGACCATAGGGAAAACCGGAATCAAACATCGGTTCCCAAACATAAGCCCAAAACATAATAAAGCCAAAAGAAATGAATGAAAGACTAAACAAGCATAAGTATATGAAGGAAAAAAGGAAAAGAAGTCTCTAGCAGCTTCCATCCTATGCACGTCCTCCAATTGCTCGAGTCTTTCTTAGGGTACCTGCCGTTTTGGGACATGGAAAGGAAAGTAACGGCTGAGAAAAACGCTCAGTGCACGGATATAGACATAGTGTGAATGACTAAAACATAATAAAGACTTAATAGCAGCCGAATTGTATAAGTCCTGGAAAACCTGGAACATGTTCATAAAACTGGTTTTATAGTTTGAAAAGCCTTATGTTTATCTTATGAAAACTGTTTAACATAATTTTACCATTAGCCAATATAGGTCATGAAAATCCACCGTGCATGAATACTTAGAGGGGTGACCTCATCATGCAAATTAGAGGGGCTGCCTCTAATTTAATATACTGGTATTGGGTAGGAGGGATCAGCTCCTTGTGAAGGATGCAAGGCACACACCACATTTACACTGAGTAATCTGCTGAAAACATGTAACTAGGATGCACCCATACGCCCCACATGATAAATATAATAATATGCCCAAAAAAGCTGAAGGGACGCCACGAGCAATCACTCCGCCGTGGTGAAGTCATAACATTAGTGCCTCTATGGTTATGGTACCTCCATAACTAGGTGAAACTGGTCATGCATGTATATGGCTATAGGTATTCTAAATTAAACATAAGCAAGTCAAACATATAAACTTATACTACGGGAAAACATTTGGCTGCATACGGGGAATCCTAATAAGGAAAGAATGTCCATACTGAAAGGACGAGAATCCGTACCTTATGTCCAGTGAACGAAGAAGATGAACTGAGGAGAATCCTACTTAGGTATCACTAATGCTACATAAATACATACATGAATAAGTATATGCTTACTAAATACGTAACAGGTTTTATGTCATGTCTTAGCTTATTTTATATGTTCATATCATGTTTTAATGTTTTAAGCCTTAAACTGTGTTTATCTTATATTCTGTTTATTCTGATTAAGTATTTCGGGTATTTTATGTATTATTATACTTACTGTTTAATGATAAGTAACTTTCCAAAAATAGCAGGTTTCCAAAAATAGAAAGTTTCCAAAAATAGAAAGTTTCCAAAAATAGAAAGTTACCAAAAATAGAAAGTTTCCAAAAATAGAAAGTTTCCAAAAATAGAAAGTTTCCAAAAATAGAATTACTGCTTAAAATAGATAAGTTTCTAAAAATAGAAAGTTTCCATAAATAGATCAGCTGCCTTAATTAAATAAGTTTCCATAAATAGATTAGCTGCATGAATTAAATAAGTAACTAAAAATAGAAAGTTTCCATAAATAGATTAGCTGCCTTATTTAAATAAGTTTCTAAAAATAGAAAGTTTCCATAATTAGATATAAGCTGGTTAAATAAGCTAAGTATATAAGCCTAAGTGTTTTCATGATTATTTTCTAAGTCATAATGATATAATGTATAGTTTATTAATTATTTCATGAATTTAAATAAACTATAGGTTAAAAGTATATAATTAAAATATATCATGTTTTTAATTAAATATTGTTAAGTACTTAGGTTAAAACATGTATTATTATTTATTAATAATATAATCTAAGTCATGTTAATTAATTAATTATAACCATGGTTTTTAAATAATTAATTAATTATAAGTCTAGAAAATATAAAATACTTAGGTTAATAATTTCATGATTTTTAATAATTAATATAACCTAAGTCATGTTTATTAAATTAATCATGTCATATTTATTAATTTAATTTAACATATGCTTATATAAAAAAATAATCTTAACATAAACCGTGAACCGGATCTTGACTAGAACCCATGAACCGGACATGAAATCGACATCATACCCCGAACCACTTCGGGGTTCCCTTTGTCTTGCTGCTGCCGTGGGACCCACACCACCCAACCGGGACCATATGGTCTCGCTGGGGGTCGAGTAGCCAAACCGAGACCCTCTTGGGGTTCGACTTAGGCGCCGGCCAAAACAAACACCCCTAAAACACCCTTTTTTATTTCTCCAAAAACCATTTTCATGTTAGATCTATGTTTTTAACTAGATTTTAAAAACATCTTGTTCTTAATTTATTATTAGATCAAATCAAAAAGAAAAGGGGTAAAAAGAATATACCGAATGCGTGGATCTAAACGAGGATGAACAAACACGAACACTTGCACCAAAAACCAAGATCAAAATCAAACAAACACCCTTTTTGGTGTGTTTGTATTCGGCGGCCAAAAGAAAAAAAAGGAGGAGAACTTTTAGGTTTTTGTTAAATCTTTTGTAAAGTGAAAATGACTAGCTAATTTTCCCTTAACCCCTCTTTAGTGAAATTTAAGATGGGCTTGGCCCATCTCCTTATGTTGCCGCGGGTAGGGGCCCCACATGGGGTACCCGTACCGTTTTCCGTGTCCTGATGTTTAATTGTACGTTCGTGTTTATTTGTGTTCGCGTTTATTGTGTTATCGTTAAATAATTACCGTGACCTAACATATTTATTTACGCTCGTAATAAATATATATACGTAATTAATAATAGTTCGTGATTTAATTACGTTCATGATTTCATGATCGCATGTTCGTGATTAATTATTGTCAAATAATTATTGCGTGCTCGTGCGTAGTAAATACTTATCGTGTTCTAACACGTACGTAATACGTAAAATCCTAACACGTAATCGTAATCATGCTATAATAGGAAAGTTTTAATCTAGTACGTACGATCTTAAGGGTACTATTCATGGTAAAAGCATGCGGGTTTTACAACTCTTCCCCCTAAAAAGAATACTTCGTCCTCGAATTATAGATAACGTGACTGAAAGAGAAACATACCCGAATCAAACTGAGAGGGTATGTAAGATAAATGAACGTGCAAGTGACCTGGCAGAAAGCGCGCGGAACGTGACATGTCTTGAAAAGACATGGAACGTGACGTGACTGAAAGGACATATCTAATTGATAAGAGAAAAACGGATAAAAAGTCCGGATGAACTTGTCCGTTTCCAAGTGGCTTCCCTCTTGGAACGGTTCCTTCACAGATCTTGACACAATGAAAAGTCTTGGTCCTCCTGACCTTGACTTGAAGTACGAAGAAGTTCTTAGTTATCAACGTAAGGTAGATCCCCTAAATTTGATCAAGGGAATAAGAATTAACGTGTAAGGGCAACTAAAACGTTATCGTGCAAAACACTCTTACTTAAGTGATGATTAGCAACGATGCGCGAGACACAAAGAAACGTAGTACGTGAAAAATTTTGAACGTGACACGTGAAAAATTTTGAACGTGATACATTTAGATATGATGAGTGTAGTATGAGTAAACATATCGTGACCATGATACGTGTAACATATCTTGATCATGATATGAGGAACGTGGAATAAACATAACATGTGAAACATATCGTGAACATAGAATATAATGGCGGTAACGCCAAACATTACAAGGTGAGACATAGAATATGACGAGAAACGTCTATCTAAGGATAGGGAGTTATACTAAACTTGGGTCTGGTCTCTCAAGTTCTTGCAAAACTTCCCAGAATGAGAAAAATGAACTTAACATCGTAAGCCGAGATGCCATCATGAACGTGAATAGTGTCATGAACGCGAGCGGGAAAGCAAGTCGTGAAATTTGAACAAGGACGTGAAGTAAATAAGGAGCACAATTATGAATATTTGTCTGACCCGATAACTGAGGGATTGCCAAGTGATCGGATGAGCCTTGGCTGGAACATGTCCGATCAATCTGTTGGTTCTGAAATCCTTGCGGATGTAACGATTCTGCAGATTTGATCAAACTGTTCGCAATAACGCAGATAGCATCATGCTTCTTCTGAGTTTGCGTTAATCTGGTAACCAAAATCCATGGAGATCTTGTCCCATTTCAATTTACCATTTCAGATGATGAAAACATCCCAGTCTGTTGGTGTCCTATCTTAACCTGTTGGTATGTCAGGTACTTAGATATGAACGTAACTATATCTTGCTTCGTAGGACTTGATACATAGGAGTTTGCGAAACTCTGAGTTTCTGAATCTAGACTTCTCCTAGCGTAGGATTTTTTTTAGAACATCTAATGTAGTGTAGGGTTCTCTCCTTTACGCATAAGCTGAGTCATAGTAAGATTAACCGTAGAAACCCATGTGATTCAGCGTGTCACTGTAATCAAACAGAATTGATATTGGAAAATTTTCTAGGGTAAAATATCTCTTGTCATAGAATTTGCAACATAGTGCAGATATGGTCTTCCTGTTCTTCTCTGGGCTTAAAGGAAATCAGGTTATCCTTAATGAAAACACTGATGAATTTGGTATGAGTTCATGGAAACTCATTCTTATAATTCCATTGGAGCATTAATGAGACTAATCCAAAATCATAAATCTAGCATGACCGAGTCGTGTACGAATACCAGTCATGGACATGTCCTGCTTTTTCACTCGTCACTGTTGGCAGCATGATCATGAGTTCAATCTTGGAAAGGTGATTAACACCATAAGGTCGATTGGACATGTTGTCAATACGTGGAGGAGAATAACGGTCATGAATGGTGATTTGTTTAAGTCGACGGTAGTCGACACATAATCTCATGGCACCGTCCTTCTCCTTGTAAGTTCTTCTGGAATGTATGGGAATATTTTGGAATAATCATCTGACAGCTAGAAAAATTTAGCTACCACGGCTAACAACGCACATGCTTGTAAGCATAGATAATTTGTACAGATTTTCCTGATGGAAAATCAAGCTGAATGTATTCAGGAGCCTGAACATTACTGTACATAATTATGAATCATAGCATGGTGTGCTGTTCATAGTCCATAATTAAGATAAAATTCATCTCGTGTCTGTCCGAGGAAATGCGTTAGCAGCTTGGATCTCATCATTAAGCTAAAGGAAAACCTTCGTATACGTGGTAATACGAAAGGCGTCCTTCATGGTCATGAATATATGAAATATGGTGAAAGAAATGAAAGTGACATCGGCAACGTGACAGTTCTCACTGATGCGCCGGTAATGGTATTGAAATTCTTGTGGCCTGATTAATTCATGGCACAACAAGATGGATATACCCTTGGAGGGTACCCTGAATTTCTTAGAAATGTTCCATAGTTGAACGTGAGTCATGTGTCTTGCCTCGTGTCTTGGAACTATAAGCATGACATATGTCTTGACTGGTGTCTTGACATGTGTCTTCAGAAAGTATACGTGAGACATGTGTATTGACTGATGTCTTGACATGTGTCTCAAGACGTAAAACAATAGAGCTACAATATTAGGTTATTATGCCAGACTTGGCGGATCGGTTGGACTACTGATCCTTTGTATGTCTGATCACGTCCGCGGCCGGAGCCTCGGTTGCGATTTCTAGGATAGTTTCTGTCATAGTAGTGGTTACTATCGTCCTGTCTGTCAGTTCCATGACGGTGATTCTCATGACCGTGATTCATGTAACTATTCAACTGAGAGGCCGGCTGGTACCGGTTTGCACTCATATGGCTGAAATGACAGTCGAATGACGTTGACATGTAACTAAGAATTAGGGACAAAGATTGATGGAAATCGTCTGAGGGTGAAGCATCTTCTCGTCCAATTGCTTTGCTCTGACGCCTTTGTCTTCGTCTTGTAGGATCTCCATGTTGTGAACAGCATCCGTATCTCGTAGCGTCTCCGAACGTCAGCAGCATCAACCTTTAGTAACATCTCCAAGTTATGAGCGGCATCAGCAATCTTGTAGAATATCAGCAATTGAAAATACGCCTGAGGTGATTCAGAATCGACTAGCGAATACTCGTGAAATATTGCAAGTGACATACACATGGATTAAGGTACGTGTAATACACATGAAATACGGTACGTGGAGTACACGTGGAATGCAAATGAAATGATCGGCATGGGGTCGATCATTTATCATGATTTAAGGAAAGTATATCGGTTAAACGGTTAGGAAAACCATCATGATAACCTGGCAATGCCAATATATACCGCATTCTGGTTGCATAGAAAAACGTTAAAGTGTGGTTACACCAAAATTCAAGATGTTTTGCCTGAAAGCATGATCAATGAAAACCAACCATGACATTCATGAAAGCAGAATTTACTGGAATCTTTCAATGTCTAGCCTGAGGGCATGATCGACATGATGAGAACATAATCAACATAAGGAGACTTAAGACATACTTAATCCTGCAGATGAAATCCGCATAAAAATCTTGGAATGAAATTAGTCATGAAGGAGTATAAAGATAATCAACATGAAAATGAAGTTAACCATGACAGTATGAAAACATACTTGACATAAAAGACATAATAACCTATGAGGGGACATGAAAAAAAAATTTATGCCAATAAATCATGAGAAAAAAATTTTATGCATGAAACAAGTGCATGAATGCATGATGTAGTTTATAAAAACTTTTTATATGTGCGAGGGGACGCCTATGGGTCGGTCCCAAAACAAAAGACATGGCGAGGGGATGCCTATGGGTCGGTCACAAAGTTAAAAGTTTCGATAAAAGCACATGCGACTAAATAGGGCCAGTCCTATACCAACCATTACTTAGTCATAACCCCTGCAACAATGATACATGAAACATAAATAAATGAAACTCATCTGTCAAAACTTATCAGATTTTTTTTATGTGACTAATTATGAACTACTGGGGTTCAGTCCACATAGCCACAATTCTCGAGGAACATTTTGCATGAAACAATGACACATAACTAAATATGAATGACGGTTGTCCATCCATATTAGTAAAACAATATCGATGAAAACATCAAGGTTAAAACCTTAAGGTGCTGCAAACATCATGGTTAAAGCAACAATACGCTGAAAACATCAATACGTAGAATAACCAACGTTGGCTTAGGAAGCTCCTGGTGACTACCCACTAGTCACAGGTCAAGTTTTAGAGCCTACAGGTCAAAACCAGGCTCTGATACCATAATTGTAACACCTCATTTTGATAAATGGAATGTCACGCGTAATTATGGCGTGTCATCAAAGCATGCAAGGTAAATGTACTAAAACATACATGACCATAGGGAAAACCGGAATCAAACATCGGTTCCCAAACATAAGCCCAAAACATAATAGAGCCAAAAGAAATGAATGAAAGACTAAACAAGCATAAGTATATGAAGGCAAAAAGGAAAAGAAGTCTCTAGCAGCTTCCATCCTATGCACGTCCTCCGATTGCTCGAGTCTTTCCTAGGGTACCTGCCGTTTTGGGACATGGAAAGGAAAGTAACGGTTGAGCAAAACGCTTAGTGCACGGATATAGACATAGTGTGAATGACTAAAACATAATAAAGACTTAATAGCAGCGGAATTGTATAAGTCCTGGAAAACCTGGAACATGTTCATAAAACTGGTTTTATAGTTTGAAAAGCCTTATGTTTATCTTATGAAAACTGTTTAACATAATTTTACCATTAGCCAATATAGGTTATGAAAATCCACCGTGCATGAATACTTGGAGGGGTGACCTCATCATGCAAATTAGAGGGGCTGCCTCTAATTTAATATACTGGTTTTGGGTAGGAGGGATTAGCTCCTTGTAAAGGATGCAAGGCACACACGACATTCACATTGAGTAATCTGCTGAAAACATGTAACTAGGATGCACCCATACGCCCCACATGATAAATATAATAATATGGCCAAAAGCTGAAGGGACGCCACGAGCAATCACTCCGCCATGGTGAAGTCATAACATTAGTGCCTCTAATGCTATGGTTATGGTACCTCCATAACTAGGTGAAACTGGTCATGCATGTATATGGCTATAGGTATTCTAAATTAAACATAAGCAAGTCAAACATATAAACTTATACTACGGGAAAACATTTGGCTGCATACGGGGAATCCTAATAAGGAAAGAATGTCCATACTGAAAGGACGGGAATCCGTACCTTATGTCCAGTGAACGAAGAAGATGAACTGAGGAGAATCCTACTTAGGTATCACTAATGCTACATAAATACATACATGAATAAGTATCTGCTTACTAAATACGTATCTGGTTTTATGTCATGTCTTAGCTTATTTTATATGTTCATATCATGTTTTACTGTTTTAAGCCTTAAACTGTGTTTATCTTATATTCTGTTTATTCTGATTAAGTATTTCTGGTATTTCATGTATTATTATACTTACTGTGTAATAATAAGTAACTTTACAAAAATAGCAGGTTTCCAAAAATAGCAGGTTTCCAAAAATAGAAAGTTTCCAAAATAGAAAGTTTCCAAAAATAGAATGTTACCAAAAATAGAAAGTTTCCAAAAATAGAAAGTTTCCAAAAATAGAAAGTTTCCAAAAATAGAATTACTGCTTAAAATAGATAAGTTTCTAAAAATAGAAAGTTTCCATAAATAGATCAGCTGCATTAATTAAATAAGTTTCCATAAATAGATTAGCTGTCTGAATTAAATAAGTTTCTAAAAATAGAAAGTTTCCATAAATAGATTAGATGCCTTATTTAAATAAGTTTATAAAAATAGAAAGTTTCCATAATTAGATATAAGTTGGTTAAATAAGCTAAGTATATAAGCCTAAGTGTTTTCATGATTATTTTCTAAGTCATAATGATATAATGTATAGTTTATTAATTATTTCATGTAATTTAAATAAACTATAGGTTAAAAGTATTTAATTAACATATATCATGTTTTTAATTAAATATAGTTAAATACTTAGGTTAAAACATGTATTATTATTTATTAATAATATAATCTAAGTCATGTTAATTAATTAATTATAACCATGGTTTTTAAATAATTAATTAATTATAAGTCTAGAAAATATAAAATACTTAGGTTAATAATTTCATGATTTTTAATAATTAATATAACCTAAGTCATGTTTATTAAATTAATCATGTCATATTTATTAATTTAATTTAACATATGCTTATATAAAAAAATAATCTTAACATAAACCGTGAACCGGATCTTGACTAGAACCCATGAACCAGACATGAAATCGACACCATACCCCGAACCACTTATGGGTTCACCTTGTCTTGCTGCTGCCGTGGGACCCACACCACCCAACCGGGACCATATGGTCTCGGTGGGGGTCGAGTAGCCAAACCCCGAGACCCCCTTGGGGTTCGGTTTAGGCGCCGGCCAAAACAAACACCCCTAAAACACCCTTTTTGATTTCTCCAAAAACCATTTTCATGTTAGATCTATGTTTTTAACTAGGTTTTAAAAACATCTTGTTCTTAATTTATTATTAGATCAAATCAAAAAGAAAAGGGGTAAAAAGAATATACCGAATGCGTGGATCTAAACGAGGATGAACAAACACGAACACTTGCACCAAAAACCAAGATCAAAATCAAACAAACACCCCTTTTGGTGTGTTTGTATTCGGCGGCCAAAAGAAAAAAAAAGGAGGAGAACTTTTAGGTTTTTGTTAAATCTTCTGTAAAGTGAAAATGACTAGCTAATTTTCCCTTAACCCCTCTTTAGTGAAATTTGAGATGGGCTTAGCCCATCTCCTTATGTTGCCGCGGGTAGGGGCCCCATATGGGGTACCCGTACCGTTTTCCGTGTCTCGATGTTTAATTGTTCGTTCGTGTTTATTTGTGTTAGAAATACGTTTTTACGTATATTAGAAGTATCGGTCACTCCACACTATTATATATGTTGTAATAGCTCGTAGTTAACAAATACTTATTTCGTTAAGTAAGAACCGGCCCATGGGCTTGTCATGGGCCGGCCCAAGTCCATTAGTGGCTTGGATGTATAAATACCCCTTTCCTCCTTGGAAAGGGGTTGGTTGTTGTTCACTTTGAGTTTCCACTTAATAAAATATCACATAGTTTTCTCTCAGTTTCTCTCTCTAGTTTCTCTCTCTAGAAAAACATCAACCCACTTCATAGATTCATAGGTTATCAGGATTCTACATTTGGTATCAGAGCTATGGGGTGATTTAAGGTAATGATTTGTGTGGTTTTTTTAGTTTTTGATTGTATTAGTGTTCTTTAAGAAGATCCATCTTGATTCTTGGTGTTTTTGGTGTTTTTGTGATTGGGATTAGTAGATAAGTATTAGTTTTTACTTATTATTGTAGAAATCACAAACTTTTTGGGTTATTTGGTAAAAAATCTGGGTTTAATCACCATTTTTTGATCGACTGTTCACTCGAAACAAGTTTCTGTTTACCCAGACAAAGTTCCGAACCAAAAACATCCGAACCAAAAAGTTCCGGATCAACCAAAGTTCCGGACCAAAAAGTTCCGAACCAAAAGTTCCGGATCAAGGAAAGTTCCGGATCAAGGAAGTTCCGAACCAAAAGTTCCGGATCAAGGAAAGTTCCGGATAAGGAAAAAGTTCCGGATCAAGGAAAGTTCCGGATCAAGGAGAAATTTCCGGATCAAGGAAAGTTCAGGATCAAGGGAAAGTTCCGGATCAAGACTTCCGAACCAAAAGTTCCGAATCAAGGTATTCCAAGCCAAATCTTCCGAATCAACACTTCCGAATCAACAAAAAAAAGTTTCGAATCAAGGGATATTTTACTTGTTTTTTCGACGATTTTTTAGAGGATTTAATCTTGGTTTCTTACAACAAAAACTCAACACAATTCACAAGCTTTACTTCACTGCTCGATCAACCGATAATCTTTGTCTCTTTGAAGTGAACAAAATGAATCCGAATTCAGTAATGCCCCAGATGACATCACTTACGGATATTTCCGTCATTACGGGAACGGATAATCGCCCGCCAATGCTCATCAAAGAAGTTTTTGAAGCATGGCAAGGCCGGATGATGTCTTACCTTAAGGGAAAACCGGTATATGGGAGGCTTATGGTTAAGTCAATTTTAAATGGTCCACTTGACTATGGTACCATCATGGTGAACAATGTGACTCGACCAAGGGAGTTTGAAGAACTTACACCAGCTCAACAACTTGTTGCCGATGCAGACGAAAAGGCTCTTCAAACAATTCTCCAAGCTCTTCCACATGATATCTATCGGATGGTAAGTCAGTATACGGTTGCAAAGGACTTATGGGAACGTCTAAAGGTGTTGCTACAAGGTACGTCCCTCACCAAACAGGAAAGGGAATGTCAGTTGTATGATCTGTTTGATAGATTCACGTACAACCCAGGGGAAACGCTTCACGACTATTACTTCAGATTCACCACTCTTATGAATGATATGAATGTATACAATCTCGTGATTGCTCCATTCCAGGTTAACACCAAATTTTTGAATACTTTACCTCAAGCTGAATGGGGTGAGTATATTACCAATGTTAAGTTAACCAGGGATTTGCACAAGTGCAATTTGGATCAACTCTATGCTTTTCTTCAGCAGCATGAGAAACATGTGATCATGCACCGTTCGCCTCGAGGTATGTACCCTGATTCATTAGCTTTGATGGCAAACCAACCAAGCTTGTCTCACAACAACACTCCTTATATCTTGGGACATCAAGCCTATCATCCATCACCTTACATGACACCAACCTTCCCCCAATACTCGATTTTACCGCAACCACCCACCTCACATCAGCAACAATATCGGTTTAATGCACCTTCATCACAATATGGCTCACAACCTCACCCAGCAAGAATTGCACCTTATGCTCAGCCTTCATATTCTTCTTATCAAGAGAATGCAGCATATCTATCAAGCTACTCTGATCACATGAGTATTCCTTCTAGTGATTATGCAGCTCAACAAGACCAAGCAATGTATTGTGATGATGAGGAAGTCCCCATTCCTGTATTCAAACAAGGAGCTGACCCAGTTGAAGTGTTAACCACTATGTCTGCTTATCTCACAAGGACATTAAGCAAACGAGGATTTAGAGGATCAGCTCCAACTAACAATCAGTTGAGGAATTCATCCAATTCTCGCCAACAAGCTACTATTGAGAATGGCAGGGTAATGGTTCAACCTATTCAACCTTATCAGGGGAGACCTACTACATCAACTACCAATGCTCGCACGGTCAATCCTGCTCCAATGGTCAACACTCCTCCACGGGCTAATTCCACAGACAAGTTGAGAATGATTACATGCTACAACTGCAAGGAAGAAGGACACATGTCCAGGGATTGCAAGAAACCCAAGAGGAGAAGGGATGGTCAATGGTTTGCAGAGAAGATCTATCTGGTGAATGCTCAGGCACAAGGAAGGGAACTTGATGAAGAGGAGCTTGCATTTCTTGCTGATCCAGGGATTGCTGAACAAGACACTGTCACCACACAGAATGCAGCATACCAAGCAGATGATCTCGATGCGTATGACTCAGACTGTGATGAATTTCAATCTGCAAAGGCTGCTCTCATGGCAACTATCTCCAGCTTAGGGCCAGAAAAGAGATCTGAGGTACTTATTAATACCACTGATGCTAGTATTCAACCACATCAAGTTGTGCAAGAGAGTGCTGATTCGAATGAGTCTTCGGTGGTGAGTCTTTCAAATGAGGAGACAATCAATGATAGTAATATCAATGTGAGTCCCCAGACTTTGAGTGAATCACAACCGGGAGCCATTTCGAATACGCATACTCCTGCTCAACAAGATTTGGTCATGGTTCCTGCTACACTACTTAGCCAAATGAATGCTGCTCTTTTAGAAACCCTAGCTAAGAATAAGAATTTGTCTGATGAGCTTGCCTTAAGCAACGAGAAAGTTCAAACTTTGGAATTAGTGCCTTCCTCTAGTGTTCTAACAAATCCCGAATATGATCACTTTCGAAACAAACAAATGGGTCACTTGCAAGAAATTGAAAACTTAAGAGCAAATCTTTCTAATGAACTTAAAGAAAAGGAGTTAGTGGTCACTAATTTTCAAAAACTTCAAACGGATTTTGAATTACTCGAGTCTAAGAAGAATGAAATGGAGATTAATGCTGCTAATAAGATTAGAAGTCTAGATTATTTGCTTTTAAGACAATACGTTGCTTCTCAACTAGTGCACTTATTTGATGCTTCGTTTAGAGAATTTAACTTATCACGTCAAAAAGGCCTTCCCCCTAACCCAAGGTATGCAAAACAAGCTTTAAGACATAGTCCAAGACTTTATAATGCAACCCAATTAGGATTGGTCTTAGACCCGATTGTTATTTTCGATGATCGAACAAGTAAGGATCTAGTTGATGAGGATCGGTCATACAATTCTGCAAAATATCCCGAGTGTGATTATTTTAAAATGAATAAGGAGCTTGCAAAAACGGATTTTAGAATTCGCTTCCATATGGACAAAGATCTCATCACAGCACCAACCTACATGTTAGATGAAGAAAACCCTAGTACATTTCCTACACTTGTCAATATGGAAGGTCCTAAGGAAATTCCAAAGGATCTTCCACCTGTTAGCACTGTATGGTTAAACTTGCAAGAGATTAATCAACACTTTACTAATTTTGACAAGGTCATTTTGGAATGTACGACTTCAAATGGCCTAAACGCCGGAGAATGGGCTTTCGAACACATGAACGAGGTGTTTAAGAATGAGATAAATCCATTTGTCGAAAGTCTAAAAGGAAGTTTTGCATCTCTTAAAGAAAATCTTGAATTTGAAATTGGAGAAGTTCAAAAAGTGTTTTATGAAATGGACACCGCTTACGAACTACAACTAATTGAAAAGGAAAAGATTTTATCCGAATATGACCGATTCTTGTCCGAAGTAATCTCGTGTGATGTGCTTACTACTGTAAATGTTAATTATTCGAATGAGCTTACATCCGCTATGATTAATTGTGATGCTGTGAATATATGTGATGATGTGTGTGATCTCTCTGTAAATGTTGCTGATACTGTAAATGAGGTAGATAATCATTCTTGTCACGAATCTAACGCTGAGTTTTTAAAGCTACAAGATTCTTACAATTTACTTTCAAAACGCTTTAATCAACTAGAACAACATTGTATATCTTTAGAACTGAAACAACAAACTCAAAATGAGGATCTTTTGATAACAAATAGTTGTGAAAACGGTGTTGAGACGAGTGACAAGATGATTGCAATTGTTAAGGCATTAGAGGAAGAGATTATGAGATTGAAGAGAGATGTGTCATCAAATGAAACACTAAAATTGGAACTAGAGGCTGCAGAGTCTAAAAACCAGGTCTTAGAAATTAGACTTTCGTCTGTTCTAGGGGAGATGGATCGGACAAGACAGGGACTATCCGCTCTTTATGGTTCACTAGAAGAACGCTTCGCTTTTAATGCGGCACAGCAACAATCTTATGTTGAACAACTGAACCAAAAGTGTGAGGAAATCTCTGACTTAAACATCCTGCTCATTGACAAAAACATGGTTTTGGCCGAGTTAAAGGAGACACTTCTTCTCACCCGACAAGAAGTTGTTGATAACTTAGCTACCGACTCTACACCGTCCACTAGTGCTCCAACAACCAAGTCAGTAGTGCTTTATAAGAACCCGCTTCATAAGAGAAACCCGGTTACCTACGATGATTATATGAGGAATGCCATTAAGCATGTAGATCTTGTTAGGGATATTTTAGACGATCTTTATGCCTTAGATCCCTCAAGTAGCTACTATTATTCGGCTCATGAATATATTAAGCGAGTTCAATATTGCTTAGCATATTTGCAATACATAGGTAAACCAGGCTCTACACTACTTACTAATAGGCCCATTGCTGTAACTCCATTCAATAAGACTCCAGGAGCAAAACCGTCACTGGCACCATCAAGTAAGGCACCTTTAAAATCTGTTGCTAATGTTCCCACTTTGCCTTCTACAGGAGTAAAAGAGTCTACTAAGGCTAAAGGATCGCCACTCAAGAAAGATAAGATCAAGCCCTCCACTAGTAGTACCAACAAGAAGAACGTAGAAGCTCACCATAGGAATGTTAGTTCAGTTTTAAATAAAAAGAATCATGTTAAGACTAAAAGCTCTGCGCCTGTGCAGAAGCCTAAACCATTTGTGAATTCTGATTTGAAATGTTGGAATTGTAATGAATGTATGTTTTCCCAACGTCATGATTTGTGTCTTATTGATCATGTGAATGAAATGAATGCCATTAGGAATGATCTTGAATGGAAGCCAACGGGTAGAACTCGTGCCCAAGTTGGCTGGCAATGGCGTCCCACTGGTAGGACCTTTACATTAGATGGAAAAATGTGCCCTTTAACTAGGAATGCATCCATTGAGGTTAGGTCTGAGCGTCCTTTAGTTAGGCACAATCGCACTCAAGTATGGAAACAGCGCCCTTTAATTAGGTCAGCTCCCACTATAGTGCCTATCAGTGAAGAAATACCTCAGGATTTAAGCCAACTAGAATCTACACCACCAACTAGGAAGAAGAAGGCTAGGAAATCTAAGAAACCTAGAGTTAGCAAATCTAAGATTATTAAATCTGTACCTGCTAATAACAAGGAACACTCAGATTCCGATACCTCTACATTGTCTTCGTGTGGTGATATTTTCAGGTGGTCCAAATCATCCTGTGGTATTTGGACTCCGGTTGTTCAAAGCATATGACCGGAGATCGCTCGATGCTCCGAAATTTCGTCAGCAAGTTTCTTGGAACGGTTAAATTCGGTAATGATCATATAGCAAAGATAATGGGGTATGGTGAATATCAGATTTGAAACGTTACGATTTCAAGGGTATACTATGTAGAAGGTCTTGGTCATAACTTATTTTCAGTAGGACAGTTTTGTGATTCCAACCTAGAGGTTGCTTTTCGACAACATACTTGTTTCATCCGCAACTTGGAAGGAAAAGACTTGTTGAAGGGATCTCGTGGTGCAAATCTTTATACTTTGTCCTTACAAGACATGATGGCCGCCTCTCCAGTATGTCTTCTCTCTAAAGCATCTAAGACCAAGTCATGGTTATGGCATCGCAGATTATCTCATCTTAACTTTGATGCAATTAATCATCTGGCTAAAAACGAATTAGTTCGTGGTCTTCCAAAGCTCAAATTTCACAAGGATCATTTATGTTCCGCGTGTTCAAGGGGGAAAAGTACCAAGAAATCATACAAGCCCAAAGCTGAAGACACCAATCAAGAAAAACTTCATCTTTTGCATATGGATCTTTGTGGGCCAATGAGAACTGAAAGTGTGAGCGGTAAGAAATTCATTCTGGTTATTGTGGATGATTTCTCCAGGTTTACATGGGTTAGATTTCTACGTACAAAGGATGAAGCACCGAAGGCTATCATCACTTTTCTGAAATTTATTCAGGTACGTTTGAATACTACTGTCCGCCGTATTCGTACAGACAATGGAACAGAGTTCGTAAACCAGACTCTTCGTGATTACTATGAAGGAGTTGGTATCTCACATGAAACATCCGCTGCACGTACTCCACAACAAAACGGTGTCGTTGAAAGACGGAATCGTACGCTTATGGAAGCTGCTAGGACTATGCTAATTTATGCGAACGCTCCATTGTTCTTGTGGGCAGAAGCTATATCTACTGCATGTTTCACCCAAAACCGTTCTATCATTTGGAAACGCCATGGAAAAACACCTTATGAGCTTCTACATGACCGTAAACCCGATGTTTCATTTTTTCATGTGTTTGGTGCTCTTTATTATCCAAACATTAATAGTGAGAACTTGGGCAAGCTTCAACCGAAAGCCGATATAGGTATTTTCATTGGTTACTCACCGTCCAAGAAAGCCTACCGAATTTACAACCGTCGTCTTGGTAAGATCGTAGAAACTATGGACGTAGATTTCGATGAGCTGACATCGATGGCTTCTGAGCAACGCAGCTCTGAACCCGCGCTTCATTAGATGGGAACCGGTGCTATCAGTTCCGGATTAGTTCCCAATAATCCTACTTCTACATCATTTTTACCACCAACAAGGCCCGAGTGGGATAAACTGTTTCAACCGTTGTTTGATGAATTCTTCGATCCCCCGACTGATGAAGTTCCAGCACCTGTAGTGATCGCTCCAATCCCTGAAGTGGTTGCTCAAGCTAATGAACCTTTATCTAATGCATCTTCAATTAACATTGAACCGGATGCACCTTTACCAAGTGATTCTCAAACTACACCTGAATCATCACCCCTACTTGTGCCTAATGATGAGGAAGAGGATTCTACTAATCACGATTTGGAATATGCTCACTTAAAAGAGCTTCCTTTCTTTGGTATACCGTTCCCTGAAAACCCTTCAGCCGCGTCTACCTCAGAAGAAGCTCCTTCTATTGTTCACTGTAGACCACCTAGGATTGAAAATCATAGCACCAAATGGACAAAAGATCACCCAATTAGGAATGTCATTGGAGATCTAGATAGACCAGTCTCTACACGCCATCAATTACAAGAGAGTGCACTCTATTGCTACTTTGATGCATTTCTCTCTGAAGTTGAACCTAAAAATTGGCAGCAGGCTATGACTCAATCATCTTGGATTGAAGCCATGCAGGAGGAACTAAATGAATTCCAAAGACTTGAAGTATGGGAATTGGTTCCTCTCCCTGACAAGGTTAACATCCTTACTTTGTTATGGGTTTATAAGGTTAAACTCGATGAGATGGGTGCAGTATTGAAGAATAAGGCTAGATTGGTCGCTAGAGGATATAAACAAGCCTTGGGTATAGACTTTGAAGAATCTTTTGCTCCTGTGGCAAGATTGGAGGCTATTAGACTATTCCTTGCGTATGCTGCTCATATGAATATGATCGTCTATCAAATGGATGTAAAGACGGCATTTTTGAACGGTGAACTAAGGGAAGAGGTCTATGTTCGTCAGCCGGATGGGTTCGTTAGCACGGAGTTTCCTAATCATGTGTACAAGCTTAAGAAGGCTCTCTATGGGTTGAAACAAGCTCCACGCGCGTGGTACGATCTCCTTTCAACATACCTCATTTCGGAATGCTTCTCCAAAGGCAAGGTGGACCCCACTCTATTCACTCTCAAGGAGGACAACGACATGATTCTGGTACAAATTTATGTTGATGATATAATATTTGCTGCCACTAACATAGAATTGTCAAATCGCTTTGAGAAGATAATGTCCACACGCTTTCAGATGTCGATGATGGGAAAAATTTCATTTTTCTTAGGATTACAGATTTCTCAAAATCCCAGAGGCATCTTTATTAATCAATCCAAATATGCTCTTGAATCTTTAAAGAAATATAACTTTGAAAATTGTGACCCCGTGGACACTCCAATGGTAGAGAAATCCAAGTTAGATGAAGATAGGAATGGGATTATTGTCGATCCAAAACTTTACCGTGGAATGATCGGCACCCTTCTCTATCTGACTGCTAGCAGGCCTGATTTGCAATTTGCTGTATGCATGTGTGCCCGGTATCAGGCTCGGCCTACCGAAAAGCACCTACATGTTGTGAAAAGGATCTTTCGGTATCTAAAAGGAACACTTCATCGTGGTCTATGGTATCCGAAAGATTCCTCTATTGTTTTAAAATCATACGCAGATGCCGATCATGCTGGATGTCAAGACACGAGGCGTAGCACTTCTGGATCTGTGCAACTCCTTGGAGATAGATTGATTAGTTGGTCTTCAAAAAGGCAGAAAAGCGCTGCAATTTCTAGCACGGAGGCTGAATACATCGCCATGTCCGGTTGTTGTGCTCAAGTCCTTTGCATGAGATCACAATTAACTGACTACAGTTTGGGATTCAACAAAATCCCGATGTATTGTGACAACAAGAGCGCCATTGCCCTTTGCTGTAACTATGTTCAACACTCCCGGGCCAAGCACATAGACATTCGCTACCATTTCATTAAAGAGCAGGTGGAGAACGGAGTGATCGAGCTGTATTTTGTCACTACTGAGTATCAGCTGGCGGATATGTTCACCAAAGCCTTAGATCGAGGACGAATCGAGTTTTTGATCGACAAGCTTGGCATGAAATCATTCACTCCAGCGACTCTCAAAGAGTTGGCAGAAGAATCAGCCGAATAGTGGTGGTAAACTAGAGTATCCTTTGTTCGTGATCATGTATATTATCGTAAATACATAAACCACAAAAAGAAAAATACAAAAATATAAAACCAAGAAAAACCATAAAAAATATAAAACCAAGAAAAACCATAAAAGATATAAAACCTACAAAAACCATAAAAATTATAAAATCAAGAAAATTTTCGTTTTTTTTAAATCGGGCATGTCTTTTAGTACGGTAATATTTACGGCTTTAGAAATGTCGATTAATATTGACACGGCGCCATAAATAGAGTCCGTATAAAAGTTGTACATTTTTAAAACATGCCCATTATGGCTTGTAGTTATTTCAGACTACAACCCGGTTTTCATATTAAAGTCACGTATTTCCTTGGAAAACGTTGGCTCAGAACGGGAATTAATTTTCTCGGGCATGATTTACAAGCCAAATCATGCAAAGGGATCAAGTTTACTTTATAACTTGGTCTAACACAAATTTGTGTACGTCTCAGTGCATTAATTTGTCAAAATAAGAGAAATCTTATTGACACCACGAATCAATCTTTTTCAAGATACTAATTGGAAATGCTTTCATCAATATTTGACTCTTTAAACAATGACTACAGCTCTTTAAATAGAAAACGGGTCATCGTTTAAGGGGGAGAAAATATTAAATTATCTTCGTCATCAAAACGATTTTCAAAAGTGTTTGTGGAAAATCAATGTCTAATGGTAAATGAGTGGTCTTGTTTTGGGAAAACGACTTGTGCTCATTCAATGTGATAGGACTTGCTTTAGATTTTGGAGATTTGCAAATAGGTTGCGATTGCTAAGTTGTGTGAAAGTTAATAATGGTTAGGAAAAATGAAAAGTAATAAACCAAAAAGGAAAAGGAGTGAAAACTTAGGGACTTAAGTGACAATTTGGTGAAACTTGTCAAAAATTGACCTAAGTCAAACCAAACCCCCCCCCCCCCCCCCCCCCCCCGTTTTTTTCATTCACTGCTTATCCTCTTTCTCATTTCTTGCCGCCATTAAACACACACACAAGCTCACAAAACTCGCGTTTTAATCATCCAATCGGTTCCATTCAATCTAAAAGGTAAATACCCAAGTATTATCTTGTTTAAATTCGTTTCTAATCAACTGAATTAATCCATTTTAAGCAGATTTAATCCAATTAGGGTTTGTGTTAATTTAAGGGTTAATTGATTAGGGTTTTAGATGGGTTATGCTCGGAATATCTTTAGATTGTGGTTGGTTACCTTAGATTGCCTTAGAACTCACAAACGCGCATAGATTAAATCATCAATAGGCTGCTATTAAGAACTTCCGAATGAACATGGATAACAACTTCCGAATGAAGGAAGTTTTTTGAACAAACTTCCGAATGAAGGAATGTTCCGAACGAACTTCCGAATGAAGGAAGTTCCGAATGAAGAACTTCCGAATGAAGAAGTTCCGAATGAAGAACTTCCGAAGGAAGGAAGTTCCGAATGAAGAACTTCCGAATGAAGAAGTTCCGAATGAAGAACTTCCGAATGAAGAAGTTCCGAATGAAGAACTTCCGAATGAAGAAGTTCCGAATGAAGGACTTCCGAATGAAGAAGTTCCGAATGAAGAAGTTCCGAATGAAGAAGTTCCGAATGAAAAAGTTCCGAATGAAGAACTTCCGAATGAAGAAGTTCCGAATAAAGGAGTTCCGAATGAAGAAGTTCCGAATGAAGAACTTCCGAATGAAGAAGTTCCGAATGAAGGACTTCCGAATGAAGAAGTTCCGAATGAAGAACTTCCGAATGAAGAAGTTCCGAATGAAGGACTTCCGAATGAAGAAGTTCCGAATGAAGAAGTTCCGAATGAAGAAGTTCCGAATGAAGAACTTCCGAATGAAGAAGTTCCGAATAAAGGAGTTCCGAATGAAGAAGTTCCGAATGAAGAACTTCCGAATGAAGAAGTTCCGAATGAAGGACTTCCGAATGAAGAAGTTCCGAATGATGAAGTTCCGAATGAAGAAGTTCCGAATGATGAAGTTCCGAATGAAGAACTTCCGAATGAAGAAGTTCCGAATGAAGAAGTTCCGAATGAAGAAGTTCCGAATGAAGAACTTCCGAATGAAGAAGTTCCGAATGAAGAACTTCCGAATGAAGGAAAGTTCCGGATGAAGGATTATTTGATTAATAGTATTTGCCTGTTATATGTACTTGTTGAATTATGTTATGAAATGTGTTATGCTTAGAAGTAATAATGATACATATATTTTTGTGCATCAACCTTTCATGTATTATCTTAAGCAGATACAATGACTAATCCAACAGTACAAGCTATCCAAGACTCTAGAGCAGCAGCTATTGCCGAAGCACGAACCCTCAAGTTCATACCAAACATTTACCGACTGAAGCAAGTCTCAAAATCCACTCACCATGGTTACAAAGTCGCCATAGCAATTCTTGATCAATCTCATTTCAAGAATGCTTTAAGGAGTACTGCCTCGGTGCCTTATGATTATATGTATGAGTTCTGGGCTACCAAGGAAATCACTTCAAACAAGATCACCTTCACTCTCGACAACAAGCAGCAGACACTTAAGGTTTCAGACTTCCGTAAGATATTTGGCATTCGGGATACACCCAAAGGTATGTCATTTTCGAAGGATCCTACCAAAGACGAACTCATGGAGCTGTTCGATGCTCTTGGATGTCCTGACATACGAGTTGCGTCTGAGTTTACCACTGCTAAAGTAGGACAACCTTGGAGAGCAATGTTGGGTATTCTCAGTAGATGTCTTACACCGAAACAAGTGGGCATGATGCTTTGCGCAGTCCTATTATGAACATCTTCCATGGAATGTATAAAGGCGCAAATGCAGATTATGCATTGTTGTTATGGGAAGAATTCACCTTTCAACTCTTCCAAAACAAGAAGCTGAAGACTAATTTCTTTGCTTACCCTCGGTTTATCAAGCTTATCATCAACTACTGTATGAAGAATGATGTTACTATTGATAGGCGTGTAGCAAGTCGACATCACACTGAAGAGGCGGATCATACTGTAGATCTAAGGCATGAAGGACCCTCTGGTGGTGTGATTCCTGGTCCTATTCTCGATTATCTTCTGACGGATAAAATTAAAGGTTCTGCTGATTACAAGCTACTGCTGCTAGAAATCAAGAAGCTAAAAGCAAGCCTTCAGACTGGAGAAGACTCGTCTACTACGGTCAAGAGTAAAGGTAAACGCAAGCAACCAGCTGCTTTACCTGAACCTGAAACCAAGAAGAAGAAGACTGAGGTTAAGAAGGGAAAGGGTAAGGCTGATGAGTTAGTTCTACGTGACGAAGAAGATGTTGTTGATCCTACTCTTGACAAGGCGGAGAGAAAAATGATGAAGATAGCTATTGAAAGGAGTAGGAAAGATACGAGCGGTAGTGGGTCAGGTGCAAGGATAAATATTGAAGAAGAGTACGAGGAGCCAGAGGATATTGATGAGTTTGGGTCACCTGAACGGTATTCTACTTCGAAGGAGACATCAATCCATGTTTCAGCAAGTGTTGAAAAAGAGTCCGGTGCTCTCATGGTGTCTACTCAACCGTTAGTAACTCAACCTTTAGCAACTCAACCTCCACCAATACAACCCTTACCAACCAGACCGGCTTCAACACCATTCCTTCCACCACCAATAACTCCCATCCTTAGTACCGTGGTCACAACCGAGCCTCTTCAATCAACCCAGAGCAGCTCTGCAACGTCTACAATGGCTGCATTGGTGATGGCCGAAATGTTGGATAAACATACGGATAATCACAAAAGAGAGATGGATGAACTTCGCCAAGAGCTTCATAGACGAGTTCAAAGTGAAGAAGCATCTAAGAAAGCACAAGAAGAGATGCTTGCTAAGT